>JANDEH010000053.1:905807-1176675 GCA_024610705.1 Tetragnatha versicolor | reverse complement strand
ACAACACTAGATTTAAACAATAAAAATTTTGGTCTTCTTCTGCATTAAAGAATTTTCCAAACTCACTATTTGTGTACTCATAAAGTGAGTATTTATTTAAAACATTCTTTATAAATATTATAAATTAAAGGATGCAGACAAAATAAAAAAAAAATCCTTCTAGGAATGAATAATCACTTCAATTATTTTATTCTTAGTTTGTACACCTTTATCTGATGTACCATTTAGTTACCATTTAGTTAGTTTAGCACACCATTTAGTTTTATATATAGTGATGATAAAACAAAATGTCTATGCGTGTTAGAGACAAACAGCGAAAAATGTAAAAATTTAAAGCCAACATAAACTGCAACAACCAAACTGTTTCTTGTAACTCTCTTTTACGCCAGTCAGCACATTCAAAAAGTGCAACGTCCTCAAACAGTTTTCACAACTCCAAAAAAAGTGTTGCGCCGTTTCTGTCTCTACAAAAACCACCAAAACTAATCCGAAGCTGCATACAAATGTTCCTCAATTCCAGAGCACACAAATCCCCCTACACTCGACACTACATCCTCTACTACACTCCTCGGGTCAACTAATTCGCTTACACGAAAATTACAATCCTCTTTTTTTGATGGATTCTTTCATCCAGGCGAAAGAAACACTAGCGAGCGACTTAGCAATGCAATGCATTTCCATGGGGAGGAATATTGGATATTTTCCCATACCTTTCAAGCCCAAGGTATCGGAATGGATACATACATGCGCGTATATATAAATCCGCCTTAACACCGTTGCATGTCGCGAGAGGCATTTGAATATTGATGCGGGTCGGAGCTTGTTTCTTATTCATTATAGATGCTGGGAGCTCTGAATTTCTTTAAATGGGCTGGCTCCTGGAAAATGCAGTTTTTCCAAGACTGGCTTTTGCTTCAGAAGTGCTGAACAGGTTATGGATTGGTGCAGAGAGAGAGAGGGGGGAAATATGGGACGTGGGACGTGATTCTTATAAGAGACGTCTTTTTCGTGGACGGAATCTTGGAAGAAATTTGAATGTTCCTTGGGACCTTTTCTTTGTTGGAGCTGTTGGTTGGTCGTTTTTTTCGGGTGTGGTAAATGGGCTGGAAGGCCAAGAAAGCAGGGGGGCAGATTGAATTTCTGGCACGGATTGCGTTCCAGTGAAATAGTGTAATCATTTTCGGAAATTTTGAGTGCGTGCGAAAAAGTCTGATGCAATCGAAAAAATTTTAGGCTGCCAAAAGTAAGGTGTGATTTATTGTTGAAGAAAGAGTTTAAATTTGGTTTTCCTTTTCTCAAGAAATGTTTTAAAGAATCTTAATACAAAAATAAACACTGGACAGGAGTACAATAATTAATCTATAATAACAACCGTAAAATACTTATATTTTAAAACTGTTAATATTAGATTCCTTGCCTCTAATAAAATTTATAGTTTATTCCAGGGATTAAAATTTAATTACTCAGTAATTATACAATGTTAATAATAATAATAATAATAATAATAATAATAATAATAATAATAATAATAATAATAATAATAATAATAATAATAATAATAATAATAATAATAATAATAATAATAATAATAATAATAATAATAATAATAATAATAATAATAATAATAATAATAATAATAATAATAATAATAATAATAATAATAATAATAATAATAATAATAATAATAATAATAATAATAATAATAATAATAATAATAATAATAATAATAATAATAATAATAATAATAATAATAATAATAATAATAATAATAATAATAATAATAATAATAATAATAATAATAATAATAATAATAATAATAATAATAATAATAATAATAATAATAATAATAATAATAATAATAATAATAATAATAATAACATTCATTCATTATTAGGCATTTGGCTATGTAGGGACATTTGCCTACTCTTTCGAGTTGCTTCGTCCTCGTCTTCTTCATTTGTTTTCTGTTTTATTTAGAAAGATTCCATAATTTGGTTTTAGCTTAGCTGTTTTTCTATGCTTTTTAGAAACTCTGATAGTGCCTTTATTTTTTTGTCTTTATTTTTGTTATTTATGTCAAGTATATCCGAAACAGCATTTGATTTGACGTTTATGTCTTCCATAAGTTTTTCCCTTTGTTTGCTGTACTTTTTGCAGTGTAGTAGTAAATGGTCATTTGTGTCTATGATTTTGCATGTATTGCATATGCCATATGGGGTCTGGGACTACTTTTACTTTGAACAGATTTGCTTTTGTTGGAAGGGTTTTGGTTCTTAGTCTGGCTAATAAAGTGTCTATTTCCCTATTTTTTGCTATAAGTTTGTCTTTGTGTGTTAAATTATCAATAGGTTTAAAGCTATTGTATAGTATTTGCTTTTTCTCCAATATTCGTCGTTTTCTTCCTTAATTTTTCTTGTTATTTCCATTATTAAATCTTCAGGGGAAATGGATTTTCGTATGATGTTGACAGGTGCATTTTTTGCTTCGTAGTCTGCTTCCTCGTTTTCTTTTATCTCCATATGTCCTGGGGTCCATACTAATTCAAACTTCTTGTCCATTGCTGCAATTTTGATTAATAGGTTATTAATTTCCACTATTATCTTTGGGGAATTCTGTCTTATTTGTTCTAGTGCTTTGAGGACTGATAAGATGTCGGTTAGAATGGCATAATTTCTTTCAGTTTTCCTGTTTAGTTGAATGATCTCTTCTAGTGCTATACCTATTGCCATCGCTTCTCCAGTGAATATGCTGTTGATGGGATTTATTGCTCCGGATTTTTTGGTTTGATCTTTTCTGTTTATTGCTGCTATCTTGGTGTCATTTTTAGTTTTAGATGCATCTGTGGCGTATAATATTTTATTCTTTAATTCATTCTCTCTGTATTCGTTGAAATAGTTTTTTATTTCATCTTTACTTTTGAAGACTTCATCTTTACTTTTTTTTTGTCTTGAAACTCGTATCTATCCGTTATTATCTCGACATTTTTTATTTTGGTTTCGTCCATCTTTGCTGCGACTATTTCATTGCCATTTATTTCGTATCCTTCCATTATTTCCTGAAATGTAAATGTATTGGGTGGATGTCTCTTTAATCTTGGTTTTCTTGAGATTTTGAGGAATTTCTTTGCTAAATCCGACTCTTCTCCATTGGCAATCTGTTTTATGCCAAATTTCAGTAATTGCCCTTTGTATCTTAGAACTATAGGAAGTTGTTCTGATTCTCTTATAATGGGGTGGATAACAATAATAACAATAACAATAACAATAATAACAATAATACCAACAATAATAATAATAATAATAATAATAATAATAATAATAATAATAATAATAATAATAATAATAATAATAATAATAATAATAATAATAATAATAATAATAATAATAATAATAATAATAATAATAATAATAATAATAATAATAATAATAATAATAATAATAATAATAATAATAATAATAATAATAATAATAATAATAATAATAATAATAATAATAATAATAATAATAATAATAATAATAATAATAATAATAATAATAATAATAATAATAATAATAATAATAATAATAATAATAATAATAATAATAATAATAATAATAATAATAATAATAATAATAATAATAATAATAATAATAATTTTTCAGATATATTTAATATGGCAATGATTAATAAAAATAAAAACAAACATAGATTTTAAAATTTTTTCTCAATAAGCTTTTTAATAGATAATCAATAATAATACCTATTTTTAATTATGTATAATGTAACTCATTACGCATCAGTTTAAACACCTGATGTAATTAATTCATAGGTTCATTTTATCTCCTTCAAACACCATCTTCATAATTCCAAAATGTGACGATTTTAATTACCTAAGAAGAAGAAGCACAAGCGATATCTTTCATCTCAAATATTTTTTCTTTCCAAAATCTGCTTTAAAATCAACGCGATCTCCACCTTTTACCCTCCAGAACCGTCTGCGAGTCGGCGGTGACAGTTAATTACTGGCCTTTGACAAATTAGAAGAGAAGACATCGCTGATATTTGTATCAGATTGGGAGCCGCTGTTACGCAGCAGCGGAGAAAAATGAGGCGATCTTCGGAATTTCTGATAGCAGGAAATGAATCAGCCGAGTAGTTATTGTTCGTGTTTCTTGATGAAGTGGAGATAGGAGGGGGGAGATAATTATGGATTGAATTTAGCAGTTTGTAGAGTTTTGAGGAGAAAATAATTTCTAATTATAGAGTTAGGAGGTTTAATAATGTTTGAAATTAGCTGCAATGTGCAAGATTAGGAGGTAATTACTAGCTATTGCAACTTTTACAAATACAAAATGTTAACGGAAGGTTTCAAGGGAAAAGTTACAAATTCAAATCGAAGTAAGAACGGGTGATGTGTGTAATTTGTTTCTGTACAGGTTTGATGAAATAGTTTTCACTTTATACTGATTCGTTTAAAAATAAAAAAAACTAAATCAAATTCTGCCCAAGCCTAGTAACCTATCAGGTGATGTTAATTTTTTTAACCACGGAAGGATAAAGGGCTGATCTGACCAGCTACCCTAGCTGAAGCTGCATGGTATTGAACTAAAAATATCGTAGGACAAAAAAATTATCGCTTGACTATACAATTTGAAGCTATTTTTGTTAAAAAATCTATACAATATTTTTGCTCGAATAGCAAAGTACAATACACACGCACTATGACAAAAGGCATTACCCAGACACGTTGGCAGTACTTATACATCCTGTTTCTTAGAGAGAGCATTTGTGAACTGAAGCTAAAGAGGTGAAGTACTGTTCTCCATGTCCCCACACATTTGGGAGGACTGTGCAGATGAAATAGGTGAAGTACTGTTGCGCAACTCATTTAAACAAGGAGGTCACGGGGATCAGATACTCTAACTACAAGGCCAGCACGCCGGCTACATGTCGAAATAGGTTCATAAATTTTCCTAACTTATTTAGAAAATGATTAAATTAAAAAAATATGTATATGGTTATTATGAATGGGGAAAGAAGCATTTAAAAAGATGACTTAATCAAGCATATTCCTAGAAAGTGATAATGTCATTAGTAATGCAGAGTGTCTTAGTTACTGCCAGTTAATTTCTTATATTTTATGGTGAAAGATCCCTTTGTAAAAATATTTGAGTTCTAGTTATGCAAACCTATATAAAAATTAAATAGATAACTATAAAAAAGTTATGTAGTTATGTAAAAAATGAAAATATTGTGCATTTCATTAAGGGAACCAGGACGTTCTCAGCCATGCAAAATACGCTAATTTTACAATATTTCGAGACCCGAAATTATATAGTAAAAGTTATTCAAATACAATAAAAATTGGTTGTGTTAACTAACAGTCTTTTGTCATCCTAAAATGACAAAAATTAATTATATATTATCATATTATTTTTTAAAATAGGAAGTCGAAAAAGTATATTACCATACGAGTCTTCCGATGGATGGGGTTAGAAAGGTTAGCATATAGAAAATTCTATGTTGTTTTTTAGCAAAATAAATAGGTTTCCATGTAGAGAAATGTATATTCAATTTAGTGAACTAATTTTTAAAACAATTTAATGAATACTTTTTTTTTTAAAAAAATGCTGAACTTAAAATTTTAAAACGCAGCAAAAAACAGCAAATTTTTCTCGTATTTTTGCTTAATTAAAAAAATTATTGCAACATAAACTGTATAAAATGATATTCACTGAAAGCACTTATATAAAACGAATATTTGTACCAAGTTTCATGTAATTTCATTGATTAGAATTTTGTAAGAGCTAACCTAAAGTACAAAAAAACAGGTTTTGAGAAAAATGCAAAAGAACTTAAAATGGAACATTAGTGGTGGTGATTGTTTACATCTTGTACCCCCATTTTCTGGGGGATCTCGGTCCTAAAGGTATATGTATTATACATTTTTGGAATCGTCATGAAACTTACTATTTTATCAAATAAAAATTAAAAAATCGAATTTTTGAAGGTTTTGGACGTCCTGGTTCCCTTAAAAAATGAATGAATAAAAGTAAACCTTATATAAATTACAGTAATTTAAAGATTGCATTGCAAAACCCATGAGCATCAGTCATTAAAGTAATAATTAATGTGCATCTGTATAAGGATGTAAAAACCGTGACATCAACAGTTAAAATTATTTCTGGAAGTCGTATTTGTTTATTTAACAACACTATAACATTTCATGATACCTAATTTTAAAAAAGTAACAGCAATTCTTTCAACTGGCAGGGTCACTTTTTAATTCAAGGATTTTTTTCTCCTTCAGTTAGCAGAAACGAATAGTAAGACAATTTAACCTATAGACTCAAAACTAAGGAATTTATAAGCCGAATAACAGCAAGCCCTTTTTGTTGTTAAAGAGTCTTAAACACCTATTCCCAAAACGATTATTACCCTAAGCAGAAAAGCCAAGTGCTAAGAAAAGCTCCTAAATAGTACTTTATCTCATCTCAAGACTCGTCTTTTACTTTTATGTCGGGCCCCAATGTCGCATGTACACTCATTACCCAGCCCCTTGCATTGCCATGGCATCGGTAACCATAATAATTTCGAAAAGAATGATTGCATGAAAGAATCATAACATTTCACGCTGAAAATCGTTAGCGCTAATGATTTTTTCCAGGCAGCGAATCTTTATCTTTTTCAAAAATAATTTCACAAGAAATAAAAGAAAAAGGGAAAAGAGAGAGAGACATGGAAAATTTTTCCAGGAAGGAGAAAAAAAGAGAAAAATATCTTCACGTAATGTAGCAGGATTTTTGGCTTGCTGAGTTTCAGACAAAACGGGTAAAAAAATCTACTCCGCCTGATCGATGGAAGACTAAGTGAAGTTGAGATGTTTACAGTTGCAAATAATGCTGATTGTGTGTGTCAGGCTGACTTTTTTTCGTAATGGGGGCAATTTGTTTATTTTTGGTCCTTGTAAATCTTTCCTGCTGCTTTTTGTTTCTTCTTTGTAAATGAGGATAAATTAATGGTTTCGCAGCAAACGGAAGGGCTGGAAGTAAAAAACAAAATGGCGCAGTAAGATAAAAAGTGACAGTTAACCAACGACATTAATTTACTTTAGCTTTGAATGCAAAACTCATTACTGCAAAAGGGTTAATTTGAGTCGGAGAAGACACATTTTATTGTATTTTTCGGAGTGCGTGTAAAAAAATCGACATTGGATTTGAAAACACTCTTTTTTACGGTTCTTAGTGATTTGATATACGGCACTGCTTTAGCCAATGATTTTTTTACAAACCTCTAAATGTTTAATCTAGTGAATTAAAACCTGAAAGAACGTATGTTTAATGAAGATAATTGCACAAAAATTGCTTAGTTGTGAAAACATAACAAAAAATGAATAATTACCCTGGTGTGCAATTGGAATAAAAGAAGTAGAACTATTTTAAAGATTTCATTCCATTTTCTTGGAAACAATAATTTATAATTACAGTTGTAATGGAAAACTTAATTATTTTTACATGATAGATGATAGAGAAAGGAAAAAGTTGTATTAAGAAACGCAATTGTAAATTGCAGGGTTTTTGTTTTAAATTGTGTGATTTCTTCAGTGCAATTTCTTTGCTTTTTGTTGATTAGTTTTCTGGTTTAACAAAGGACTATTATATTTAAAAGGAAGGATAGAAATGAATGAATTTTCGGAATAATACACAACTAATTACATGATTATAATAGAGCATGACTCAAAAACTTCGTAGAAATACCATTGAGTAATTAATGGGGTTGAAGTAAGATTAAGGTACTTGTTTAAGGGGTAAATGCAAATTTTATTACTGAATATGTTGTAATGTCTGTTGCTAACATTATTGTTATGCAACAGACTTTATAGCTCTATAATTATACCAAATATAATTTTAACAGCTAAATTGCACTTTTAAAACACATTAAATACAAATTTATGGCATAAATTCGTTGCGTGTAAAATGTTTTAGTTAAACATTATTAGACATAGAAAGTAATACATTCATACATACATATACAATTTTATAGTTATTTAAAAAAATTACTTTCTATGTAATTTTATAAGAATCAAGTTTCAATAATTTTTCTAGCTAGCTTTTTATATTTTAGTTGGTACTACTCGCATGTAAAACGAACTAAAAACCTAAAATATTACAAAAAACAAACTTCTGAGACTTAATGAGCACTAAAACATACATAATTATTTTCATCAAGTCAGTTCCATTACACTTTCACTCTCTCGGCCGAATTCACCACTAAAATGTACAACGGTGAACCCAGAATCAAGCTTTTTCGAATGGAGAGATGTTCAAAAGTAACACATACTACTGTACAATTTACACTTGAATTTGTACCTTTATGGTAAGTAAACTTTCTCAAGCCTCATTCAGACTTATCAACTTTGATCTTCATTTTGGAGGAATCACATAAAGTGAAAAGTGTGAATTGGCGTTTCACTCTTACCTCCTTCACTTTTCTATACGCTGTTAAAAAAAACAGTTCATCCTTTAACCAATTTGTGGTGAAAGGTTGGGCTGTTTCACCACAAACTTGGTTCAAATTTAGCTGCAACCTAAGGTTCGGTAACAGGTTTCACCAAGTTTTCGGCGCTTTCAATATTGAAATCCGGTGCTTTCGCTAGTGAAAGCACCGAAATCTTGGTGAAACCTGCTACCGAACTATAGGTTGCAGCTAAATTTGATCCAGTTTGTGGTGAAAGATTGAACTTTTTTTTTAACAGTGTAGGGAAATAAGCGATTCACAATAGTGAATCCCTCAAGATTAACAGTGAAAGTGAAACAGTATGAATGAGCCTTTAACCACTTTCATTTCAGATAGCTAAACCTTCCTAAACTATATTAACCATCCCAAGAAGCGTATTAAGTTGCTCACCCAGCCTAATAACGACAAACATTTATATGCCTCACGCCCAATAAGTTTCCACCACAGTTTCCCGAACACTCCCACAGAATTCAAAAACATTCCAGCTGCCCCTCTCAAGAAGGGCGACCACGTTCCATCACGCGCCCCAGTGCCCCTCGGAGTGCGCCCCTGCTGCGGATAATTACTTCTCGCATCAGCCCCGGCAAGAGCCCCTCAATTACGGGCGTGCTAACTGCGAACCGCCACACTAAAAAAATAATTGCTTTCAGACGATTGGGTGCGAAAGAACAATGGGCTTAATAGGGGGAACCGCAGCAGGGTGTAAAGGTACCTGGGTCGTAATTAGACTGGTGGATGGAGGGAATACTGTGCAACTGGAGTGGTGTTTGTTGAGAGTTTTTTTGGTGTTTGTGGTTGGGATTGAAAAAAAACCTAAATGGGATTGGATTGTTTTTGAATGGAGATGGAGTAATGTATGGTGTGTTTAAATAGTAAAGACCCTTGAATAGTTTTTTTAGATTGGATTATTTAAGTAAAGAATAGTTTTTGTAATTGTTCTTCTCCATAGAAAAAGTAAAGGGTTTTGGAAGAAGTTCAGAAAGCGATTTTTAAGGCAGAGAATAACATAAAAAGGATTTATAAGAAATACAAATATATGATTTATGTTTTTTTTCACTTTCTTAATATACGTGTAAATAGCTGATGTTCTGGAGAAGGGTTGAAGGAAAGCAGTGGACAGCTCCGTTTTAGATAGTATTTCTTAAGATTATAACTAGTGATGGGCAAAATCGATAATTTTAGGTATCGAATACTTTGGTATCGAATACTTATAGGTATCGAATACTTTGGTATCGAATAATTATAGGTATCGAGTACTTTTAGGTATCGAGTACTTTTTTTCAATATCGGGAAATGAACCTGAAGGGACAATTTTTTAGGGTCTATCCATAATCAGACTAATATTCAAAAAACTGATCGAAAGCGATCCATCAAAAAGCCCCGTAGCTACGGGCCTGGAGGTGGATAGAGGAGAAGGATTTGGCGGGGGAAAAACCTAGCCGCGTCAAATTTCTCTCGCGGATGATAACGACTTGGGTTTAAGCGTTGCAAAATGAAAACGGAAACAGGCTGCGTTTGATCTACAGTAGGTATTATAAAGATTACTTCATTGAAAAATTTAAAACGAAATATGTCAATAAAGTATCGATACTTTTGTGGGTATCGAATACACTCGATACCTATAGGTATCGAGTACTTAAGTATTTGGTATCGATACCTGCCTTTCACTAATTATAACTAAGTTTTAAAATTTGTATTATTCTGCAATGAGAAAAACTTAGCAAGTTGGAGTGAGGAACCTTTCTGCGTCCTACTTCACTTCAAAATAATAACACTTATACAGGGTGTCTTATCACGGCCTTTACTCCTGAAAGTCTGGAACTACTTACATAATCATGGTGCCTACCCCTAGTAAAACGCCCATGATCTTTCCGATTACACCGCTTTTAACGCCCATTAGTGGAAAATTTAGGAATCTTATCTTGTTTATCTTAACCTTTTACCTGCCGATGTTCCCAAATGGTAACATCACTTCAGGGAATTTTTTCACCACCTAATTTTTCATGCAGCAACTCAAAGATATGAAGTTATATTTTACATGCAAAAGTTTTTCACGTGCAATTTAAATTTTTTGTAGAATTTGTATAAAAATTACAGATATTTGGATCTTTTAAAACATCAACTTGTTTTTTGAATTTACAGATCTCCAAGTAGAATAGCTTCAAGAAGATTTTACATTTTACTTAGAAATTTACATTTGGAAAATTTTGACGAAAAAAAATTAGTTTCCTTCATTAATATTGACTTATTACAGAGCTAAATGGTTTTTCATATCGTTACCACAACCCCCAAAACACGAATCTTCTATTAATTAACCCGGGAGGACGCGCGCTACTTTCTATTACACGGGAACGCGCGCGGGGTCTCTCAGACCCCACAAACCGTTTTCTTTTCTAAATGTTCAGTGCATGCAAAATTTTTATCACGGATAGTTTAAATATATAATTTAATTGTTTAATGTGCATTATTAGTTGACTGCTTCTTATTATGATATAATATAAGAGTAGGAAAACAGGAAATGCAATGGAATGTGAGCGGAGCTAACGAATTTCTTTGGCTGAACTGAACCGATGTTTATTTTCTAAAATCCTTTGTTTTCTAATTTCTTTTTTTGCTAGAAAAATTATGGATTATAGTTACCTCTTCCTTACTTTTGGAAACCTCTTTGGCTATTTAACTCGCACCAATCCTCACAGTTTTGGAAGCATTTTCCTTAAAAACAACAACCTAACTCGGAAAATAACATACCTACTTTATTTAAACTTCATGAGGTGATAGGTGGAAACCTTTTAGGCAGCTACACGGAGTTTCATATATTTTCATTAAAAATTAGAGTTTTTATGAAGGTTTATTTAAGCGTTGGGGTCTCGCAGACCCCGCGCGCGTCCTCGCGGGTTAAGAGATCTAGTCTAGAAGTTGGTTCAGTTGCCAAGCGAAGTAGTACCGCCGAGTATCAAAGTGAGGCTGCCAACAAAAAACTCGCCAAGAGGCGCTAACCCGAACCTACTTCTAGGATTTTACTTAATTTAGAATGCAGATTCGCGTTTTTGGCGTGGAGGTAACGGTATGTAATGTAGCATATAAAGGCAACTTTTCGTAAAATCACGACCTAAATAACCTTGTTTTGAGTTTTTTTGTAGTTTTTGAGATATTGAAAGTGTATCAAAGTGCCCCTTATATCATATCGCCCTGTTTTATCCTACATCATTGATTAAAATTTTGAGATTACACGTTGATTTACATGTAGATTACATGTTGATTTACATGTTGTACCAGTTGACTTTTCAGAAAATCCCAGTCAACTTAATGCCCTTCGTAAGAGATATAAAGAGATATTGGTCTTCGGTTAAATAATGTAGTAACTCAAAACAAAGATTTGCTTTGGAAGGAAAAGCTTCTTTATTAAATTGTTATAAGTTCTATGTGAAGTTTTCTATTCTTTTCAGAGCTGGCCATACAAATAATTTTTAGTACCAGCAATAAATGGCTTGAGCTATGGGACAACTAAATTCTTTGATCGTTTTTATTCCGTCTAAATGGGTTTTTGTAAAACTTTCTGAAATTACTTTGAATAGTCTCTTTAGTAACTATGCCATAAATTGTACAGTAAAGTGAAAACAGAACCCCTTGAGTTAAGAAAAGCTTAGCAAGACTCATTTATTGCTAGTAAAAATAACAAAGAGTTGAACATTGTAAAAAATATAGCTTCTGGCAAAGGTAATCGCGGTAGTTGCATTATGTGTTTTAATTCGTAAAAAGACTTTCCAATAAAAGAAAAAGTTTGTTTCGCTTCGATATTGCAGGAAGTAAACACTAAAACTTTAATTTTTGTTTACTTAGTACAAGATTGGATCATATGTCCTAAGGGAATAAAACTATAAAAAAGTTAGTAGTTTTTAAGTACATGTTTTCAAATGGAGACGAATCGCATTGAAGGTTTTTGTCTTAAGAATTATATTGAAAAACAAAATTTTTCAAATTAATATAATAGGAGATGTTATAGATGTAGAACGAAATCTTTAAAATCCATATATCTTGAATGAAACAAAACGTACTGCAGGAATGATGTATAATTTCTTGATGTGTTCTATTTTCGGAAGCAAATTGCTTACCAGCAAACTAATGATGCAACGTTCATATTATGAAACAAGTCACGCAGGTAACTAATTTATTAAAGATGTTTTTTTAAATTTTTTTCCAATGAAAGCGAATGTTTTTATTATGTTAGATTTCATTTTCAGTCAACTCTTTGGGAATTGAGATGTTAACTGCAACAATATGAGTTAACTCCACATTTAGAAACACACCATTCTAGAACATTCACATCCTAGAACTTTGTTTAAGGATAAACACTGGCGATAATAGTCACTAACCCTCTTATAGAAGGCCCTGAAACATAACCATCTTGGTGACCACCGCTTAACGACGCTGAGGTGAGGCCATTTGATGGGAATTCTAATTTTGGAGTAAACTCCTTCTTGCAGCAAACACAACAATTGATGAAAAAACATTTCTCTATTTTGGAGAATTAATACTTCTAATTTATAAAGAAATAAAACTTTGTATCTGAATTGATCTTATTTTCTTCCCTGTCTTCAGCAAGGGAAATTCAGGAGTTAAAGGCTTTCTTCCCTCTCTTAGGAGCGTATCAACCCTTTTTTGCTGGATTCTGTTAATTTATTTTGAAAATATATTTTGCTTGTATTGAAAGTTACACTTCTAACTAAACCATTCTGTCTACAGTTTGTTGAATGAAAATATGTCTATTAAATAAGGGACGGCTGTCCTGGTTTATGTAAACATAAAAGTGTAAGTCAGAAGAAATCTAGAATTGATAAACTTATCATATATTGATTTCTTCCTACTTACACCTTTTTTAAAATAAGGAATTATTTAAACGTTTTTAGTCAATCTCTATACTTTATACTCATCTATAGTAATCATGGTTGGATATACAATGCAAGGAAAACTCTTGGGAAATCTTATCTGACTGGTATGAAATCCCTCAATATAAAAGCAGTCATTTACTCCTCCTAAATACGCCCATTTGTTACCTTCAATTAATAGACCATTATGACATGAAAGATAATGATATGAAAACATATCTCGTCTTTGTAGATGATTGATTACCTTAAAATTCCCCAGAGTTTAATAATTAACTGGAAATAATCACTTTAACGAGGGACAAGTATTCATAGTTTAACGTACCCCAAATCTATACGAGTTAAAATTAATATCCTTCCTTCCTGGAAAATATCATAAACTGAATTCACGCTGCATTCTCAAATAGGCTATTACCTCCTCAGCAGGCTAATTCCTATACAGCCAAGTGACAGTAAGTTTTTAATAATCCCCATTCCTAAAGGCGTATCGCGATATCCATCCGACGCTGGGCATCAGCATTCGTCTCACAGCAAGTATCAGCAATATCCTAATCGCATCCTAAGCGACCAAGTTTGTTATGGGCCTTAAAGTCAAGAGAGTTCTAATAGCCTCCGGGACGAAATATCCACTGTTAAACGCCTGCCTACTTTTCCGAAGGTCATTTACGACCTGAAAGTTTTAATTAAGGTCCTTGCGCAAAGTAATTTCGCTACTTGAGTTTGGGAGCGCTTCATAAACTCAAATAATATAGAGAGGTGTAGGGTTTAATGGAGGCTTGGTTTAGGGGGCTGTTTGAATGTTGGAAGAAGAAGGAATATGTTTTTATGATGCGAGTGCGGCCGGGTTAGGGTCGGAATAGATATGGCATGATGATGCATGCAGATGGAGGGAATGAGAAAGCCGTCATGCAAATGTGAGTGTAAGATAGTTTGAATAAGCACAGAAGTACTGTTTGTCGAAACGGGGTTAACTGTTTGTCAGAAGCTACGAACAAATAAATTTATATTATTTGAAAGTAAACAACCTCTTAATTATGACCACCAATGCATTTATATCTAACTGTTCGTATGAAAGTGCTGTCTTGTGTGGTTTTACAAATGAAATAGTTTTTTATTCTTATCTGACTATTTATCGCAATTTATTTAGGTTTTTCATAAGCAAATCTTTTATAAAAAAGTACCCTGAAATCTGGAAATTTTTTTGACTAAATAGTCATTGTAAAAATGTTTAAGTTTTAACTTTTTAAATGTAGGTATAGTAGAATTTAAGATTATATGTTTAAATTTGAAAATGCATCCATAATAATGCCAGATATTTAAAATATCTCCTCCGTAAAGAAACTGTAAATGCATAAAGTAATGTAAAAGTAAGTAAACGTATAAAGTTCGCTTAGCTAATAATAATCTGTAAAAGCATTAATACATGTAAGGAAACTTTTTTATTTAATTTATTTTGCCATGAAATATTTTGGATTACCGCTAAAATTAAATATTTTAGGTTTTCTAAACTTTTATTTCTTGCTATAACGGTTAAAAACAATAAGTCAACTTAAGTGGAAAAGGAGGAGTATATATTGAAAAGTTTTGAATTTTTTAAAGGCAAAAAAAAAGCAATACCTTCAACGGTTAAAAGGAATAACGAAATATCAATAAAATTATTTACTTACCTACCTAAACGGAATAATACCAAAGTAGTTCATACTTAACAAAATTTACTGTTAATTTTTATGGAATAAATATAGTTTGGTCTGAATTAGGATTCCTAAGAGAAAAATAGTTTAATCAGTTTATTGAAATTACGCAAATAAAGCTTCACGCCCCCCCAAAAAAAATCATTGGATGTACTACTTTAAGTGTGTTAGCTAAAACGAGAAACTGAATATTCGTTTTCCTCATTACACGTAGTTAAGGAGAATGATAACATTCAAGGTAAGATGAAAATGTTTGCAGAAGACCGACCACACACGTCTAAAAATACTTATCTTAACGTGGGTAAAACTGTGCTTAATAGTTCATTAAGATACGAGTCGTGGAGGGTGGGGGTGCCAGTTCGGATTCGCTTCCTCCCCTCCATCACTCATAGCGAAAACGTCGCCGCTTCCTGTATCGCCACATCGTATCTCGTTCCAGAACTTTCTGGAAATGAGTCGTTCCCTTTCCGTCTTATCTGCCAAGTGCAAAATAAAAATAAGTGCTTGGACAGTAATGGAAAAATGATTGACCCAAAGACAAGGAAAAAAGTAATGATAGAAAAAGCTGGAAACTCCGAGGAAAAATATTTTTATCGACTTTTCTGGCTACTGGAATTCGGGGGCTAAAAAATCTTATCCTTATCAATTCTTTAACAAGGCGGACGGAAAAAGTAATGGTAATAATAAATGCAGGACGGAAAAATTCCTCCAAGTCCAGGTTTCTGTGTTTATGATCAGCCTTAATGTTGGCACACTTAATAGTTTCCGAAATTTTTCTTTACGTCATCTTGTTTTTTTTCTCTTAAGAATACCGATTAAGATTTTTTCCGTCTTCTCGGAGCATCGTAACTATTTCTCTACTCGTATATAGCTTGTTTATGGCATCAGAGTTTGGAAGTTTTTTGGAACTTGAATTGTAGATCTCAGAGAGGGGATTATGATTTTCCATATCTTGGTAGAAACAGATGCTTTTGGATTAGTGTCTATTCTTTGTTTTGTTAGGACGCTGTTTCCTAACTCGAGTTCCTGTGTAAAGAAAGATGTGTAATGTTAGTGCAAAACTTTTACTCATGGAATGAGTTTTTTATGTTTATAAACATCATTACTAACTATAAATAAATAGTTGTACCTTTTTTGAAGTTGTTACTGGAATATTTGGGAATATTGTTTTTTTTAGTTTGAAAGTATTATTTTAAATAGACTGTAAGAAGTACCTAGTCTATATAAAAGATAAGAATAAAGGATGCAAAACCAGGAAAACGGGAGAACAAAATATTGTTTTGATATAGGAATGCTATGTTTTAAGAAAAAGTTAAGTGTTGTTTTCAAGATGGAATTGTTTCTTAAATTAATTTAATCTTCGGTTGTATAAAAAGACTCTCTTTAGTTACATATTATAAAGAGAAACAATTTTGTGTGCGTGAGTAAGTAACAACCATTCTTTTTCTACATGTTAAGTTCTTTTGTGCTCTAATTCATTTTAAATTAAAATGTTCAGTGCGTTTGGCATTTTTAAGGTTATTTTACATTAACTAATGATGACTATACAATCTTTATTGTTACGTTGTTGTTTCTACGGCACTTATTCAAATAGACTATCTTTTTTATTTTTATAGAATTTATAACTAAATAAATTCCCTTAAAAATTGTTCACTTGAACTTTATTAAAATTATTATGAAATGATCAAGTGTATTCCCTCTTTTTCTCATTAATACCATAAAATTGTTTAGGAAAAAAGTTTAATATTTTTACAGTGAATCTTTTATATTTGAATTAGGAGTTTCTTAATAAGTTTAAAGTTATTTTCTATTGCAAAGGAGATTGTTGATCAGTTTCGAGTTAAGTAAACATAAATATCAACTTTTAATTGAACAGGCTTTATAATAATTAATTACAGAAATATGTTGTAAGCTTACTGAGTCAATGCCACCCAGTGTAAAATTCTTTAATGTGATTACTTTATTCATCCTTATGTATATTTTATGATTTCTTAATAAACACAAACACGCATCTGATATGACTAATAAAACGATGAATGTGTTAAAACTTAAAAATTTTATCGCTTAGGCTAACTCTTAACGAACTCTCTGCACAGTTCACAACAACTTCAACGCAAATATGAATTCATCACTGCTTAAAAAAATTACTTATACCGAATCACAATGAAAATTCAAAATAAATTCCCGATTCTTTCGCAAGAATGACTAAAGCGAAAATTGAATCAAGTCACTTCGGAAACCATGAATAACTAATGCAAAAACAATTGCCTGAGATTTTATGAAAATGTAATTGGTATTATTTCACACACACAGAGTTAGTATGCTCTTCTTCTTCTGCTCTCTTCGTAAATTATAAATTTTCTTAGAGATCCGTATGGTAATGGCTCCGTTAATGGTAGCCAGAGAGGAATTTGTTTATCTCTATTTGCATAAGTTAATTTGGGGAATACACCTCCTTCCACTAAAAGAAAACTCGTTACATTCGCTTTAGTTGTGCTTCGTGAAGAGTGTGTGTTTCTTGGAGTTTTATTTGCTGAATTAATGACACGAAATAAAACAATCGCATATGCTTCTGCGAGAAGGAGTTGTTTTGCATTCTTTATTTGAGGTGATAGAGAGCGCAAATTTACGGTTTGATTTGCATTGTGTTTTGGGAAATTATCAATTAATGTTGAACCGGCGGCACGTATTTTACAGCAGAAGACCTATTGTAAAAACCGAATTCAATATTCCTTCTGCATAACACGTATTCGTTTCGTGACAAAGATCGGTTAAATACCATTCTGTTAATGCCCATTTCATAATTTGGAAATCAGAGCATTAGCATTTTGTGTGTGTTAAATAGTGTAGAATAGAGTTACTTTGAATTGTCACAGTTCGGCAGGAAGTGGATTGTATCTATTTGTCAAATTAAAAGGAATTGGTAATGCTCTTTCGGAGTATAGTTAAGAGTAATTTTCATAATAGTTAGGATTAGTGCCAAAATTATTTCTTTTAAAACTGAGGTTTTATATAGAAAACGTTAATGAAAATCAATATAACAACTATGCAACTATTTTGTTAAATCATCAGAAAGTAGGTATATCACAAAATTTTCTAAAATTTCTAAATAGTTTCATGAGCAAATGCTCCTTTATATACTAGTAACAGTATACATTTTATGCTTTGCTTTATATAGTAACAGAGCATTTTATTATTGCTTTGTTATTCTGACATGAGGTATTTGAAAATTAATATCCCTTAATTCGTATTATCTGATTAATGTCCTTTCCAGTACTCAGAATAAAGCATTAGAATATTCTTATTAAAAGAAAACTCCTAAAATAATTATAAAACATTATATGTAGTAGACTCTTTCATTGTCTGTTTAATTAATATTATTTTCTTCTTAACTAGCTTTCTAGTAAAAAAAATATCGTGGGGATTTACGGAGTGGTTAAAAATGATATTGATTGAATAATCAATATCATTTAGTTAAATCCCTTTTTTTTTAGAGAATTTGGAAAAGTAAAGTAAACTCGTATTTATAAGTAACAAATTAATAACATGGGGTTTTGAAAATGACTATCACTTCTGAGGTTCTTTGTTGTTCAATCATGCATGCATTTTAATGATCTACATTAGGCCGATTCATAGTTAGAGTAGTCATACCTAGACAAATTGCCATTTCAGCAAAATAGAAGCGTGATTAATCTGGAACGATCTCTTTGATGTAGTTCCTTAAATCATTTTAAATTTAGCCGTTCAAAAGGATCGTGACTGTGAATGTTTCGACTACGATCAAACAAAGGGAATCGTCAAAGGTTTATAGTTATTTCCTTTGAAGATTACCACCAGAGGTAACATTAGTATTGACATGTTGAAGGTTTTCGGTCATGGTCATATTTTATTGCGAATGTTTTAAAGATAATTTGCAGTGGTTTAATATGATTAGTTTACTAACTTAGCAATCAGTTTACCTTTACATAAAATCGTTATACATTTATAGTACTAATTAATTTTACATTTTAATGCACATTTAATATATTCACTGTGTTAAGGCATTGATTTTAGACAATAATTTAAAAATGATATATTTTTAAAGTTATGTCAATTTTAAATTAGTTTGAAAATTAGTGATATTATACAATGCATTAATAGTAAAAACAAGACAATTTATATAAACAAATGTTTCGCTAATTTATTTCTTAAACAAGAATATGGATTTTTAATTAGTAGAGGAGAGGAGGGTATTATGGAACACCCTTTGTATATTTCAGAATAACTCTATTGGTTTTTAATAAAAATCCGCCAAATCATTTCAAGTAAATAAATCAGCAATTATTTTTTTAATCAAAAAATGTACTTTAAGAAAAAGCTACAAATGGAGGGTAATATGGAACAGTCGGGTAATATGGAACAGTTGGATTTACAGCTATTAAACTAATTAAACCTTAGAGAACATAGTTAATCTTAACTATAAAAATATATTTAACAATTCACGTTCAAATAGCTTTGTTCATGAGTTTATTTGCAATAGTCACAAACATAATCGTCTTTTTCTGCTCCAGTACAGTCAAGATGAGCCCATAGAAAACAATTAATACATTGGATCCAAATTTCTCCTCGTTGATCTTCGGAAAATTTTTCATTACAAAAGATCTTAGTTTAAGATGCGTCAGCATCTTTGTTTTCCTGTCCTCAAGTTGATGGCAGGAAGTAAATTTCATATGACACATCAGAATGGACCTAGTGTTCTATAATACCCGACACACCAGCTTGTACTACGAACCCTTTTACTGTGACCAATAAAACATGGATAGCGAAAAAACGACTGCAGTATAAGAAACTACTGATCTTAAAGTGTAATACTTGCAAAAAAAATCGACTCAGACCCTATATCTCCGGAACGGCTTGTGATATAAAGACAAATAAGGTATCATTTTTCATGATTTGAAGTATTCTATATACAGAAAATTTTTCAAGTTCTTAGGGGGTCGTCTTCATATTAAATGAAGCACCAGCTTTCGTTTTTCCTATGGAAACCATCAAAGATTATTCCAGATTCTGAAAGAGCACCCTCTAAAACCCCCCAAAACCAGTTTTCATGCCATTTGGTCCCCAAATGAAGCCAGGAGTGGGGGTTGAAGTTCGTCGAATTTACGTTGAAATCTCGTTTTTTACGTTGAATTCTCGATTTTGATCCTTTCAACCATCAACCCCGCAGGATCAAAATCGAGAATTCAACGTAAAAACGAGATTTCAACGTAAATTCGACGAACTTCAACCCCCACTCCTGGCTTCATTTGGGGACCAAATTGCATGAAAACTGGTTTTGGGGGGTTTTAGAGGGTGCTCTTTCAGAATCTGGAATAATCTTTGATGGTTTCTATAGGAAAAACGAAAGTTGGTGCTTCGTTTAATATGAAGACGACCCCCTAAGAACTTGAAAAATTTTCTGTATATAGAATACTTCAAATCATGAAAACTGATACCTTATTTGTCTTTATATCACAAGCCGTTCAGGAGATATTGGGTCTATTTTTTTTGCCAGTATTGTACATTATGCTTAACAACAAAATCAAAGTCTCATAGTTACTGATGGTAGGTTAAAAGGTTTGAACATTTACCGTCAAAAACTTTTAAAAATTCTAAAACACACTTTGCTTTGCTGCGACTGATCAGACAATAACAAGAAGCTAAACTCTTTACGCACTGCATCATGGGGGATTTCTTTAGACTTTTGTGGCATTGTCATGTGATAGCAGCACGAGGGGGAGCAGAAACTCAGGTGTTCCATATTACCCGACTATTCCATAATACCCTCCTCTCCTCTACTAATTATAAAAATATTTAATGCCTTAAGTAGGACAATTATTAACAATTTTAATCTCAGAATACAAAAAGTGCAGAAAATATGTTTAAATTCAATATATAGATGAGTTTGTGGAGTTTTATAAACAAATATTATCATTCTTTAAAATTTTGATAATAAGTCAAATATCTCAAGTAGTAAATCTCCGGAACTTTTTTACACTTCTTATGTTTTAAAGAATTTGTATCTCATGAATTAAATTAGTGAAGTAATCTTATGAGTATAAGACAAAAAAATCTATACGCTATTTTAAAGAATATTGATTCATCATTTAAAGCAAATAAGCTGAATAAAAAAATATTGCATAATGTTCATTATAGATTCTGAGAAAAATTTTGCACAAATACTAAAACCCGAATTTTTTACACTCTAATTTGGAATATATAACTTCAAAACATATCCAGAATGAAACGATGCTTACAGGAAGCAGCCATTATGTACTTGAAGAAGAACTCTACTATAAGATCTTGAAGGCCCCATGTAAAGACACTTATGTATAGAATTTTTTTTACTTTGATGAGTATAAAGAAATTACTTAATTTTCAATTTTAGATTTTTCTACGAAATTATTTCTATACGAGAGAAACTTAAAATTATGTCATTCCCTCGATTAAAAAAATCCTACACCATACTTTTTATGAAATATTCTTTGCCGGTACCGTTACCTAGAATCGTTACTGGACTATTTATACTGTAATCGAGAGCAACGTTTCCTGAACCCAGTAGGTCACTACGCGGAAGGAGAAAGTGGGTAAACACAAAGCCTGTTAGGTTGCTAGGAGAAGTTTCGGTACGCAAATCGTGATAAAAAAGACGCATATGTACATGGGTTTAACGAAATAATCGTGTTTTAAAATTGAAGGACAGGCACAGCGATGGGAATTACTTTGTTTGTTATTGGACGTCGTTGGGTCAACTAAAGTTGATGTCTAGTATAATGATAAAATTTAGAACACACATTAATTTAAAAAGGCTTCTTGTAATCCTTCTATCGTTAAATACATTATCTTTTTTGCTTTATTTTCATATTTTTAAATTTTTTAGTCTAATTTGGAGAACTTTCGCCAAGTCAAACTCTTTAAAAGCATAAATAACATTTAGAAAATTTGTTTTGTGTTCTTAATCAAAATAAGTTTAACTACCGTAAGGTATTTAGAGGAGCCAGTTTACTGTATAATTTCTAAATCAAACCTATGCTGTGTCTTTAACTTTATCAAGCGTGATAACTTTGAGACAAACTTTTGCATAAAAAAGAGCACAATAGAGATTCATAATCTTAAACTAATGTTATCCCAATCGTTGATGTACTACGGCTAGTGTTTAGAGTTTGGAGTATTTGACTACAAAGCCCTGTATGGGATTCGAATAGCACACAGTCATGAGTATTTGTTTTATCCGTGGGTTGATGAATGAATACCACCCTGTTAAAAAGGGTTTATGAGACCAAATGTATAAGTGAGGCACCGATAATAGTATTTCCTCCCCACAGCTTAATTCCACAGGATCTGGCTTTGTAGAGCTTCTTATATTGGAATTGTATGTAGATTATTCAATTATCCTCCATTGATTACAAACTATAATATGTCCTTTCTTAGGCTAAGTGCGCACTAGAGACTTTTGTCTCGGCGACAGAGACAAAATTGTTTCCCTGGCTATTGCAAGAAGCTAGAGAGCGCGCACATGGCGACGAGACCAAGATCACTAGGCCAAGAATTTCCTAATAGAAATGTATTGCTCTCGAGTGGCTAGTGTTACAGTCGCCGGCGACATAAGTCTCTAGTGCGCGCTTAGCCTTAGGCGCAGAAACATTAATATCTAAGCTGGAGCTAAACTTTGGTTTTTATTAATAATTTAAAAAACGTATATAAAGAAATTTTATAAAGTTACCTATGCTCTTGCAATAATTACACTAGCGGAAATAAAAATCCCAACACCAAGAAGGAAAGGAGATATCAAAGTCAAATTTGTTTCTATGATTGCACATAGTATTAATGTGAATTGATTAAAATATGAGCCTTCCTGGATGTTAGGGGGCCGAGAAAATCGGTGAGGAGTATTGTCTCCATAGGTGTCCATTACCGCCGTCACACGTCATGGTATTGAGTGACAGGGGCTATAAATGACTTTTGAGGGATTGGAGGACCATGTTGCCTCCTCAGGTAGTCCAAATTTATATGGTGCACCAGCGGACGTTGCGTACCGGGCTAGGTGATTTCTCCTCATTGACCGGACCTGTTTTGTGGGTGTTGGTTCTAGAGAACAGGAAAGACGGGGTAAAAATGGAACCTAGGAGGTTAAGAAGAAAGCTTGGACATTGCATACAACATGTGGTTGTGCATGTTTCTCTTGAAATTTGTCCCCAGGACAGGTCTGAAGGTAAGGACGGTCTACCGGCTGCAAAATCTCAATGACGCAGCTCTGGTTGGAAAAAGCACTGGTGAATCATACTCAGGAGTAGCAGAAATGGAATCCAATGCATCCCCACTCCGTTACCCTGCCTCACCACTCTGTGAAATGATTAGAAAATCATCAGCTGAGTGCGCTCTCTCCATTGTGTCTTCAAACTCATACCCAACCGTCATGGTGCTCCAAACCGAATCAGGATTCTCTCATAAACACAATGTCATGAAATTGGGATTTTCATTTCCTTATTCCGTGCACTATTGGAAACAGAAATACCCATTTTCAGCCCCTTGTTTACTGACAAAGATGTAAGAAGCTATGCGGACCGAACGGACAATCCGCAGTACTGCAAACGACATCCATCCCACTGCCGCTTGTTCTCAGTATGGTCTACCGGTATTTTGGCCAACCGGAGCTGCTTCATTGAGGTTTTTTAGCCGGTTGTCCGTTCTTACCTTCAGACCAGTCCTGGGGACAAATTTCAAGAGAAACATGCACAACCACATGTTGTATACAATGTCCAAGCTTTCTTCTTAACCCCCTAGGTTGCATTTTTACCCTGGCCTCTCCGTTCATAAGAACCAACGCGCACAAAACATGTCCGGAGAAAGAGGAGAAATCCCCTAGCCCGATATGCTACGTCCGCTAGAGCACCATATGAATTTGGACTACCTGAGGAGGCTACATGGTCCTCCAATCCCTTAAAAGTCATTTAGAGCCCCTGTCACTCAATACCATGTCGTGTGACGGCGGTAATGGACACCTATGGAGACAACACTCCTCACCGATTTTCTCAGCCCCCTAACATCCAGGAAGGCTAATTTTTAAAGTAATTCACATTGATACTATGTGCAATCATAGAAATAAATTTGACTTTGATATCTCCTTTCCTTCTTGGTGTTGGGATTTTTATTTCCGCTAGTGTATTTTTCCAAAGGTACTTTTAAATTTCGACGTTTCCAAACTGGTACGAGCCAATCTACTTGATGAAAGATTCCCAAAACAATCCCAACGTAAGATACAATTCTTTCCCCTCTTCAACTCCCGCCTTCCAATCCATCACAACCCCTACTCTCCCCCAAAGGACCATACATTAATCCGCACAGTAAAGAAGCAATCATTGTCAAGGCGGACGGCCACTTTCATCCAGCAAAAGATAATCCGTCACCACCTTCCCTCCTCCAATACACCCCCGATGCACTAAATGCCATTAATTAAAGCACCAGCAAGGCACAAAAGCCGAGAAAAAATGGCCACCGACAACAATACATCCTAAGCCCTCAAACTAAGAAAAAGTTATAAACCGGGATCGCATTGCTGGAACCATACATCACGGAGTGTCAGAACTCTTGGGTTTTGTACTTGGAACTCTTTTTTTTTTTGCCTGGGGGTCGTTTTTGCTGAGGTCGTAGACGCAAGGGGGCGGAATGACAGCTGTGAAAGTCATTACCCCTTCGCTCCCTGTCGATTTTGTACCTAAAAGTCGCTTACGACCCGGCGGTGCTTTTTCCAGGGGGCTTATTCTATTAATGGAATTGTCTTTATTTCTTCGGAAAGCTTTCCTTGGTGGAGTGATGGTTTGTTTGTTGAGGGAGGTTTTGTTTGTGATTGTGGTCAAGGAGGAACGGTAGTATTCTAAACTGGAGTGTTCAATTATAGAAAGGTAGACTAATTTACGATTTTCCCCGTTGAATGCGATTTATTTTTTTATTCCCTTCAAATAAAATTTACTTTAGATAACAGAAAGAAGAGGTAGGCAGATAAAGACTGGTTGTATAGCTGTGGAATCTGTTGCATTGTCGGTAGCCTCATTTGTCTGGTTAAAAGAAATGTAAATGTACAAATAATATACAATGCCTAACTGTCAATAATAAAAACAGTACAAATTATTTTTACAGACCTGAATTAAAAATAAAAGTTATTTTTGTGAGATTAATGAATTCCTGTTATTAATTTGTTTTCATATTAGGTTTTTGGTGTTTTGTTATAGTGAAGTGACGATAACTATTAAAATTCATTTTTACAAAATGTAATATTCTTTATTGTTTTTCTTTTTATGCTCTTTATATGAATACAATATGCATATTCTCTTTATATTTTAAATATATAGTTAAAAGACCCCCTATATGGAAATCTTTATTTATATCTATCTTTTAAAAAATGACTGAAATGTTAATTCGGTAAAATATTACAGACTTTGAAATTTTAAAAATATATGCATGAAAAGGAAGTTCTGTAATACACTATTGAAAAATCTTTTTCCTTTTGTGAGAGCAAGAACGAAGCTATTTAAGTACTGAAATATTGATTTGAAATTAAGAAATACATTGTTTCATAGTTTTAAGGTAAGAGGAAATAAATTTATAATACATGGAAAGAAGTTACATTTGGATATATGTTTATGTGAAAGAAAGAAATTCGAAATTATGTAAAACGACTTAGTTTTACTCCAATTTTATTATTTCGTATTTACTTAAGCAGTTATCTTTAACCCTTTATTTACCGCATTATGATTCGCTGCAATTTTTTTCGTGCATATAACTTTTTTGAGTCGTCACTAAATTGAAAATTAAGGGATATACATAAATAAAATAATCATCTTTGGAAAATTGAATCCGCTAGAGCCAATTACTTAAATTGATACTTTTGGGTACTGTCAGTACACGGAGTGCTAAAATATTCTCACAATACAAGAAAAACATAGCTTTTTTATCGCAGTAATAAGTCTTAAAAAATAATACCTTTTGACTTTAACCAAGGTATATAAACTAACAAGGTATGCTCATAAGTGACGTCACCCAGGATATAAAATAACGGACCAATCAATGACGAGCATATCAGCCAATACAACGCCATTGCAATGCAACAGATTATAGATACATCAGGATTAATTGGGTCGATATTATTGAAATTCATTATTCAGTTTTTTTTAAACTTATGAATACAATCACCCACTTATTTAAAAAAAATTAGTATAAAAATATTAAAAAAGATCATTAAAGTGACAGACGATTTTAAGAATTCAATTTCTGAATCTCAAATAAAAATAAACAAGCTGACTGGACTGTAAAAGGATCATTAAAGGTAAATGCACTAAAATTTTGAATAAATCCATTATTAAATTAAATTAATTAGTTCTTAGATTTTAGCTCATTGTTTTCCATATTTTCAAGTAATTGATTTATTTAGATACTGAATATTTTTGTTTTAAAAATTAAACTGCTTCGATACAATGGATATTCAAGTTTGACATAGCAGAACGGCGATATTAATTTTATCATAACAAGAATGTTCTGAAAAGTTTTCATGATTGAATATTTGCTTAATATTTTGTTTTCTTTGCATCAGCAGCTGTTTTAATTTCATTTATACAAGTTAGTAATTAAAATCAATAAGCAGAGAGATTGAAGCACATCGTTGTAGAGCTAAAGGTTCATATTTTTGATCGGCTATTATTGAGTTAAAATTATTGTTGTAATTCTAAACACTTGATAACCTATAAACATATGTTCGTAATTGTGTCCAGTGTAAACTGTTATAAAAGTTTCTTTGGTCCTTATTTTAATAAAAATCACCAAAAATAAGCATTTTCCCATGCTGTGAATAGGAAATATATCCTGGGTGACGTCATTTTCAAAAGCCACGCCTTTTTCGCCGGAAGAGCATACCTTGTTAGTTTATATACCTTGGACTTTAACTACTTTTTTGCGAGAACAAAAATGACAATCATGTAAATCCGATCGAAATGGCAGCTAAACTTACACCTTCAGTTAAATCTATTCGCATTTCCCACTAAAATACTCATCATAGAACCTTCGCTGCTTTTTATCCTGGAAGAGGATAACTGAAAGAGTGTTCCTGCAAATTATCGTCAATATATTCGCAAGGATGGTTATTCTATGTAATTTTAAATTTGGCGGTACTTGTAAGTACCGTCGGTAAATAAAGGGTTAAACTATGAAAAAAAACGTAATATATAGTTATATTGCGTTTGTTTATACAGAAAGAAGGGGAATTGAAATTGAAATTTCTAAAGTTAAGCTTTTTCCATTAATATACTTTTAAAAATAATTTGTTATGAAATTAAGATTTTGATTAAATAAAAAGAGCTTCACACAAATTTAAATTAATTCTAGTATGATATTGCTTTGCCAGAATTTTCAGACTAAGTGTTATAGGTTAATAATATAGCAAATTCAATTAACTCTTTTTCCTCAAATCCTTAAAGGAAAACATACAAAAAACGTAATTGAAATTTCTCAAGGTTTAAGTAGTTTAGGTTGCTAATTAAAACTTTTTTACATCAGACATCCATTTTAGTCATCCAATTTTTTTTAGTTTTTAATGTACGTTTATAAAACGGTTTACATAAGGTCCATACTTCTTTCATTGACGTATATAACTGTGGGAATGACGTAATGCGTTTAACATGAATAGCTATAGAGGCAGTCCCGCACACAGTACGTCACAGTGTGTTGATTTATATATAACCTTCAATCGCAACAACTGGTTTTTTAGAGATCTGATATTTGAGTAACTTTTTTACTTGTTTTTAAATTGCTCTTTTTAGTTAATGAACTTGTCTATTTTTACCCCTGCCTGATTATTATTTGCCTACCATCGTACATAACTGTGATATTTTCTTTACTCTTGAAAACATTTAAAACAAACGTATTAAAGGGTTTAAAAAATATAAAAACTATCAGCGGTTAGCTGAATCTTTTAACACGTTTGAGTATTATTGTGCTTGATAATGCAAGAGACTGTAGTATAGGATAGGTAGTAAAAGTATGAAAAAAAAACTGTTTTCAATTTTAACTCATAATGTTTTTCTGCAGGAGTATTTATCCTGATACTGATGATAACTTTCTTTGAGGGGTTAGGAGAAAGTTTGGTTGGAAAAATAAGAGGAAAATCAAATAAAAAGATGACGATAAAATATGTTAAAGTTTTAAAGTTATCTTAGGAATAATATGAAGTGAATCCAAGAAGTAACCCAAGTTTTATCGAGGTATCTGTTACGTTGATAGTGTATCTGATAGTAATTTAATCAGTAATGGAGTGTGTGTCCCATTAGGGAACCTAATGTCATAAAAGTTAAATCAACCAACGAAATAAATAGTTATGTTTTACTGAAGAGGTTTCACTAAAATCTTTTTGCATAATTGAAAGCATAAGTCACTTTTTGCTTTAAAGAGTACCGGTGGCGTAGTGGAAGAGCTGGGGTCCAAATCCCGGTATGAGGGCAAGGATTCCGGGGTCGATAAAATGAGTACAAAGTTCACTTGGAGAAATTAAGAAAGGGTGATCATCAAGCTTGCCACACAGCTGACTGTGACTTTCAGTTAGATGCTCTGTAACAACTGTGAGCATGACCTCACCCGGTTATACTGGAGTTTGAAGGTACGACGACCTAGGTACTCCCTCAAGTATCACCCTTGAATTTATACGCTTTCATTGAAAGAAAGTTGAATCAGACGCTTGCTAAATAAAATGGAATTGAATGAACTTTATCAGAAAGTAATTACCTACTTTATGCTTTTTCCACTGCTTATTAGTTCCTTACTTTCATTTTTATTTTCATTGTTCATTAGTTCCCCTCATGAATTCAGAACAAATTTCCTTTAAGGTCCAGAAATTAATGAATCTAAATCATCCTCTAGAAAAAGCCTACCCACTTTCTACCCACTTTTAAAATAAATAAAGCATAAATAAAAACAATAACTTTGCATCTCACTCATAAAACAGACCGTAACACCCTAATCCATTTCACTGGATCCGCCCAACCCACCACTCTCATAAAAGAGCCTCTGCAGCCTTTCAAATTTAACTTTTCCAGCGGCTTCTAAACCGTAAAGCTCGCCCATTCCAACCAGCCTAAAACATCCGGGAGCATAAAGATGCAACGTTTGCGGCAATCGTGTGCCTCCTGACCCCACCCAACAATGATTCCGTCTGCCCTCGGCGTTAACTGTTTCGCACCTTCCTCAGCCACCCGAGGTGGTTTACAACCGTATTTATTGCCACATTCCGGCTTTATGTTGACGGTTTAGTGTTGATCTCATCATCGGTTCAGCAACCTTTAGGAAGACCATTGGATCTAGACAAACGTAAGCTTTTTTAGTTTAAGCCAGAGGTGAGAGAGGTAAATTTATGCTAGATTGGGCAATTTATAGATAGGGACGAAAAATAGAAATTGGGGAAGATTGATAAATATAGAGAAGAACGGGGGAGATGTAAAGAAAAATGAAATCGTATGAAAAATAAAGATTACAGAGAGAAAGAGACTATGAGATAAGAGATTACATCCAATGGAACAAAGGAAGCATAAAGTAATCCAAGATATCGGTGTCTTAAAATTGATGAATATAAAAATATCCTTAGATGTAGATGAAAAAAATAGTATGGTGGAAACACATAAATACCTTTGCAACTTTTTATTTATTTCATTAGCTAAGGGCCTGGCTATTGTATGTTCTTACTTTTAAGAAAATATACTCAGCTATTTTTATAAATGTATAAAAGTGTAGTATTTTAAAAACGACTTTCCATTAATTTATTACAAAAGTTTTGAAGAAATAACACTGTTCAACAAATTTGACCTTCAAAATTTTTTCCTTGATGAAAATAGTCATTTCTTATAGATTTTGAGTCGCTGAATACGAAAATCACTATTAAAATTCTCAATTGACTCAGGATTTTCGGGGAACAGCCCCTCCCCCTTTTTACGTTTTTTAATGACTTAAGGACTTTGAATTCGATTTTCAGGGTCAAAAACCATTACTTTAGTCTTTAAATTACATCCAAAGAGACAAGGAAAGTTGAAATTTCTAAAATATGAAATTTTGTAGCAAATGGATAGGTTTAAGGGGTTATTACCCCCCTAAAAATGCAAAAAAATAGCTAAACATGATAGAGGTTTTTATACGCTATTTTTCCTCTTATTTTTTAAGCAATTCATGTTTGAAGGGCCCTAACCCTTTTCAAAGAACCCAAATTTTATGGATATATGCAGCAATAAGTCAAATATGACACCAATTTTCCTCCATCACCCTCAGTTTGTAAGAGTATGCCCCCTAATTGTTATCCACAGCCGTGCATCTATTAACATCTTGAAACATGGAATCCTCACTCCCTAAAACCGGTCAGTTGTTAAAGAACTGAAGAGTTCTGTTTAATAAATTTCTCATTTCATATTCATATTTTTCATATTTTATTCTATTTAATGAATTGCAGTATGAAATTCAAATAGAACCAAACTTTAGACGTTTTAAAAAACTTTGTACTTTATTTATTTTAAATCAAAATTATATAGAAAACCTATTGCATTCTGTCAGGTGATAACTTACATCTAAATTATAAAATATCAGAAAAGAAAACATCTAGCCGGTCCCACCAACCCCCTTTTTTAGTTTTAACATTTCTTTTGTTTTAAAGTTGTAAAAATGAGATGGTCAAGAATGTGACATTTTTTTTATTCCATATAAGTTTTCTTATTGTATTTTTTATTTTCATTAAATTAATTTTATATTTCTATGTTCAATAACATTAGGAAATCTGTAACCCCATGGAAGAGCCTTTCTGGCTCCTTTGGGATATTAAAAAAATCTTTCAGTGTATTTTTTTCTCACTATCATTTTCTTTCCTGTTGTGTACTGTAGTGTTGTGTGTTGTTGTTGAATAAATTTGAATTTGAATTGAATTTGAGTTTCTACTTAGGATAGACCCAAAATATAAGAAAAACGTCATTTGTAATCTTTTCAAAATCATCAATATTAATTCCTGAGCTCGCGAGCGCCTTCGCGATTCTTGGAGTATTCTGAACACTTCAACCTCTGAACACCTCAACCGCTTTTTGTAAAAATTATTGCTGCATATTGTCATCAAATTTGGGTCCTTGGGGAAGGGTTAGGACCCATCAAAGAGGAATTACGTAAAAATAAGCAAAATAAATAGGGTATAACAAATCCCACTATTTTTAACGATTTGTTTGCGTTTTTAGGGGGTAATTACCCCTCAAACCTATCCATTTGTTATAAATTTATCATGGTTTATTAATTTGAACCTTTCTTGTCCCTTGGGGTGCAATTTGAAAACTAAAGCAATGCTTTTTGAACCTGAAAATCGAGTTTAAAGTTTTAAAGTCGTCGAAAAACGTAAAAAGGGGGAGGGGCTGTTCCCCGAAAATCCTGAGGCAATTGAGAATTTTAATGGTTATTTTCGTATTCAGCGACCCAAAATCTATAAGAAATGACTAATTTCATCCAGGAAATATTTTCATTGTTGAACAGTGTAATAGGTAGGGGAGGGTGGGGACGATTGTAACAAAATTTTTTATTTGATCTCAAACTAAGCCATTTTTTATGTTAGAGTTATGAAAATTGGTATGAAAATAGGTTGATATATCCCAATTACAATTTTGTTATGAAAACCGTCCGGTGGACATGCATTACAATTTAGTAAATAAAACATCGAAAATCGAAAAACGTTACAATCGTCCCCACTTGAAGGGTCAATTGTAACACATATAAGGGTCAATTGTAACACAACACAAATTCATAAAAATAGATAGAAAATCATTCAAATTTATTAAAAATTTATATTTTCTTGTTAAATAATAATTAAATACATAGACTAGAATGGAAATAATGAACTTTTCACTCAAATAATGAGCTTTAAATAATAATGAATGTTGATGAGTAAATAATAAAAATAATTATTCACAAGGGAAATTAGGGTATTCATAACTTAATTCCCTTGTAGTACAACGAACGTGGGACCCATTTTTTGCACAAAAAATGGTTCCTCTTACTGCCCTTGATCGAAAACTTTATTGTGTTGATTATAACCCACTTTAGGATTTTCATTTTTTATTTTCTTCTGACAAAATCTGTATAATGTTACATAAAAAATATCGTGCCCATGAGCAACACTTCTAATAGACTTTTTAGACACAGAAACCTCAACAGCCTCTCCCTCCATTTTTTCTAGACTAATCAGCCCCCTTTCAATTTTCCTTTTACGTGATCTCGGCATCCTAAAACCGTAAAAATTAATAATTATATGCCAATATTAAGGGTAAGTATGAATTATAAATCAATACATCGAAAATACTTTTGAAACATGTTATTTTCTACATTGGGGTCAGTTGTAACATGTTACAACCCGCCCCGGCTCAAGTGTTACAATCGACCCCACGTTGCCATTTTTAGTTCAACCCTCGTTTTCCGTGAAACTAACAACAGTATCATCTTGAAACTAAGCAGAATAAAACTAGGATACATGTTCATACAATACATAAAATCAGTGTTGTTGGGCTTCATACCTGCAGTGCAGGAGAAGGAAAGTTACACAAAAGTAGAAACGTACTTCGATGCTCGAAAAACACTCTTTTCTTAATTACACAGCCACAACTCAAATGTCAGCCTTGGCAATCTCTGATATTCTTTCATTCACCTGCCTTTTACGTACTGTCATCTCCTTTTCTCCCAGGCAGCCTCTGATTTTGAGGAAATCAAAGTGTTACAATTGCCCCGCGTTACAATCGTCCCCACTCTCCCCTATATCTCATGTTGATTTCAATGGAAAGATTTCGTTCAAACAGTTACGTCACATTACATAAAGAGAATTCTCGAAAATATAGGTAGTACAGAATTTACATAAAAAATGCAAAGGATTTGGTTAGAATCAGTTATTTCCTCTCAAAAATAATACTACGCACATTTATTCTGAAACAAGAGACAAGAAAATAAGACGGTAGAGTTTAAAAATGATTACCTAATCTAAGGAAAGTCAAAGAAAATGGAAAAGGCGAAATATAAATGATATTCAATCAAATAAATGCAATCGAGTAAAGTAATTTTTTCAATGGCTTTAGTAAAATGTCCATTGGGAATAAAATAAAAGTAGACCGTAAAAACGAAACGTAATACGAAACAAAATAAATGATCGACCCAATAACTTTAAATATTTATAAACATGGGAATTCTTATATTCATCACAAACAAACATTGAATTAGTAAAAAACAAATAAACATAAAAGAGCAAAAAGACATCTGTTAACTTCTAAATTTTGCGTTTGTTCTCGATCGTATTTTTATTTATTTTGGAAAAATTAATATTAAACGTTATTAGTATGCATTCAAATATTATTTTTCTACAATATTTAATTAATGACAATTGTTTAAAGAAGAACATTAAAAGCTAGTAAATAGAAACAAAACAAAATAATACTATATTACTTAAAAATACCTACTTGAAATGTTGTGAAATTTGTAAAACATATAAAAAATTTTATGAAAAACATGGAAATTGTAAAATCAGAAAGGTATATTTAATAAAAATAGTTAATCAAAAATATAAAATAATAAAATATTAAAAAGTATAAATAGTAACTTGTGCAATTTTTTAAAAAGTGCAACAAGCATAATAAAATATTGATAATATTCATGCGATTTTAAAACGTGTTTTCTGTTTATTAAGGTGAATAAAATTCAATCAATAAAATATAAACGTAAGCAGTATACCATTTATGACATAAATATAGAATTTAAGTGCATGTGGTACTTATTTCACATAACAGACGAATTTAAAAATCATACTTCACAACATGCCTTTCTCTCATATTTACCTAACTCACCAACTGCTGTTAAAATATCCAATATCAGTAAAAACCTACCTGCATTAATAGTTTGTTTCTATAAAAAATCAATAAGCCGATTTTGGAAGCTCAACCCGATATTTAAGCCCCCTTGCAAAAGAGTTCTTAAGTTTTCAAACCTCTGTTTGGGAAATAGTCTGTCTCAAAGATTTTTTAAATTCATAATTCACGTCAAGCAACTTGAATTCATAGTGTAAATTTCTGAAATCTATAACAAGCATGTTACTTTGGGAAGACTTTGAAAGGATTTTTGGAGATAAGTAGGATAATATTTAGTAATTTATATTTTAATTATTTACTAAATTTAAACTTATACTATACAAGGGATTTCAAAATAATTGAACGAAATCATACAAACTATGTATTATAGACTACCCAAAATCATAGTGGAGGTTAATAGTAAATAAAAAAAATAAACAATAGAGGTATAACCAAAGACAATTAGAATAAAGTTAAAGATAAAAACTTAAAACAAGTTTAATGACCTAATAAAAGCCTCTTGACATGCAGTTTTAATGTATAAGAAAATGCTTTAAGTCATTCCTATGGCTAAGGATACCGAATCGTCCAATACCCATAAGTTGCACATAGCTTAAATATTTTTTGTTACAAAAAAGAGCATTCTTACTTATGCGCTAGTTTTTCAAACATTCTTTTGATAAATAGATCATAAAATATTTCGTAGAAATTATTTTTAATATTTTACTGCATTTGAAGCAAACAATTATTTTACTCGAATCAAACCTTATAATACTAAAATTATTTGTTTTACTGTACCAAATTGAAAGAAATGCTATTTATTATGAAAAGATACTTGGATGTTCCTGTTCCTTGTGATTGCCTTGAAGGGAACCAATGAACAGTTGTCTTAACAAGAAGAAAACCATAGATAAGGAAAGTTCTTTTCTTTTGGAAGTTGTGGTCGATTCTAGGAAATCCAATAAGTTGAACATGGCCAGTTTCTAGATGTATTTATGTTTTTATACTTACAGTTATATTTCAGGCGTATGGTTTTCTTACTTCCAACATATTTGTAGAATAATAAATTTGTTACCTTTGAAATAAAAGTAAACCGATTCCTTTCTATATGTATAGCCTGAGAATATTTTCCTTAACTATGATGACCAGTGACAAAACATTTTTATTTAATCTAAATCCAATCCTTTTAAAAATGTGAAATAACGTCTTTTGAAAAGTGCATTTTAAGTAGTAAAAGTATACGTTATTATTTTTGTTGTGGGGGGGGGTGAAATGCAAAAGGTTGAAATTGAAAGTTATATATTAAGTAATAGAGAAAAAGCGCGTTTGTATTTTAAAATTTGAATCATTATTCTGACTCTTTCATCATTTTTGATTCATCATACCATCAAAAAATGCTCACATAATTTTTTCTCCTAAACTTTATACTTGATTTCAGATATGTATTTTTAGAATTGTCCGTGTTTATTTAAATTTTTATATTTGCAATTAAAAAACATAAATGAACTAACTAGTAAAAAACTAAGGAACTAAAAAATACCTAATTGGAATGTTATTAAGCATTCTAAAATATCTAAATATGTAAAAACAAAGAAAACTATATATTTAGTGCTTTCCAATTTATTTGTGAGTTACAAAATAGTGTTATTTATAATTTTGTTAAAATTTTATTGAAGTTTTTATTTTTATACAGGTAATTCTATACACTTTTAATATTAATATTTAAAAATAAATTAGCTAAAAAATATCCATTCATACTTATCTAAATTTGTTAGTCTGATACTTTTCTAGATTTGTTAATCTTATACTTATCTATAGATTTGAAAAATCTCTTGTTAAACTAGCCTTGCTTTAAGTGATGTAAAATTAGAAACCATATTGAATTTTTTCAAAAATTCAACTTAGTTTTAAATTTTTAAATTTTATTTTCGTTTTTAAAGAGTGCTTACAACACAAATATAAAGCTTTATATCTCTATTCAGCAACCTACAGGGTTGACTGAAAATCTAAAACCCTTGAAGTGATGTTTCAAAGCATAAAATATTTTAAGCAAAAACGTACTGAATCCAACTAAATATGTATTCCTTTCAAGCTATAAAAACGTGCTTAAATACATAAAAAGGATTTTTTTATTTCTGGGAAATGCACCCCCCAAAAATAACAAAACAACAGTTAACTCATACTTTTCAACTATACGTGTTTTAAAGAAATTCTATTATTAAAGCGACTGCAAGTATTTCCCTAGCGCAGTTGACACAAATCATCCTTTTGACTGAAATGCTACCCATAAAAAGATCCAACTTCATGTCTACTAAAATCTAGATGTTCCCCCATGACTACAAAACATGTCTTACACACGTTTACTTCGAGGAAAAACTAAAAAGAAAAAAATACTATTTCCTTACTCGTACATGGCAAACAATTTACTTTAACATTCCTTCATTTGAAAGCAGAAAGAGCTCTTAAAAAAGAAAACTGAATATAAAATGTGATTTTTACTGAGGAGTTTTCCATTTTGAGAAAGAGTCCACGCACTCTGAATTCATTCCTGGAATTTTTTTAACAAAACTAAAGCAAACACTTTTAAATTAGGTTGATATCTTTTTGGGGGATTTTCAAATTAATATTGGTGCTGGCTTTGTGCAATAAAATAGGAATTTTTATAACACTTGAACTTTTAAAAAAAAAGTCTTATATGTTCATAGAAATGTGGGCGTAAAAATCTATGTGATTATTTTAATATGTTTATTTTTTTATTATGGATTATTTACAATTTCTGAAGCTGAAACCTTAAGAAATTCTTCCCATAAACACTCATTTCTTAACTAAAGAAGATAACTTTTAATGCTCCTATATTTTAAAGTTTGTTGGTCGTTAAAAAGTATGTATGTAACTTAATTTTTATTGAAATTAACGCTAATAAATTATAAAAAATCAAAACTACGATTAGATTGATTCCTTTTTCTATTATTGATATAAAGCTTTTTTTAGATAAACGTAGATTTTTTTACCCTTTCAAAATTACACCACCCAAAATTACTTCTAAATCCAATTCAAAGTATCGAGGGATTGGGTACGAAAATGTTAAGGACAAAATTCAAAAGATTTAGTTACTTTTAGCCATATTCTCCATCACTGTGCTGTTAAGGGCTTTAAATACAATGTTTTTCTCAGTAAGTATTACTTTCATAGCACTGAGCATTTCATAGAAAACATTCCACATCAGATAGAACCTTTCTTAGTATGGTACAGAGAAAAAAGAATTTCTTGGAATGAAAAACATTTCTTTTGCAGATATACATAACATATAAAAAGGTTTAGTTAAAGTTCCTGAATAATATTTTCTAAGAAATGTGCCGAGTCTTTCACATTATGAAAAATTATTTTTTATCTCTAATAGTGCAGTTGAATTATAAAATTCCAAGGAATTTTACAGTAAGGTTTTTACGGATAAGTAAATTACATGTTTTATTGTTAAATTTAAATCGAAAGATTTTCGTGAAATTCTTGATGCACCGTATATTATGTAAATAAGAGAATTTATGAAGAGAGAGATATGAGTCCAACTTGTTCTGAAGAGATGTTGAGAGAGATGAAATAGTAAGTTCTAACTTGAAGGACATTTTCGAAATTGTTGAGGTTATTCACAATTATTATGTAATTCACTTATGAGATATTTGGAACTACGAAAATAAGGTTATAAAATAACTTATGTAATATATTTCTTATAATTGTATTAAAATTTGTGTTTTTACTGAATATTGAAGTTAAACCTTAAAAATTAATAAACAAAGTAATATTTATGATTTATGTTTACTGAAACACAGAATCCTGATTACAGGACCTATTCACTATTTGTAACACAAAAAATCAATCAAATTAAAAAATGAAAACTTACAGAGGGCAATCATAATTTATTTAAACACTACTAATTCAGCCGTGGAAAAAGTTTAGTAACGTGGTTATAATGCGTAATCCAAAAACTGAATTAGTAGTTATTTTCAAAACTTAAAATAGCCATTTCTTAGCTCAGATTACACAGTATTTGGTTTTCTAAATTACTATCAAATAAAGAGCATGATTCATCATTTGTATCCATTATTATTTATATCCAGGGCTCGATTTGAGCCAGAACGGCGTTCCGGAACCTTTTTTTCGGAAAAATAATTAATATTCCATTTTGACTTCGCAATTTTTGTAAATAAGATTTTAAAATTTCACTTTTGTTTTAAAACATGTAATAAAATTACAATTCAGACGATTTCCACCACCACTTCGCTGCAGCACGAGTTCCAGGAATGATTCTATGTACAGAATTTGAAGGAAATTTTTTATTCCTTCCAAGAAAGAGTTTAATTTCAGACACATAAAAAACCAAGGTCCTGAACTGCATTCCTTATTGTCACTTTTTTCACGCATTTTTTGTTTTTTGAACAAAAATTTTACCATTCCGGTACATCTTTTTTTTAGAAATCGAGCCCTGTTTATATCTATAATGTTACAATAAAAGAAAATTTACTGAATAAAACCCCGATAGTCCTTTTCATTTCTGGTAGACAGTCAAGTCTATTAAATAATGTTTCACTGAAAATCAAGTTCCAGAAATATTAATACTAGAAATAAAATTTCATTACCCAAGCCTCTTACACAATCACTAAAAATAAGTTTTAATTCCAAAGTTTAATTAATACTATTTTAAGTGGTTTATATAGACTCCTAACATAATTTTCAAGTAGCCTTCATCAATTTATCTTGTTGTTGTTGTTGTTGCTTATCCTCACATCTAACATTTCTCAGATCAACTCCATCAAGTTGTTGACCGCCAAAAAGTCAATAACCATGAGAGGGTCAGATATTAAGTCCTCTTTGGAAAGTCCGACGCATCCAAGAATGTGATCCGGTGAAGCTGGATGGCTACGGCATTTTGGACAGATGGGGTGGATTTTTCTGCCACGTTCAAAAGAAAGGCACTTCAGATGGCCAGTAGCAATCAATTTATCTTACACAAAAGAAGCTTTTCTCGAGTCGGGCAATGTCTACAGGATCAGGATAGATAAATAACTTAAGTACCTGAAATTCAGAACTAGCTCTTATTTTTACATACATGATGAGGACAAATGGAGATTGCTTTCTAGTAAATAGCTGCATTAACTTTTGAAGCTCCCTGCGGTTGTTCAAAGGCGTGAGAATTAAATGATTCATGTTTAAATAAAGATGAGTTTGAGAAAGCTTTAATCATATCAAACATGAATGTAATAGAAACTAGTTAGTGTACGCAAAAAATTAATCGGCAAAGAATTGATGAGTTGAATGGGGGTTACACATGAATTATTCGATGTTTTAAGGACACTTTTCAAGTAATGAATGAATATCTGGGCAAATTATATATGTAGTGCATTAATTGCTTTTAGGGCAATTTGTATTAATGTAGTACACCATACTTAAAATTAATAAGTAATTAGCTTATGAAAATATATCATTACTTAACTTGAAGGGAAATTATTATGGAGGCAATATAAGTGTTATTTAGTTATTGATTACGAATTGTTAGTTTTAAAATATTTACGTATTTTTTTTTTCAATAAGTACTTGCTATGGCTGGATGTGTTTTAGAATATATATTTCGATATAATAGGTATAAAGGAGTTTAATTAATGTTAATTTATCTGTGTAAAATTTGTTATTTGTAAAAATGTTTCTTTTTTTAATTTATTTCATATAGTCTCCTACTGCTACTTTTTATGTTTCATTTTGTAAACGGGCAGTGCCCATTACAATAAAGTTTCTTGTCTATAAAGGAGTTTAGGTTTATGTTTTAAACCAATGACTGAATTTTTTTCTAGTACTGAATATTGAAAACAAAAAATCGATTTTCTACCATACATTAAACTTAAATTTTGGATTTCAATTTTTTAAGTATTAAAATTTACACAGTTACCAAAATGTTTCTTCTAACTTACGTATTATGTATTATTGTGTATACAATTTGCTATACTCTCCATGTGTCCTGTATAATTTATACAGGACACATGGGGAGCAAGATGATAACAAAACGAAGTCAAGTTCACATTCTTAAAAAAATTAGTTTAAAAGAAACTGTTGAATGTTTTTTTATATTATTTATTTAAATAAAATGCGAAATATTGTGTAGATGCAAGGGTTAGTTTTAAATTAAGGTCCATTTGTGAATAAGTATATAAAAAATGCATGCTATTCCCTCAGTGTACATACATGTGTTTTCACAGAATTCAGCACGAAAATTTCAGTTTCACTCTCTAAGCATCTTTGCACCATTTTAATACCACGTCTGTTTTTTTTTGCTGAGAATAAATGTTTAGAGTATTTAAAGTATCTTTCTAACTTAGAACATTTTTATTCTATTTTGGATTTAAAATTTTGACAGCAGATAACATTCAACGTTTACAATGAGAATGATATGAGTTGGGGCTATGGTTGAAAGAAGTCGGGAAATTGAAACGAACAACCACCAACCGTAACAATCTTTTAACTCAACAGCAATTTTTATAAAGGCATATTTGAGCCAAATTTAAGTACCCTACCAAATTACTTTCACTCTTATAGTTCCAATATAAGAACCTCAATAAATTAATTTCCATACATAGCTCATAAAATTCGAAACCCAAACTATTTCCCGAGAAGACAGGATTCCAGACGTTCCTAACCCCCTAAAGGGATTAAAACTATTTACCCCGGCAAAATTAAATAGAGTAAAGATGGGAATGAAGGGGAGGTGAGATTAGAAACACAATTTCAATGTCCCGTAGGAAACGCACCATCCGAAGATACGAGATCGAGTCACACGAGGGATATTCGTTCCAATGGAAATAAGGCGAGATAAGGACGGTGTCTTTGGAGTTATTCAGTGGTCGGAGTTATTCAGATCAGTTCCTTGGAGTGTCGTAGGGAAACTTTGTTTGAAAACTAATTTTGTCGTATAGAAATTGAGGTTTCTATTGATTTGTATTGGATTTGTTTGGAATAGTTTGGTGTGAAGGATGTTGTATTTGAATTTGTTGTTTTATAAATATTAGCATTTATGCAGTTATGATATGTTTTTACTAGGAGGATGAATAAGTGGGGTACCACCATGTTTTTATTACTTAAAAATGATAAGGGATTGTGGAATGAGGTTATATTTTTATCTGCTTTAAAATAACTTAACGCTCTCTCTTTTATTTGTTAAACAAACTTAATCTGCCTGAGAAAATATTAAATTCGTCTTCTTTATACACAAAATCGTTTTCAGCTAAGAATTTTTAAAGCAATATTTTTTCAGAAAATATCCTTGCAGTTATCTTATCTATTAGCATGAAACACTATTAAGTACTGAATCAATAACTAATCAAACATTTACGACATTAAATATATCTTATAACATTTGAAGAAAAACCCTACTTATTGTCAATTTCTCCATTTGTTTTCAATACATGACATCCAAATTTGGACATAACTCCTTCCAGAAACAGCCACGCTTGTGCTATTACAGAGTTTCTCAAACTGTGGGTCGCGACCCACTGGGTGGGTCGCCAGTCAGTTTTTGGTGGGTCGCGAGAAGATTTTTAATTTTTCACAAACGGTGTTATTGACTTTTGAATTATCAAACTATTAGTTGAATTTTTGAAATTATCAAATTACCATACTATAATAAAAACAATAAAAATTTGAGTGAAAAGGAAAAGTGGAAAGGAAAATGTAATTAATGTAAATACGTACTATGTGTGTCACTTTAATGTGCCGATAATTCAAATCTAGTCGGTTATTTAAATAAGATTTGAAAAAATATTTAGTGTTTCTCCCCATCCACACTGGGGGGTCAATGCAAATTCTAAGAATTTTCTTGGGAAATGATGCAACTGATATAATTTATCCCATATTGCTAAAAACAAGTTAAAACCATGTTCTTAAGGGTCAAATTTTAAAATTTTCTCTGAGGGATTACCCCCAGACCCCCCTTTTTATTGTAGGGATAATTGTTAGACCACAATTAAACAATTTCATACCCTTGTAACTAAATAGTTGGTGAACACCCCCAGTCAGAGAAGTTAAAATTTTGTGGGGAGGGGCATGAGATAATTATCTCAGTTCAGTTAATTATAAATAACTGAAGTCGGTGGGTCGCGTTAGATTTTGTTTCTCAAAAGTGGGTCGCGATGTTAAAAAGTTTGAGAACCCCTGAGCTATTAGATTTTCCCCTTTATGCCCCTAACGAACCTTCTCCCCTCATCCTTATTTTTTATTTGATAAGAAAACACAGCGTCTGCTCCATTGACGAAAGTAGCAAAGAATAGTTATGTACGTCCTCCCATGCCTGTTCTTTGGGAGATTCTCGAGCCAGTCTATGAATTAACAAAATGAATAGTAATATCAAGTATATATTCGAACTTGTAGTAAGCACTTTTGCTACAAAAGTTTATGATTTTAAGAATTTATAGTATTTTTGATATATTCGATTTTGTTACATCTATAAAACTCTTAGTTTCTTGTTTAAAATTATTAGCCCAGTATCCAGGAAAAATATATGAAGGTAAAATACTATAGGTTTTTATTATTGCAGATTTTCGTATGTAATTTTCATACATTACCTAGTTTATGAGTTTATGCTCATATTTTTCTGGAATTAGGGCTTAGAAAAGTAAATAAAGATCTTTAAAAACTTTATTACATTATATTTAAAACAAAATAACACTGTTTTAAAAACATGGAGAGTGATATTAATGTGAAATATATTAAAAAAATTAAGAGGAAAAATCAAGTAAAATATCTTTTTGTCATCAGGAGGCCTGGGCACAGACATAGGGGTGTTTCAGAAAATTAAAAGTGAAACTAAGGTGGTTTTGATGCATTTAACTTAAAACTTAAAATATTAATAAAAATAACACTTCCTTTCATAATAGTTACGTAAACCTTAATGCATTTTGCAAAGAAAAAAAAATTGAGATTAAAAGTTCTGAGTATGTATACTCTCTTTGGAAATGCTGGAATCTAAGAATGTGTGCATAAACGAAATGACACGTGTTGTACTATAATGAAACCAGACATAGGAATTTCTGCTTGCAAGAAGACAGTTTAACTTTAATTTAGTCTGCATAAGTGTATAATAAGCACTGAAATTGTTCGTGTTCTTCCACCCTTCAAAACTTTGCCTGAAAATTGTGCATTTCAAACTACCAGAGTTATTAAATTTTAGCTTTCCCTGAAAGAATCCTTACACGTTTACTTTTACGCACTACGTATTATGTGTAAACAAGGAGGAATCTAAATATTTTAGACTTAAAATGTTGTGAGAAGTTACTTTCATTGTTTTCGTAATCATAATTTTATTAAAAATGCTTTTGCAAAGTAATCAACTGTATAATGAAGAACTGTAAAAGAATATTTTGGTGAAGATCCATTTCTTATTAAAACACACCCTTAAAAACCATACGTATTTTTTAATCTCTACTAATTCCTTTTCATCTGAAAAATAAATACGACTTAAATAGATGAAATAAATTTATTTAAAGTATTGTGTGAAAATGTAAATGTTATTTCAATTCAAAATTAATAAAATCGTATATAAGTAGTAAAAGCTAGTTGTATGTTACCCTTAAGTATTAAAAAGGAAGTAATAGAAGACTACTGATCTTTAATTTAAAACAGTTTTAGTAAAAAAATACATAATAAAAAGATACTTGAACAATCAATCTTGTTGATACATTTTAAAACGAGTCTAGCGATCATATTCCAAAACAGAAATAATCCTTTGAATTAGATGTAAAAAAGTTTTTACTGGAAATGGTCAGAACAAAACTATCATTTAGAAATTTAGAGTAAAGAAATATATTCTTATTATATATTTTACAACATAGAATAAAGAAACACGTATTTATTTTATATCTCTAAATAACCTGGGACTTCAATTACTTTATTTCACTGTAAGAATAATGCACACAAAATATGAAAACTAAAATAAAATCCATAATTTTCTTTCGTTTACCAAACAGGATAGCAATTTTTTTAAACTCTTACTAAAATTTTCACATCCGGGGCAAAATCTGTGGACCTTCCTTCAGACGTCTATAGAACCCTAAAGCCAGAAGAATCCACTCGCTGAAGTACGACGTAGAACAAGTTTTCCAAAAAAAGCACAGGCCTTTTCCTTAAGAAAACAGAGAAAAAGGACGCAGGACGTGTCTTTCTACTATAAGTAAGAGTTAAGCGATTTGCTCCCAAATGATGCTTTGAGCCTCCAAAAAAGAACAGATCAGTTTAAAATAACTAGATAGGATGAATAAAGAACAGAGCAGTTAGGTTTGCTGTTCTCTTCCTTCCTTGCCCTTAATAGAATTTGGAGGGTTGTTCGACCCGCGTAACAAAGTGATTTCGAGTCCGATGTCCAATACATTCGATTCTATTTCGGGAGTTACTTTGTACTCTTCTAGTTTGAATCTATTTAGACCGAGTTTACAGGGTTAGTTTGTTCCATTGTGAATGCTTTGAAAGTGTTTTGAAGGATATTGGCAGAAGTGCTAAGCGTAAGTAATATTTGGTTAGTAGCTGTTACAAATGTTTGAACAGAGAAGAGAATGTACTGACACTTGTTATTTTGTATAGTTTTTATTCTGCTATTTAACAGTTGTTAAATATTTGAGTGAAAAGTTTAAACTTCAAGTAAAATAGGAGAAGTTTTGCACTATGTTCTTGAGGTTTTATTTTTTCAATCTCCTAAGACATCATTTAAAAGTTACCATTCGGAGTACGTGCTCGATAATTCTGTGGGTCCGAAAGTCCTGAGGTCGGTCATGGCCCAGTTTACCTTGGGTCCAGGTGTCTGGGTATTTCCCACCCCTTCAGATTCATGGCAAAATTGGGGAGTAGGAGATAGATGGTGGAGGCATCTATCATCCGAGGCTTAAGTCGGATTCCTGCCTTTCTTGGGCCTCACTTTCTCAGGAGCTGCACCCCGTTTGCCTTAAATCCTGTCCGCTTTGCGGTGGAGCTTGGACACAAGTGGCATAAGACAACAACAACACAAGTAAATCTAAATATTTTTAAAAAAAGTGCTGCAAAATTTATATCAATGTTTATACCTGTATTGATTCTTTCCCTACTTTGTACAGATATAATTTACTTTTGTCTTTAAAGAGATAGCTTTACAATGAACTAATGTAAAATGTTCAGATTTTTTGTTCGAATAACTGTAAACTATTTTATATTTTTCTAAAAAACTTTTTTTTCACTCCATAATACCTCAAACGGCAGAGCATATTGAAATGGTTTTAACCATTTCAGTCCTAAGGAGCTCGTGATTGCCATTAACCTTCCAGGGAGGGCGCGTATCTGAGAAATACACTCGAGAGGGATTTGATTGTATAAATTGTGTTTAGAAGGAGCTACGAACTCCTGTCCTTAGCTATTCTATACATATAATTTCAGATACTTCCAGTCTTCGTCTGAAGTTCTAACAGTTAATAGGTCTCTGCAAATCTGCTCTTTGTATTTTAGAGATACGTGTGACTGTCCAAGGAAGTTTTTAGTAATTATAATTTTTTTGTGTTTTGGTTCTAAACATTGTAACTTAATGTATTTTCAGTTCGGTCTTTCAGTTATATTCATATGAAGCTTCAGTAATAGTTCAGCCGAAATACCAGTGATTCATTTCACATCTTTCAGGTTACTTCATATTTCTTTAGAGCTGTTATGTTGTTTTTGTGTTTTATAATTATTTTTGTTCAGCTCGTTTAAAAGAAAATATTTATTTAAATATCCAAATTTGATCTCATTATCCAAATAGTTATTACAACTTTGTTTTTAAATTACATGTTTAAAAATTTGCATTTTACAATTGTGTATCTAGGACGCCATTTCGTGTTAGTATAGAGGGCGCACCCGCTGGAAGGTTAATTTTATTAGAAAATTTGGGGCAGTCAGGACAGACAGAAAGAGTTAAAATATTTAAAAAAAATCTTAAAAATTAAGAACATAGAAAGTGTGATAGAAACAATTTTGTAATGGAGACAAATTTTGTAATGGAGACAAATTTTGGTGTAAGTTTATTTTTCTTTATGAGGTATAGGTATGCATCAATTTCTTCAGAGCTGAAATATTTTCATTGAAGTGGCACTACACGAACTTCTAACACGCTTTTAAAATAAATATACTCCACAAAAAGCGCGTTTTTATCATTTCCACAAAACAAGCAGACACTTTGAAAAATATCGGAACGTACACACACTCCTTTCCATTTCGTTCTCTTCGGGACAGCATCCAAAAGGGAAGCCAAATAAACTAAAAAAAAAGGATTCCACATTTCATATTCCATTTTCCTGAAAACAAAAACAAGCAAAGGAACATTAATAAAGTATTCCGAAAAAACTTAAAAAAAGAAAACTTTGTTGCTGCATATAGCATCCGACCTTACTCGGGCATGTTACAAAATAAACCAAATCCCAGAAAAGTGTAGATACTTTCAGCCTGTGGTCGGAGGAGGGAACGCGATTGGAAAACTTTTTTTCGAGCATACTTTCTTCTTCTTTTACCCTGGTTTGCTTTCTTTCTCTCTTAGGTCTGGAAAAACAATGCGAGATTGGGATCCCAAACTTTATTTTGGAGAATCAACCGTAGAAAAGTTAGTGTGTATTATTCATGGAGAAACATCTAGTAAATATATTCTTCGTTCCTATTCTCCAAAGAGATGCAATTTCGTGTTTTTGATAAGGATAAGGAGGATTGAGAAAGCATTATGTGATGCTGAAAAAGTGTGTTTGAAAGTTTTAGGAATCACTCCAGAGTATAAAGTTTAAACTATGATGTAAAGCTTTAGAAATGATATTAGTATGTGAACGAATTTATAAATTTTCAAGTTCCTCAAACACCCAAAATAAACTTTAAAAAACCTTTTTGTGGCTTAACGGCATAATCCATTTAAGATTTTTCTAAAGTTGTATTTGATCCCCCGTAACATTGTGACAAGATAAAAATAACCCTGCGCTAGTTGAAACCAAAAAAAAGGTTAGAAACTAAGTGAAGGGCTTTATTTAGAAGGTTTTTTCTGAGTTTTTTATCATTTTTTCTGCACTTGTTACACCTGTCATGCAAACCGCTAATATAATGTTGCGGAGAGGTTTTTCGGCCTGAGATTTTCATGAGGGTTTTTTGGAAGTCCAATGATAATGAAAAAGAGAAGGTTAACCATAAGTTTACGTATTGTTTGGGCACCAAAAATGATTGAAGGTTCAAAATACCAAATCTGAACAACGATATAAAAGGATGACCTTTTGGAAATGAAATAGAGCGACGAAGTTTCTAGAGTATACGTTAACCCTATAACAGAACACTCGTTGTAGAACCGTTTCACTCCTCTTAACCTCTTAATTCAACCTTTTTATATGCTAATGGGGTTTATTGTGCATGTTATGGAACCAGGTCTTTCCGAGAAACTAGTAGTAAATGCAGCCACTTTCGAAGTGTTAGTAAAAACTGTCATGATCTTCCAAAGTGTATTACGTGGAATTTCGTTCCTTCTTTGTCCATTTTACGTGAAATAAGTGAAAAATGAAACTTTTTGGATCTTATTTCGGTGTAAGGTTTTGATCCCCTATTTACTTTTATAGGGGTTGTATTTATATAATTTTTGTTAATTTAACCTCTGTATTCTTTTTTAACGGTTAAATATAAGTAGATGATGATAAAACCTACTTATATTTAACGGTTCAAAAATATTTATGTATTTTAAAATAGGGGAAAGTGGGGGCTAATGGGACATTTTAAAAAAATGCTTTTAAAAGAGCATAAATAAAGTCATTATTATAATTTTTTGAATTTAAAAAGATTTTACATTTAAGTTTATAAAAATATTCTTGGATAGTAAATAACATTTTTTATCTAAGTGTTATCTCAACTTTTGTAATTTAATGCTACTGTCCCAGCCCCCATACGTGGGGTCTATTGGGACACAGTGCAGGGCTAATGGGACATGCTTTATAATTCGGAAATAAAAGTCACTTATTAATTTTAAATGCTTTTATTATTAACGTATGGTACTAAATTGAGTATACAAATATCGTTGTGGATGAAATTTCACCAATAAATATTTTAATTCCACAATTTCTGTAGTTTCACTAATACATTCAGAAAAATACAATTCCTTAAGGTAAATGAGGTAAAACGCTCGATTCCAGCATTTATTACCCAAAACCGACTGAAATGCTATCAATTAGGATTTCTTATAATCTGTACAAATATAAGGTCCCTGAATCAATGGGCGTGTTCGTAAAACCTCACGAGTTTAAGTTCGAACGAAAAAGTATTCGGGTCACGTGATCTCAGTTTCACGAGTTAAAGTGTGGTTAAACGAACGACTTTAGAGCTATTTTCGGTGCACTTGCGCTTTTTTGCGCTACTTCTCTTTTTTTTACACAACATTCATTTATGAGAGTCGCATCCTATTCGAAATTTGATTGCGTTCAGTTAAGTATGAACATGAATAAGTTGTTAAAATGCTTCTGAATCGGTATTTTTCGACGAATCTACAGAAGACGAAGAAGAAGAAGAAATCATTACAAAACTTTTATTAAATCCTAATAATCGAGAAACGGAACCTAGAGTATAAATAAAAAAATATGTGGAAGAGGTGATTCCTCGATATTCGTATAAAGATTTTAAAAGTAATTTCAGAATTAACAGAAGAACCTTTGAAGTTTTGATGAATCATATTATGATCCATGAGGAAAGCAAGAAAAAGGCTGGTGGCCCCGGTAAAATCCAAAAAGAATTGTAATAATCGAATCGAATTATAAATGAGGGGTCTGGGGCCTTCTCCCAGAAATTTTTGTTTAAAATTTGACCCAATATAAAAGTGTTTTAACTTGTTATGGTACAACTCCCGCAAAAAAAAACGTTACAGTGGGGTTTGCGGGCGAACCACTTGGGTGAGGAAGACAAAAGAGGGGTCGTTTATCATTAATTATAGTATTCTTTGACCAAAAAAAATTTTCGAGTCCTTAGGGGATCGTCTTCATATTAAACGAAGCACTAACTTTCTTTTTTTCCAATGGGGACCCCCAATTATTTTTAGTTTTTCTGAAAGGCCATCCCCCCAAACCCTTAAATACCCAGTTTCATCTAGATTGATTAAAAAAATTTTATTTTTCAAAAATAAACTTAAAATGTTTTTTTAAATCGTTAATTTTTTTATGGTAATCGATTCTTGTAGTAATTTTATGTAGGAAACCAAAATTTCAATCAATTTTATCCAATAGTTTTTGATAAAAACGAATTAATATCTTAAGGGGCCGTATACCGTTGCCGAATGCATACCGCAAATGCTCTTTCTCGTTCGTTTTATAAAAAACTAATAGATAAAATCAATTGAAATTTCGGTTTCCTTCATAAAATTACTACCAGAATCGATTACCATAAAAAAAATTCACGATTTAAAAAAAAAATTTTAAAGTTTATTTTTGAAAAATAAATTTTTTTTAAATCAATCTGGATGAAACTGGGTATTTAAGGGTTTGGGGGGATGGCCTTTCAGAAAAACTAATAATAATTGGGGGTCCCCATTGGAAAAAAGAAAGTTAGTGTTTCGTTTAATATGAAGTCGACCCCCTAAGGACCCAAAAAATTTGTTTGGTAAAAGAATATTTTAATTAATTAAAAACGAACCCTCTTTTGTCTTCCTAACCCAAGTGGTTTGCCCGCAAAACCCACTGTAACGTTTTTTTTATTTTACGGGAGCTGCACAATGTTACATACGCTACAAATTCGCAGATAATCCGCCATTTTATGGACAGTCATCACCTTAGTATCAAAAACTACTATCTCCATTCGGCAACCTTCGGGAATTCCGATCCTTGGCGATCAGATCAGTGGAGAAGCTCGTTTTTTGTTTGGAAGAGCTGACATGATCGAGTAGAAAAGATCAAAACCAATCAAATTATTTTCTACAACGATCTAAACGGGATCTAGGGATTCCCGAAGTTTGCCGAAAGAAGATAGTAGTTTTTGATACTATTAGTATCAAAAACTAGGTGACGAGATGGAAGACACAACCTCTAATCGAGCAGCGGAGACATAAAATAACTGGATCTAACGAAGAAATTTCTCCGTGCGGTTTCATGCGAATTTTTTTCGGTTACAGATAATTTTGGAACGAGTAGTTAAACGCACCGAAAAAAACCAATTCGATAAAGGAACGCATAGTTTGAGAACTAGTAACGCATGCGCACGAGTTAGCTTTTCAGAATGAGCCCACTGATTACGTACATCTAAAATTGCCATAGGGTGGAATAACTTATAATTATAAGTTTTTTACTTAATTATAAACAAACGCGCTCACACAACCAAGACACAAACATAGAAATCCCAAACTGAGCACGGCTGCAGTAGATGAATAACTGAAGCCAACGAAGAATTTTCTCCGTGCGGTCTCGTTTGAACTAGTTCGAACGGGAACGAATTTTGGAACGGGTAGTTATCCGCACGGGAAAAACCAGTTTAATAAACGAACGCACAATTGGAGAACTCGTTTAACGCGTGCGCACGAGTTAGCTTTTACGAACGAGCCCAATCTATATTTTTTAAGGAATAGCTTATAATATCGTAACAATTAAGATGTTATTTAACCTGTTTTAACGGGGGGACGGATGGCCGGTTGGGTCTGCTCACTGTCCTTCACGCCAGCAGTATGTGTACTGTTTCCGTCGTCAGTTCGATTCTGACCTCACCCCTGGGTGTATTTTCCTTCTTTGTGTTAGTAAAAATTCTGTTGTGTCTGTCTCACTTGACGAAGGTGTATAAGCGGATCCTTGAGATCAAGCACACATACCGGAAAATATATGTTACCCCAACCACGGCTAAACTTGATCGCGACCGTAGGTTATACGGCTTATCCACTTTCCAAAAGATCAAAAGAGCCGACGCACGGCCGACGGCGCCGGAAGTTTCCAGTTTTTACCGCTTGAGGGGGTACCGCGCGTAATGGCTCGTTAGGGTTGGTTGGTTGGTTTGCTTCGGCTCTTCAAAATACGCAGTACACAGAAAAATCCTAACACAGGTTCCAAAACGATATTTTCAAATTCTGGAAGGATTGGAGGGCGTATTATTTTTTTTATAATATATAATTATATTATATATATTTTTTGTCGTATAATTTTTGTTTTTACGTTCTAAGAACACTTTTAGTCATTTACCTAAGTCATAAAAATACAAATTTATGATTTTTCATGATTGTGATTCATTATCGTGATCATGAAATTTATGATTTTTTTTTATTCTTCACCATACTACCAACCCTGTGAACTAGCCACGAAAAATAATCAACCCGGTTGATGACCAAGTTGCTCGTCTGTGACTCCTTTTAAGCATATTTATCTTTGAATCGTATGAAATCAACCAACCAATAATTATTTTCCAGTGGAATGCCATGAATGACAGATAGATGGCGCTAACATCGTACATCCCAGTTTCTTGAACCTACCTTTTCGCGTAATTGCGCAAGCCGTATATAAACACAGTTAATCCAGTCTAGCCGTGCCCCAACCCAACCCAACCTGTTTTAACGAATTATTTAGAAGATAGTTTTTTGATCCAAAACCTGTGCACTCGAAAGGAAATCTAAATATGAAGACCGACGCCAATTCTCGTTCGTCAAAGATATATGGTTTTTGAAAATTATGTGTGTGTGAAGTCTTGTAGCTGAAATTCTGATCCTTTCATTATACATATTTAGTAAATATCAGCTCTCTCAAATAGAGTGCAGTCATTAATTTTAACGATAATTTATTAATATTAATTTTAACGATAATATTAATAAGAAAAGAAATCGCGCCAAATCATTAATAAATCGCCAAATTTGATTTACTTACATTATATTGAGCCATAGACCAAACGAATATTTTGCTCCCACGAGATAAATTCCGCAATAGAATTTCAGTCGGTTTTGCTGGAACCGAGCGTTTTCCTCCACATTAAGTTGTCCCATTAGCCCCCACAATATGATAATTTACAATTATAGAAATAATTTTTTTCTCTTGCAGTTCTGTATTTTTTCATTTATATTTTCTTGTTCTCCAGTATTTGTAGAATCTAAAAGTGTCATCAAATAAGATTAAGATATTCTTAAAAATTTATGAAGTTCAATCAATTACAAATTAACTAAATTTTTGCTATTGGTTTTTAAAAACAAATTTATATATTTTTTTTCGCAGAAAAAATTCGTTATGACAGATATTCCATTTTTCAAATGTGTGATAGACCTGCTACCAAACAGTGATGTAAAATTTTTTTCTGAAATATTTATATTATGGAAAAAAAATTCACTTGTCCCATTAGCCCTGCTTCCCATTAGCCCCCACTTTCCCCTATCTGAAAACCATGGAAACGAGATGCTTGATAGTTATTTATGTGTGTGAGAAGAAACAATATACTTATATTAAGGTCTTTGTACAAACACTCTTATTCCCTGATTTTATTAAATATGATTTAAGTCCTACCAATGAAACCTGAGGTGAAATATCAAATTAATTCTAACCAGTTCTCTTTTTCACCCTTTTAAAATCGAAACTTCAGTTGTATAACTCCCTTTTACTTTAAAGTGACTAAGTAACCCGGTTGTATAATTTTACTTTACACTTATTTATAGTTTCTATTTTCTGAAAATGTGCAAAAGCAAAATGGAGTAAAAATGGTTTTTCATTAGAAAGTTTATTATTTTATTTCAGTAACCGTTTTAAAGATTTTAAAGAAGGAAAAGTCCTACATAAAAAGTTCACAGATAAATAAATACTAAATAAATTTATAATTTTAATGGTCAGATTTATACCATGCGTAAAATTGAAGAGGTTAGTACTTTAGATAACTATAAAATATTATGATGGATATTTTAGGGAATTGATCGTTGCTAGAGTAAGTTAAATTTAATTTATTACGCGAAAATTCTTTCAAATCATCTAACGTATAAAACTTTACAAGCCAAGAAATTTCCGTAAAAATGATCCTTAAAAAGGAAACTAAGAAACAGGGCACGCGCGCAGATATGATATTAACCTAGATTTCAAATCATTTATCCCCATCGGAAATGTTCTGCCTTCCAAATGTGAAATGAAAGTACCTTAAATGTTCCTTTCCTCTATAAGCCCAACCATATATCAGCAGTTAGCATACAGTAAGTACTGCATGATAAATGCCCTTTTATGCCGGTCTTTATATTAGAAATCATTTCTCTCGCTCTAAAGGGGATTACACAAACGGCACCATCCATTCAAGCAAAAACCGAAGAAAATTCTTCCCACTTCCGCTGGGGCTTTCCACGCATTGATCACTGACTACCGCAAATCTATGTGCGAAAAGAAACCGATGCGATCTCCTCTCGTTCGGGCGCCATAAAACGTCGCATATTATTATACCAGGCTATTTGCAAGAGGAGTAATGCCGAATCACTTCGTAGAGAGGCAGTAGTGGATCTTTTAAAATATTAAAATGTGTAAAGCAATAGGCTGAATAAGAATGGGAATTGGTGGATGGGAAAAAGTAAAATTGACAGAAAGAGACTGGGGAAATTTATGCATCAGGCAAAAGTGGGAAAGAAAAGTTCTCCGTCATGCTACACCTGCATCTGGCATTTTGGGGAATGTCCAACCGTCCAAAAAAGGACAGATCCCTTCCATCCTTTTTCATCTGAATAATTTTAATGCTGTGGAATATATTTGACAAGACATCTCGCTTTCCAGTTTCCAAACTTTCTTCCCGTCTTTTATAAGTGGGGTTTTTTATTTTGCTACTATCGACCACTGCGTGGAGATGGACACACGCTTTAGGGGAAGTTCTTTGAATTGAACTGGGGAAAAGTTTTTAAGACTGTGGCTCGTCGCTTTGGGTTGAGTCGGTTGGGTAAACGTTTACGCTAACCGTCAAAACCGTCTTTGAAACAGTTTTAGGTTTTTTTGAGGATCTATTAGCTGAGTGCGATAGGGTAAAAAAATCCCCTGTTATAAAGAATTCAAGGGTGATACCGGCTTATAACTTTTCTTTGTTTTGATTAAAAAATTGGTGTTTCTCAATACGTTACCATTCACGTTCTCGAGAATTATCAATGGATTTCATATAGATTAAACAAAAGAATTACTGAATTTAGAGTAATTTAGTTATTTGAAATTCTTAACCCTTCACTGCACAATTTTTTTGTTTCTTTTGAAAAAAAAATAATTTAATATCTTCTAACAGCCACGAATACAGGAAAAATATTTAAAAAATTCCAGACTTAATTTTTCTTTAAGATATATGGTATGGCACAAACCTAAAAACATTATTTACAGCTGGTGTAATAACTGTTTTTACGAAAAATCAATTTAAATAAGAAGTATATGTTGTGTATAAATGTCACTCAATTTACCAAGCGGTATTTTCAAGATTTACTGGTAAAAAAGATCAATCAAAATCTTTGATTGCATACAAAATGGATGCAACTGTTTTGGAGACATAAAAACCTAATAATTAGTGAGAAGCTGCCATCTAGATACACACTGAGTAGTTAATATAATTTATATGAATGTTCAAGATGTGGCACAAAACTCAGATAACTTACATTTAACACATGTGGGAAAATTGAGGAGTTTTATTGGTATGTGCCGAATTCGGCACACCGTGCAGTGAAGGGTTAATTTAAAAATATAATTTAATGGTGATAAAAAAGCTAACACAATCCTATACCCAAGATATCAGTTTTAGCTGAATCTTCTCTGGTTGGTTTAAGTTTTTTAATAAAATAAAACCTGGGATATAACCTAGGAACTACCGCATGGCAAGCAAGCATCTTACCACTGATCCAGGGGATATTCATTAATTTTTTTTGATAACTTGTTATATTATCTTCCTTATTGGGTTACCTTTTGACGCATGCGCACTGTTGCGGATTACGAAAACTGACCGTGAGAAGTCTAGTAATGCTAACTGTTTCTCCGAACTTTTTTATCCTTTAAATTTATGACACTATTTTTACATTATTGTGCATCATCTGCCAGACACATAGTTCCTCTAGGGTGTTTTACCCTGGAGGAAATCTACAATAATTATCTCACAACAGCTGATTTTGTCAGAGACAACTAACTTTGCGACTTGATATATGACTTCATCTGACCTGGATGATAAGGAAGAAGAAGAAAACATTTTATGACCACTATTTAACTTAATGTTTGCAAAACCTAACATGATACTAAATTTCTTCTCAAAACAGTTAGCACTAAAGCTAAATAAAAGAGGATACCTTAAATAGCAAATTAACGAATTTCACTTACCCTGTTTCGCATCATTAATTCCTTTGAAAACTAGTTCATTTATTCTGCATTACATATTCTGCATCGTTTGACACTAAGCGTTCTTTCGAAAACACCATGAATCCAGCAAAAATTAAATAAATCGTTTGCCCTACGCAACAGCCTCGTTATTAAACCACAATCGACACCGTTGCCACCTGCACTGGGGAAAAATTACAGTGTTAATTATTCTTTCATCACAAACGATTCGTCATCGAAGGCGCGAAGAATTGTTTAGCACGAACCAAAAATTATTGTAATGGCATCGGTTTTTGATCCAGGGTTGGTTTAATTACGCATTCTAAACATTCCTCGGTAACGGATCATAGAACAGAGGAGCGCTCACTGTAACCGCAAGAGTTCTTCCTAATCAATAATACTCCGGCTGGCCGGCTTATTAGCTTTCGAATTAGAGCTGACTGCTATCCGAATATTGATTTGTAGGGCAGAGGAATTCTCCCTGGTAAACAACTTCCGGGAATTGTAATTTCACTTTTATAAACGAAGTTTAGAGAAACCACCCCAGTTAATCTTTTTGGTATCGAATGCTTGTTAAAACCACAAGAATCGTATATTTCATAAATGATTTGTAACTTGTCTTTCTCAAAGTCGTTTACCTCGTTTACCACATAGTTAATATAGTGATGAGGCCGTGTATAGTAAATTTAAGTTACAAAAATAGAAGGAAGAGAAGACCAGGTTCAGATCATCTCATCTGATTGTAAAAGTTAGTTGTTGTTGTTTCTTCTTAAAGGCGAAAAGAGTGAGTAGTACATACCGAATACGGAGAATGGATCTAGCGAGGATTCTATTTGAATTTCAGGAAGGGGTCGAACCACCGGGTTCGGTTGTCCGAAAAGAAGATGGAGCAGTCACAGGTTCAATGGGAACTTAGGAGGTCGAACTATTGGGGGTGATGCTGAGGAGGTCTCGAGATTGGATTAGGGGATCGCCAGGTTGATCCGAAGTGGGAGAACGGTGTCTGAAGATCTGAAGAAGATGCTACGGAAAACAATCGAGTCGCCCGGTTGACTCAGGAAAAAGATGATTAAAAGGATGCCGCAATTCACTAGAAAAATTTGAGTCGCCCGGTTGACTCAAGGAAAAAGGTGAAGATGTAGAGATGGGGACGTATCTAGATGTTCTGGCTGTAGAGGAGTTCAGGAAGATCAAGTCCAAAATGACGAAGACACATTTTTTTGTTGGCCAACCTTATTTATTTTCAATCATATCATATTAAATTAGACAAAGTCACACATCCCTCTTACATTTAGAAAGTTTGTATCATGTTCAAGATAACGTTTTGACGTGAGGCATATCGAAATTAGAAATTAAATGATGATGAAAAATGCCGGCATGATGAGAAGGAAAAGGGCCGCGGATAACCGCACGAACACCCTACAAAGCGGCAGAGATTTGTTTAGCAATTGGGATGTCGGGGAGTGTGTGTGAAAAATCGTGGGGAGCAGAATATGAATGTCAAAAGCAACCCCAATGGCGAGCGCCAGAAAAAATGCCAATAAAGTAAAGAATGAACTACAGAATTTTTAAATGGGTTACAATAAGGTGCTCTTATCTCCAGAATTAATTTAAAGTATTGGCGATTAAAAGAGTTCGTTGGATGGAAAAATTATGACTCGTCACGAGACAGAGAGGAGGAACCGAATAGTATAGAAAAGGCTGCGAGCGTGGGAATGATGAAACATTAATAGACAAACGGCCGAGCAAAACCGCATAATTTTGATTGAGAAAATTTATGAGATGCGCGTGATGGAAAAGGCAACTCCAAAGAAAGAAGGAACTAAGCCTAAAAATTGATAGCGGGAATTTTGAAATAAAGATACGAGTTTAAACACACAAAAATATGGGGTGGTGTGAAACATCACCACATATTCTCCCCGTTGACCGAAGAAAAAAATCATTGGTTACATACAGTAAAAAATTTTAAATGCCAATAACAGTAACAATCAGACACGGTGAGGGATGTGGAAAAAAATACAATATTTCATAACATTAACAAATATGTGCTTAAAATACCAACAATATATGTAACGATCATTTTGTGAACCATACATCAAAAAACAAAGTTAAAATTTTGAAAAATAACTAATTATAATAAGTTAAACAACATGTAAAAAGAAGTAACATGTAAGTAGGAACCCACACATAAGGGCAAAATAATCAAGACCAGCTTAAAATTAAATCACCAACACTGTGATCATCAGTAACAAATGTGAGAGTCAGTACCACATATTTTAAAACAGTTTTTTAAAAAATTAAGTTTATGTAGTAATTGTTGTCATTGCTAGCAATAATGTATGTTGTTTGATGCATGGACACATGAAAAAACCAAAAAGCAAAAATTCTCGAGAACAAAATAATAAGTAGGATGCTATAAAAACATTTCTTGTAATCATGTAACAAAAATATCTTTCATGGTCGATAAGGGCTTATTGACAGTTTCCTTGTAATCAATTGTATCGTCAAATGTTCATCAGGGCTTTCAAAAGTTCATCATCAAATTCTACAACGTTATTTTCCATGTCAGTTCAAAGTTTCATACTTTAGGAAAAACATTTCAAAGCATCTTGATTTCAGTCTGTGTGGTGCACCAAAAATTATTTCATTAAAGCCCATGTAACAGTAGCCCATATTTCTTAAGTAACAGTTCATTGAAATATCATCTTATCAATCAAATTGTGCTACAGTTTCCTTACAACATATTTGACACCAAGAAAGAAAAACCAAAACTACTACTTTGATACATAAATATACTATTCTACTATGCGCGCAATGAATAAAATATGCAAATAACTAAACTACAAATATATGTTGACACACTCCCGTAGTATTGTGAAACAAAAAAATGAAGCAGTAACGCAAGTGTAATTCCCAATGTTTGAATTCAACTCAAAAAAATTTTTACAACATTACACTCAATTTCTTCTTGGCCTTAAGTTATATCGAACTGTTGTCTGAGGTATACAGTTAACATTAGGCTGTTGGGAAGAAGGAGAATTGGTAGCAGAGAGGTATGAGTGACGTGGGGGTGCAATTATTAGACGGTCAATATGCACTTTCATCTCTCTATGTGGCAAGTGAGGGACTCTATTGATAGTAACTATGACTGGAGATAAGACTTTAGTAACAACAAAAGGACCATCGTAGTGTGGTCTAAAACGATCTTTTGATTTTAAATACACATTATCACCAACTTTAAAATTTCGAAGTTTAGCATTCGGCAATTGTCTACTGTAATTAAGGTTCCTTGTTTGATTGGATGTCTCCATGACTTTATTATAAATTGCGTCCACGGTTTTAAGAATTTCAATTAAGTTATGTGATTGGTTTAAATTATAAATTTGAAAATCCCTAACGAAAGTATCTGTGATTAATGAAAGTTCCCTACCAAAGTGTGAAAGATTGGGTGAATACCCAGTTGAACTATGGGTTGCCCCATTATATAAATTTTGGTGAAATTTTAATCATGTTGAAATGAATACCCTTGATCTTGTAGAGCCGAAATTGTTGATTTTATAGATGTGTTTATTCGTTCACTGACAGCATTAGCCTGTGGTCTTCCTGATGATGTGTGTACTAATTTTATACCTAGGTTTGAATTAAATTTATGGAAAATTTCTGAATTAAATTGAGTTCCTAAATCTGTTAGGATTAAAGCAGGTCGGCCATGAGTTGAAATGTATGAAAGAACAGCATTCATAACAGAATTAGAATTTATAGTAGACAGAGGATATAACTCTAAATGTCTGGAAAAATGATCAATTATTGTTAAAATATGGAATTGATTTGAAAAAGGTCCAACTAGGTCCATTAAAACAAGTTCACCAGGATGGTTAGGAGTCCTAGTGGGTTGGAATGGTGCTTGTGGGATTCTGTGTGGTTTATGTTTAAGGCAAATTGTACAAGAAGAAACGTAATTTTGTGTATCTGTGTACATGCCGAACCAGAAGTATTTTTTTGATAGGAACTAATAAGTTTTTGCAACTCCAAAATGAGAAAAATGCGCGATGTGTAAGGCTTTGTGTTTTAATGCAGTGGGTATTACAATTAAAGGTTTTGGTGTGTTTAAGTCTGTATCATTAGCTTTTGTTTTGTTGTACATTAATAAACCTGTATTTGAATCCAGAAAGAAATTTTGTTTTGTGTAAGACCTAGACATGATTTTATCAATTATTCCTTTTAAATTTTTGTCAGTTTTCTGTGAATTACAAATTTCGGTTAAAGACAGTTCATTTTGGGAGACAGAGTGGTTTGCAGCCATTGAGTCCTGATTATGTGTTATATTTTCATCATTGACCTGTGTATTTACACTTTGTGTTAAATTATTAATTTGTACAACAGGCAATGGTTCCTGAGAATAAATGAGGTTTGGGTTGGAGTTTAAGTCATCTATATTAGTATGTGTCTCTAAACGAGAAAAGTAGTCAGGCAAAAGGTTTTGTTTACCGGGAATGTGTTGGAATGTAAAAGTGTATTCACTGAGCATTAAAAGCCAACGTGTTGTTATGTCTGCTGGGGATGTTTTTTTCTTGTAATATTGTAGTGGTTTACTGTCGGAGAGAATTATGAAGTGTCGACCATATAGGTGAAATTTAAAAGCTTCAATTCCCTCAACTATTGCCATGAGTTCAAGTTTAATTGCAGGGTATTTAGATTCAGATTTAGATAAAGATTTGGAAAAGTAAGATACTGGACAAAGTTGTCCCTCAAATTTTTGCAGCAAAATAGCTGAAATGGCATGTTTAGAAGCATCTGTGTTTAGATAAAAAGTGTCCTGCCAGTTTGGTTGTTTAACAAAGGGTTTATTGAAAAAGATGTCTTGTAGATGTTGAAAAGATTGGTTACATTCTTCAGTCCAAGCAAAAGTTGCAGATGGACAAGTAATTTGAATTAAAGGATGTATTAGTTTAGCATAGTTTTTAATTAGATGTCTGTAAAAACCACAAAGTCCGATGAAGCGTTTTAATTGTTTCTTATTTTTAGGTGTGGGGAATGATTTAATTTTGACTATGTTGGTACTGATGGGGGTTATGACATGTTTGTGAATGTTGAAACCTAAATAGTTAATGTTTTGTTGATGAAAAGAAAATTTTGCAGCTGATAAAGTTAGATTTTGTTTTTCAAAGATTTTTAATAATTGATCAAGTTTTTGGTATGATTCCTCAAAAGAATTAGAACAAATAATGACATCATCCTGATATGCAAAAACTCCAGGAACTTCCTCAATAAGAGTGTCCATTAAAGCCTGGAATATAGCTGCGGCTGTTTTTAAGCCAAAAGGGAGACGATTTAATCTATAAGATCCAAAAGGTGTGGTTATAGCCAATTTATCGCGATATTCTTGTGGTAAATCAATTTGCATGTAGGCTTGTTGCATGTCCAGGGTGGTAAAATAATTATATTGTGCAATGTTTGAAATAATTGTCTGTATTTTTGGGAGGGGGTAAGTGTTGTGTAGTATTACTGAATTTATGAGTCTAAGATCAAGTGCAAGACGATATTTTTGTTGACCCGAGGCATCTAGTTTCTTTTTAACTAGCAACATGGGAGAAGCCCATTCTGAAACACTACGAGAAATTATGTTAGCCTCAACCATTTCATTTATCTGGGATTTTGCAGTTTCCATTAAGGCAGCAGGTATGGGGAAAGGTAAGGTTTTTATGGGGTATTCAGAAGTAAATTTTAGTCTGGGTACAATAGAATCAGTATGGCCCATTGATTTTAGTGATTTAGAGAATGCCAAAGTGTGATTTGAAAGTAATTTGAAAAGTTCTTTTTGTTCATCATTATTCAAATGAGACAATTTAAAATCATTTTTGTTAAATTCCTGTTTACGTAGCTCAATTACATCATTAGAAGCCTGTATGAGATTAAGGGAACACTGAACATCATTTTGTTTACTGGTGTTTTCTTTTATGTCCTCAATGTCATGGACACATCCAACAACTGTATTTTTGTTAAGTTTTACAAAATTTGGTGATATATTACGTAAGTAGATATAGAATGATTTAACTTGATTAGAATTAACTTTAAGATTATTATCATTATTTGAGTCAAAAGCAACAATTGAATCATAAGTTTCAAAAACTTTTCTATCTAGAGAATGTTCAAATAGGACATCAGAAGAAGATATATCACCAGACACACGAACCAGTGCATATGTGTCATCACCAGGGTCCAAAATTACTCTTCTTGATAATTTAACAAACTTTGTCTTCGCGATATTGTTATCTGTAGACTGAACTGCATGTACATTTTCCTTTGATGTGGGCTTTTTACCAGAGAAAGGAATAGTGTTGTTACCAATTATTACAGATTTGGAAGCAAGATTGATCATTACTTTGTTTTTAGACATAAAATCACATCCCATTATACCTTGAAAATTAGAGTCCTTATCAATGTCAATTATATAGAAGGGATGTTTGAAAAACTGATTTTGGATTTTAAAGGAAACTTCCACACAACCTTTAAAATTAACAATAGAGTTCACAGTAGATATGGTGACTTTTCTAGAGAGGTACCTATAAGTTATGCTAGGTTTAATGAACTCAAAGAAATTAATATCAATCAGTGAGATTGAAGAACCAGTGTCAAAGAGGAATACACCTGAACAATTTTTAAAATTCATTGTTATGTGAGGAAGATTTTCATCATGAGAGGCAACTGACATTATAAATTCTCGAGTTCACATTAATTTCTGTGGAGACATCAACATTTGAGGAAGGTAAGTTAGACTGACAACTGGGGTTTTCAGTATTATGATTACTGGTACCATTAGGAATTTGAGAAGATTTGTTAGATTCATCAGACCTTGAATTTGTGGGTTTGAAATGTTTTGATGCAACTTTGGGTGGTCGAGAATTGTGGGCATCATTCACAATTCTCGAATTTAGTTTGGGTGCTGCCTCCATGGTAAAGCGGGTTGTGATTGGGAATATGGAGTAAAATTTCGATGGGGTCTGTGATAATAGGGATGATTAGGTCTGAAATTTTGTCTAGATACAAGTGAGTTAAATTCCCTACAGTGTTTCATAACATGGCCGGTTCTTCCACAAAAATGACATGAAACAGTGTACCTACGTGGATTACGATTAGAATGGGACATGGGTTGCCTAGACTGATAACTACGTGGGGGTTCAGCGTTGACCGTGGGTTTTGGGGTTGTTTGACTTTGATTTTGGATGTTTTGGACTATGTTACGTAAGGAGTTAACTTCAGCAATTAATGAATTTGCAGGGACCCTATTTAGAACAGAACAGTTTATCATGTTATCCTGCCAAATTTGAGTTTGTTTGACAGCCTCCTCATATTGAGTTATGTTATGGTCCAAAATTTTTAATCGAAATTCGGATGGGATGACTTCAATGAATTTAGTAAATTTAATGTGATTTAAGGCTTCAGCATCAGTAAGTTTAGGATAAACCTTTGGTATCAAAACATTAAGTCTATGTGAGAGATTGCGAATAGATTCAGAGGGTAGCATAGTTAAAGCAGTTAACTCATGAATACATGAAACATTATTGGAAGTGTTAGTGAAAAATGATTCTAATTCTTTAAGGAAATCGTCAATATTTTTAAGCTCTTTAAGTTGGGGCGATTCAATATACAATTTTTGGGCAGCCCCATTTAATTTAGATTTTAGAAACATAAGGGCTGTTTCAGAATCCCACTTGTTTAATTTTATGTAATTTTGAACTTGCTCTTTAAAGAAAGGAAAAGTAGTGGGATCCCCATCATATGGCTGAATATTTAGTATAAGATTTGAAACACTTGTTTGTTTTGGCATGGTAAACAGTTAAGTAGAAAAATGATTAAATAATAATTATATGTATCAAAATAAGGGCAATTGAAGACAAATAGTACGCAAAATATTAGAAAACAAACAATCAGAAGAGCTGGTCAGTAGGCACCAATTAATATAGTGATGAGGCCGTGTATAGTAAATTTAAGTTACAAAAATAGAAGGAAGAGAAGACCAGGTTCAGATCATCTCATCTGATTGTAAAAGTTAGTTGTTGTTGTTGTTTCTTCAGGCGAAAAGAGTGAGTAGTACATACCGAATACGGAGAATGGATCTAGCGAGGATTCTATTTGAATTTCAGGAAGGGGTCGAACCACCGGGTTCGGTTGTCCGAAAAGAAGATGGAGCAGTCACAGGTTCAATGGGAACTTAGGAGGTCGAACTATTGGGGGTGATGCTGAGGAGGTCTCGAGATTGGATTAGGGGATCGCCAGGTTGATCCGAAGTGGGAGAACGGTGTCTGAAGATCTGAAGAAGATGCTACGGAAAACAATCGAGTCGCCCGGTTGACTCAGGAAAAAGATGATTAAAAGGATGCCGCAATTCACTAGAAAAATTTGAGTCGCCCGGTTGACTCAAGGAAAAAGGTGAAGATGTAGAGATGGGGACGTATCTAGATGTTCTGGCTGTAGAGGAGTTCAGGAAGATCAAGTCCAAAATGACGAAGACACATTTTTTTGTTGGCCAACCTTATTTATTTTCAATCATATCATATTAAATTAGACAAAGTCACACATCCCTCTTACATTTAGAAAGTTTGTATCATGTTCAAGATAACGTTTTGACGTGAGGCATATCGAAATTAGAAATTAAATGATGATGAAAAATGCCGGCATGATGAGAAGGAAAAGGGCCGCGGATAACCGCACGAACACCCTACAAAGCGGCAGAGATTTGTTTAGCAATTGGGATGTCGGGGAGTGTGTGTGAAAAATCGTGGGGAGCAGAATATGAATGTCAAAAGCAACCCCAATGGCGAGCGCCAGAAAAAATGCCAATAAAGTAAAGAATGAACTACAGAATTTTTAAATGGGTTACAATAAGGTGCTCTTATCTCCAGAATTAATTTAAAGTATTGGCGATTAAAAGAGTTCGTTGGATGGAAAAATTATGACTCGTCACGAGACAGAGAGGAGGAACCGAATAGTATTGAAAAGGCTGCGAGCGTGGGAATGATGAAACATTAATAGACAAACGGCCGAGCAAAACCGCATAATTTTGATTGAGAAAATTTATGAGATGCGCGTGATGGAAAAGGCAACTCCAAAGAAAGAAGGAACTAAGCCTAAAAATTGATAGCGGGAATTTTGAAATAAAGATACGAGTTTAAACACACAAAAATATGGGGTGGTGTGAAACATCACCACAGTTAATTAATTTTTTTATCGTGAAGACAAGTTTTACTGTGTTTCATGAAAAAAAATTAATTTACATAAAACATCGTTTCAGAGAACTCATTGCTTATTATATACAGGGTGTAAAGGAAAGTCCCTTTACCCTGTAATAAGTTGCTAACGGAGCAAGCTAAAGCTATGCAGTTAAGGTAACAGTATAGTAAAGTGACTATGCGCAATCGAATGCGACCAACCGCAGCGCCCTCTAGCGGAAATTTTAGGAGTTAAAAATTTTATTTTAAAAACTATTAGGAATTTGTTAAAATAGTCAATTACAAAGTTGTAGAGCAGCATCGATTTAGTAGGAAAAGGCACCTTAAGCAAAAAAATATCTTGAATAGAACCCCTAAAACGCGCGCTCAATTAGGTTGAATTTATGTTGATTTTAGGTCTTAAAATGCTTTTTATGAGGCGAAAATGATAAATTTTCAATTTAATGACTTAAATAAATGAATAAAAGTATTCTTAACTCATTATATTGAAAATTTCTCATTTTCGCCTCGTAAAAAGCGTTTTTAGACGTAAAATCAACGTAAATTCAACCTAATTGAGCGCGCGTTTTAGGGGTTCTATTCAAGATATTTTTTTGCTTAAGGTGCCTTTTCCTACTAAATCGATGCTGCTCTACAACTTTGTAATTGACTATTTTAACAAATTCCTAATAGTTTTTAAAATAAAATTTTTAACTCCTAAAATTTCCGCTAGAGGGCGCTGCGGTTGGTCGCATTCGATTGCGCATAGTCACTTTACTATACCGTTACCTTGACTGCATAGCTTTAGCTTGCTCCGTTAGCAACTTATTACAGGGTAAAGGGACTTTCCTTTACACCCTGTATAAGGTACTTGTACCCAATATGGACAGGGCTCTCAATATGGACACCCCTAATATCTTTAAAAATAAGAAACTTTATCAACAGTTGGCAGTACATGTTCTTGAAGAAAAGCAGTTTAAAAGATAATTTAGTCGGGAAAGTGCAAAAAAGCACGCTGTTTGCCATTTTGAAGGAAATTTGTGTTTTCATGGTGTGCTGATTGTAATTACAGGTTAAGTCTAAATTATTATTATATATGGTAAAATTACTTTAAATATTAAAACGTGGAGTGTTTTAGAAAGTGGATAAAACATATTTTCATTTGCTATTGCGTATATTGCTTAAAAATGTTTTCTTTGTTTATTTATTACTAGACTAGCTGATATACCCGTCGTTGCTCGGGGGAAAAATAATTTCAAACTGTGTGTTAAAATAAATAAGAATTAGTTTCTTCCCTACATTCCTTTCCAGAGAACCATTTAGGGGTGATTGGGTCAACTGCCTTCCCCCTAGGATTCTTCTTTTATGCACAATACTTCCTTAAGATATAAAAAAACTTTTAAAACATCACCTGTTTAGAATTAATGTGTGAAATCCTCATTTTTAAGAGTGATATTTTCAAATTAGAAAAAAAGTTGGAGAGACCCTCTTAACTACCTTATTTAAAGGTGTTCTATTATCTTCAATATCTTTTGCTCACTCCATCTATTTCTCCAATTTTTAATGCAATGTTGTGGCAAAATTTTCCACCTTCGCTTCAAAATAAAGTAGCGGTCTATTATTGACCAGCAATTTCTATTTACATAATATTTATTCTTCCCCCCTTCATCCCTCGGTTTTCATAAAATTCAAAGCAAATAAAAAATAAATATATACTTTCCTAAGATGTAAAACAAAATCTAAAAAAACTTTTGGAATTAAATTGATAAAAACCGGTTTATAAAATTGAAATTAAAAAAAGGTCAGGGGGAGACCCCCTGAACCCACCTTTGTTGAGAAATTGCCTTCTAACATGAAATAAAAGTAAGCATAATTTGTATTGACACGAACCATCTAAAATGCTTCTGATGAAATGCTATTGTTATTTAAATTTTATTAATTGGAATAAAAATTAAAAATTTTCGGTTAAATAGTTTTTGGTTATTGTAAAAAATTATTTTATCGAATCACAAATTATTTCTTTATCAGATTTTTTTAAATTCTACTCGCTATAAAACATTTTTAAATAAATAGTTTTAACAATAGATGTTTTGCGTCACCTGGAAGGAGCAATAACCGTTATCAATTTAACATTGAAGCTACGCATAAGAATTTAGAAAAGGGCCAAAAAAAGACTTTTTGGAATGCTTTCATTTTAAAAATTCTTTTTTGGAAACCTTCCCGATTGTGTGAGAACAACATGCTAAAATTTCATACCAATCGCATTAATAATGTGGGTGCTAGAATGCAAAACTAAAAACGGGAGTGAATATTCAAACCCCAATGCACCCCCTCCAGAATGGAATATCGAAAAATCCAGAAATTACTTTCTTTGAAATATTCTTAAGAAGATATTACTAACAGGTCGCTTCAAAATATCAAATTATTAGTATGTTTTTCTTCGAAAATTCAATTCTTTTTTTAAGCTCAGTACAATTGGGTTTTTGAAATTTTAGACCCCTTAAAATTTGAATATCAAAAATTCGAAAAATGCCTATCTAGATATTGTGGCTAGGTACCTTCCTGCGAAGTTACGAAGATCTAGGGTCATTTAGGGCGGTGCCAGGCTCAAAAACGTAGAAAACACTCCAAGCACCCCTGTGATCAGAAGAAAAGAATTTCGAAAAATCCCATTCTCAGTGCGCGTGTACACGTTTAAGTCTTCCACTACACCAAGTTTCAACTCTTTAGCCTCGGTAGATTTTGCTGTGCGTTGATAGATGAATCAATCGATCGATCGATGAATGAATGGTCAAGCTCTTTTATTATTATAGATTAAGTAAAACTACGCCCTGTTCCCAATATGATGGACACCTTATGTCCACATTGGAAGTACAGCAAGTGAATCTTAAGATTCAGAAATTTGTAAAATAATTATCTGTTTTATGTTATTTTATTTAGCTAATTCATAATAAATTAATGTTTATATGTATTTTTCATGTTAATTATAGTATCCGTACATAACATTACGAAGTGCATGTTCTGAAGATATTTACTGTGCCCCCTCCCCCGAAATACTTTAAGAAATATTTTTTTTATCCCCTCTCCTCTAAAATCCCTTGGAAGAGTGGTTCTTCCATATACCCTGTGTAGAAGGTCAATAAGTAGCCACCTGTCCATAATAGGGACAGGTGGTTCCTAATATGGACACTTGCAAACATTTCTTGTTTTTATCATTGAAATTAAACCAGAATAATTACAAGGTCGCTAATTTTAAAAATGATTGTTGGGTAAATTGCTCGTTTCCGGCCGATGTGTCTGTGTTTATACATGCGCAGTTAGACTGCATCTGTGAGGTTAGATCTGTTTGTGTTATTGTTCACTATGGTTTGCTTTGTACTGCGTAGGGCTGCAAAATAAATAGATGTTATTTTACCAACCTGGATGATTCTTTGAGACTACCTGCTTGCCGGTAACAATGATAGTCAACAGTCCAGGGATAGTGGTCTTTCATTTTTGGAGTCCTATGAAGTGTAAAAGGGGGTGAAAAACTAAATTTTCCTTAGGGTGTCTATATTAGGTACAGGTACCTTATAATAGATACATTTAATATAATTCAATATGAAAACTTGCAAAGAAGGTTCATTAAGATTAATTAAATAATGTGCGTGTTTCCACCAGATGATTCAATTGAACTTCTTCTTAAAGTATACAAGCATTATACTTGTATACTTTATATATGAAATGAGGTGCTACGCCACAATACAAATATATACAGGGTGATTCTGAAATGGACCGCCAAACTTTGAGGGGTGATAGTACTCATCAAGACGAACAAGAATTGGTATAGAAAGGGGGGTCGCAGTTACACCGTTAAAGAGCTAGGTCCTAATGTAGTGCGAGAGCGTTACAAAAGGACGTTTTGCCAAGGCCCGTTTAACGAAAAAAAAAACATAATGAAAAGAAAAAATTTATTACATGAGGTACAGCAGTATCCCTATTACTTACATCATAAATTTGATAGAAATTGGACCACTTTCTAAACCGTGGGGTGAGTTTTAAAACGTGCTCTTAGTCAAACAATGGAGTTCCATTAAGGGTATTTAGAAAAATGATGATCGGGGAAGGAATTTTCAATGATCAAACAGTTTCAATGATCCATGTTACGATCATTGAAAATTCCTTCCCCGATCATCATTTTTCTAAATACCATTAAGGAATGTGATTCTTTGACTAAAAGATTAATATTGCACTTTTGAAACTAACTCCGCGGTTTAGAAAGTAGTTCAATTTCTATCAAATTTATGATGTAAGTAGTACGGATACTGCTGTACCTCATGCAATAAATTTTTTCATTTCATTATGTTTTTTTTTCGTTAAACGGGCCTTGGCAAAACGTCCTTTTGTAACGCTCTCGCACTACATTAGGACCTAGCCCTTTAACGGTGTAACTGCGACCCCCCTTTCCGCATCAATTCTTGTTCGTCTTGATGAGTACTATCACCCCTCAAAGTTTGGCGGTCCATTTCAGAATCACCCTGTATACAGGGTGTTTCAAAAAACCTGTAACGATAGGCTATTTCCTAAAATATTTCCCCTAGACCCATACTTCCAATGGAAGATTTTCTTCTAATGAGGTGAAGAATTATATGACACCAGTTTCAACTCCATGGGGGGTCTATTTTAGAAGATGCAGAAAATAAATTTTTATACGGCCCCCGTAGATTTAAACCCCCAGTGAGAAAAAGTTTCTCCGTTCATTTCTTAATCAGATACAAAAAATTTCATCTCGATATCTTCAAAATTCACCAAGATATTAAAAGCTAAAATTTGTGACTTACACCACTTTATCATACCTATGAGTGACATCCTTTTACTGCAAAATAGGGGCCATCCACAAACTACAGTTGAACATTTTAGAAACCAAACTACCGTAAAACTTTGTATTTTGAGGTGACAAGGACTACATGAAAAACTCCTCCAATCAGCCATGGTGTTGAGCTCGCTCAACTACGCTAATCCAGATACCTGTCATTGCTACTCATATCAGCGATGCCCAGAGGGGGCCCATCAGCTCTCATTTTGCGTTCAGATTTGTGACGTCATTGGTTTGAAAGTAACCCTCCTACCAATCAATACTTATACCTAAATCAATACTTATTTATAAATTACCTTGAGTTATCGAAAAGATTATAAAAAATATTTCTTGGAGCCCCGAAATCAGGTACTCCTTCATACCTATTAGCTACGTGAAAAATAATCGTAGCACGAGTGTGTGACTCTCAGAAACACTTGATACTCAGGAATCAATACCTATAAGTTCCGATTTAGCCAAACACTGCTTTATTGTTTAATAGAATGACGTGCTTTTTAACTTGCGGACGGTCCCTTAAAAATATAAACCCGCATATCTCAGTGAATTTTGAAGATATCGAGACATAATTTTTTCTATCTTATTGAAAATTGAATGGAGAAAATTGTTTCCATAGGAAGTTTCAGTCTACGGGGGCCGTATAAAAAGTTATTTTCTGCATCTTCTAAAATAGACCCCCCATGGAGTTGAAACTGGTCTCATATAATTCTTCACCTCATTTGAAGAAAATTCGCCATTGGAAGTATGGGCCTAGGGGAAATATTTTAGGAAATAGCCTATCGTTACAGGTTTTTTGAAACACCCTGTATGTTACCGCTAAAGTTGAAAATTAGTTATTCTTAAGAATACCTAGTTAAACTTTAGATTAACTGATTTCTGTCGTTAATGTGCGGATATTAGAGTTTTTCGCATTTTACCGAGGGAATCTACACTATAACGGCCTCTTGATAGTTAAAGTTCAAAATAATTTGTTTCGCTCAATACTTTCTGTTAAAATATTGAGGTGCTCACTGCGCCATGCGCTTACCCCTGCGCAGTCGGGTTTCAATACGTAGTTTGTTGTCATATTTGGTGTTTTGATTTCAAATTTAGTGCGTAGCACAGGTAGTTTTCATGTTGAATGTTAAACAAAATAATACAAGCAAGTAAGTACAGTAAATTTACATGATTAAGTTCAGTAAATTACTACTAAAACGGGTATTTTAAAACAATTGTGTTGAAGCTCCGACTTCAGAGTGACAGAGATTTCTTTTAACGAAAGCAAATGTCCCAGCTGTTGAAATATCTTTTCAACCAGCGTTCGAAATTGTACTGGATTGCTGGTCCGGGACAACTAAAAAACGGCTCGGACCAGTGGAATCAGAAATTTACTGGGCCGCCGGACCAGTAGTGAAAAAATATCCCTTCCTCCAGTTAAGTTATGTATTAATTTGTGAGCAATATCATTAATTCAAGAAAAGTTCTTATTTTTTGAATTTGTCAGTTGACTTTGAATGGATTTTGTCAGTTAGTGAAATATTATTTAATCAAGAAAAGTATTTAATAAACAAAATATTTTCAAAATTATTTGATTATTTAGAGCTATTGCTTATTTCTCATAATTTCATTTTATAAAAATTTTATTTTTACAGCTTGTAACTTATTATTGCATGCATGTGTATTAATTTTTAACATTACTATTTGGTACTCACATTCAGTGCAATAGTTACTTTATAATATTTAAACTTGTCCTTTTTGATCTGTCGGACCAGTTATTTTTGTTGCGGACCAGTAAGATTGGTAAAGCACTGGTCCGCAGGACCAGTGGATTTTTTTCCCAATTTCTAACGCTGTTTTCAACAAACGTTAATTCAATAATCGCTGGGACCTGGGCAAGGGTTTAACATATGTAATCGATCGCGAATCCTAGCAATAGTTCAGGGTAGGCTGGCAGCCGATTACACCGCGCTTTTATTAAGATTTGCTAGTTTAAGTGCTCATTGAAATACGCTGTCAAATCGAGATCGAAAAACCACAATTGATACAAATCTCAGTTGGTACTTAAATATTCTATTATTATTGCTTTTATATTTTAGTACTAAAATTGCTATTTCATTACTATTTTTGTGGGATTTGCGTGTTTTGTGTAATATGAAAAAAGTACCGATCCCCCTTTTTTGATTCGTCATTGTTACTGTTTACCCCCCAAACGAGTTTGGTTATAATTAGGGCGGGGGGATTTGGGGGGGCGGCAGCCCCCCCAACCACGCAAACTTTTTATAAAAATAAAATAAATTTTTGTACTTTAACGGATCACCCTCGTTAATATGTAAAATAACTGATTACAGGTAGTATGCAGATTAACGAGTGTCTAGTCGGTAGGGTGCAGAATACCTAGGTAATTTCAAGATTATCTAGGTAATCTTGGAAATTGAAAAAAATTTCGCTCTTTAACGGATCACCCTCGTTAATCTGCAAATTACCTAGGTTTTCTGTAAATTAACTGATTTCCGGACTTTAACTGTAACATATACATAATCACAATAAGTTTATGTGTATTTGTTTACTAGATTTTTACCATTATATTGAAAAGTAGAAAACAAAAATATGCTACGCATGCACGTGCGTTAAACATTCAAACATAAAGTAATAAAGGTTTTGAATTAAAAAAATCGATAACCAAAAATCTGTCAAGATTCTATCATTAAAATAATGATTTTTAAATCGCAGAAAAGAAATTAAGTTGGAATAATTAGATATTTCTAAGAAGATAACATTTTGCATATCTAATTAATTCAGATGAAAATCGATGAAAAATAACGCTTAAAAAAGCGCCCCCTTTCCAGGCGCTGGCAAAAAAACATTAGATTCGTCTCAAAACAACTCGATCTTTACGATCTTTATGCAACTTGAACGTCACGCGAGCTCAAGAAATGGAATCAGTAAACCCATATTTCCCTCGGAATACAAATATCTAAAAGATTTAGAGCAGCCCTTTTAAGCATGAGAAAGTAAATAAAAAGTAATATGTTTCATGCTCCTAGCAAGGCGTTGGGAATGCTATTGTACGTGACAAGCTAGATCCATCATAGATCACCTACAGATAAAAGAAATGTATGGGTTTCTGGAAGCATTAAAATGTTTGCTTCGTTCGGACGGAGCGGTTGTTTTTTTTCCTGAATTTTTCATTGCAGCGTCTGTTTTTTGTTGAAAGGTTAGAGCCATTGAGACACGCAAGGTTGTTTTCCCCATCAGGCATGAAGTATCGTGGATTGTTATTATTTCACACAAGCAGCATGTTTCTTGTAAATGTTTTTGGTAGGTTTCTGAAATAACGTTCCGACATTTTTACGTAACTCTTTCATGCAGCTGCAAGCATGTTATTTTCAGAAAGCAAACCCTATTAGTCAGCATTATTAGCTGTATGCAGGGGGGGGCATCAGCTGTCATTTTGCGTTCAGATTTGTGACGTCATTGGTTTGAAAGTAGCCCTCCTACCAAACTGAATGGCCAATCAGGAGTGTTGAGGAAAATCTCGGAGATTTTTCTTATGTAGAAAGGGAGAAAAGTAAAACACAGGGAAAATATAAACAAGTGGTTTTCTTCTTATGGAAATAAGGTAAATGTGGGTATAGTGGACACTGTACCAATAGTGGCCACATAGCTGATTAATTTTGAATAGAACGAGTTAGAAGCATCAAACAGATTCAAAATTTATAAGCATAGTAGATTGTACAATCAGGCAAGATGGTAAACTACCGCCGATACCACAGATCAGCATGGGAAGGATATTTAAATATTTGAAAATAACAACATCGACCGAGTGACTGAAAGTTGATTTGGCTTATTGAATCACGTAAGGAAACGGGTATTTCGGAACTGATTTTTTTGTATTTATTATCGTTTGATTGACTTTTAAATTTATATTAAGATAAAGAAGAGTGTATAAAATGATAACGAATAAAATTTTTTTGAAAATATTGACTTAACGAGGATTTATGGGGGAATAGCAATAGTGGTCACTGCAATGGCTTCTAATAGACCTATAACTAATACTTAATTTGAATAAGTTTTTCTTCATAAACTGTTGAACGTGCTTTAAAATGAGTGTTGTATTAATTTGGTTTCATTCTGGCTTCGGGAACCAAGGTTTCTAAAACAATTAATTACATGCTAAATTCCTCTCAAATCAGCTACAGCGTAGGCTTTGGGCTGAAAACGATCAAGTCTTTTTTTTAAATAAAGTTAATTTGATTTAATCTAAAATACTTTTCGTTGGGAAGGAAGATTTAATTAGAACTAAACAACTATACAAAAACCCCTCAATTTCATGCATAAACCCCTCATATAAGCAGAAAAAGAGAGGTGTCCACTATAGATGCAATTTGGAGTACTTTTTAAAAATTAATTAAAAATACTTTACCCAATCGAATTAAAATTTTTAATGACAAAATCGAGAGAAGAAGATCCAATTAACCTAAAAATAGGATGATAACCGTTTCCAAGCGAATAAGTTGGTATTCACTAAGAATTTAAGCAAAAATTTTCCGTGTCCCCACTATACCCACATTTACCTTATATCTCATTACATTTTTCTTTTTTCGAGAAATGCACATTTAAAGTTTGTTGGAATTGGTGATTCTATGGATAACTCTTAACTCATATCTATGACTTTTAAAAAACTGTTGGTAATACTCTGATTTTCGGCCCTGGTATGGTTTGCGAAAAGCATTCAATTACCAGGTTAAAAATGGTCAGAAAAGCAGATTGATGATAACTTTATATTGATGTCTCCGTTATGAATGAAATCTTTGTATTTGATTCCACTGAATTGTTGTCAATAGGAAAGCTGACTAAATTTAAAAAGCTTATTGCTTATGCTTAAAGAAAATCATTAAAAAAAGCAAGAAAATACTTATTAGACTTTGCCTAACCCAATTCCTACCCATTCTTCTTTTCTATCTTGGATATACCTTTTCCAGGAATACCTCCGGATTTGTATCATTTTATCTAGCCCCTCAAGAATGGGTTCTAGTAAAATATGATACTCGCTCAGCCTTCGCAACGTTAGCTAGAGAAAATTCACATTCAAACCAACAAAAAAAATACAGTGCAAACTCTAGTTTCTATCTTATCATTATACCAGCATATATATGCCTCCCTTATTTCTTACATGTATGGAAGCGTCATAAATGATACAACGCCACTTTGAATCCAATGAAATATTCATAAGGCTCTTTGAATTTCTTTTTCCCATTTATTCTTCTCTTTCAAAAAAAAGGTCTCTTTTCAACCATTTTTCTCTTTAAGGATAAAAGGGATACACAGTTCTTTTCTATTTCGGGGCAGAAGTAGAAGAGAATGTGCATTCCTAATTCGGAATGATATTATTCGGAATAACCTGCCGCCATTACTGTTGTCGTTGCGGCTTTTTTCTCTGCTTGTTTTTGTTTGGTTGTGGTAATTGAGCATTTGCATGCTGTAAAGCTCGGGCTTGGTGGGAGTACGGCTTAAATAAAAGAATTCGACTGTTTTAAGTGCTTGCTGTAGAGGAATGCTTTGTGTGCGATTTTTTGTGCGTGTAATTTTGCGATTGCGATGCTATTAACGTGAGAAATAAATGAAAAATGTAGATTTGGTGTCTACACATTGGAGAAGAAAGGCTGAGACTATTAAATAATTTCGGGCTCAGTTGGAAAACTGTTTACATTTGTCTAACTTTGATTTCTTTAGCTTTATAATCAAAGCTATATGCATCAATTACTTTCTATGTATTTATTTTACCAAACTTAATCAAAATTAAACACTAATTGAGAAACATTTTTAACTCAATTATTCCTTAAGCAAAATATGAAAAAAAACCACAGATGTTTATATTCATTGTAAGCAATAAAAAGAGATACCCATGAATGGTTGAGTTAAAGTTACAAGTGCCATTTCATTAAAGTACTACGCAATTACATTGTTTTGATATAATAAATGAGTTTTTAATTTTATACACCTATTAAGTTTAAAATAATTCGGACATAATTCCAGGAAAATGTTTTTCAGAATTCTTACCTAATTGATATACATTTAATGGCGCTTTTAGTTAAATGCCATCTTAGTTCTTAGTTGGAAAGTTTAGGAGACATTTGCTTACTCTAAGATGAGCCGCTTCGTATCTCTTTATTTTAATTTTTTGCATGGATGATAGATGCTGCCACTATCTATCACCACCTCCACAATTTTGTCATGTCTCTGAAGGGTAGGGAAATAATCTCCAGAAGACCTGGACCCATAGTAAACTGCTTCGACCAACCACAGGGCTTTCGGACCCACAGATTTAACGAGCACGTACTCCGCATATACTCGATGGGTCTTCAGCGGTGCCGGAAATCGAACCCAGGACCCTCCAATCCCAGAGCCGATGCCTTAACCACTAAGCTCCCCACGGCCTAAATGACATCTATATACATTTATGGAATCATAATTTTTAGAACTGTTCAATGAGAAATAATGAACATAAGTAGGACTTAATAAAAATGTTCTTCCTTTATGTTTATTGAGTATTAAAAATAAAAGTTTCATCTTGAAATTTCATCCGAAATTCTTCATTCAGTATTCAAACAACATAATGACAAATTAAAAGAGTAGTTATAAACAACAACTGATTAGACTTTTCCAAAATTATTTTTTGTATTTTAGTTCAAATTTATCAGTAAAATGAATCAAATATTTGATTATAGTAAACTCCCAGCATAAACATTCCCTTCTTTCAAAACAAAAATGAGCAAAAGACAAATTCCAATTTCAGCTGATAACTTGAAAAATGTAAAACTACATCACAAAAGCTCCCTAATTACTCAAGTTCGAACAAGAATTCGCGATCATTTCTCCAACTTAAATATTCACCAAAAATTTCCGAAACAAGGATTTGAGAAAAAGTACGAAATTCAAATCTAATTCTGATGACCAAAGTTCAGTTTTCTTACTTTTTAAATGTGACTAAGTGTATTTTTAACAACTCTTAGAAAGTAGTGAATGGCAACCTCTCCTCGAGCTCATGGTTCATTAATGAGCTTCCAATGCGTTTTTAATTATGATCAGTTAATCAATAAAAGAGCATAGCATCTCTTTTTGTCTTTAGTCGGCTTGAAGTCGGTCCAGAGAGGCCAAAGGATGAGTGCATGGTCGTAATTACAATCAATGCAGATTTGTTATCAAATCGGTGTGTTCCTTTCAAACGCTTTCAAGACTAGAAATTTTACATCAGAGAATGTGCTTTCCTTTCAAAGGTGCTGATTGACTAAACCTGTAACTACATGTATTCATCCCAGTGAGCTATATAATAACCTAGAGTACAAACTCAGCGTGACAAAGTGAGCAATGTGTCAAAACGCCTAGGAGGCAAAATACATTTTAAAGGACCAATTCCCCTCAACAGAATCCAATCAGAAGAAACACGTTAAGTTAACTTAACGTGTTTACTTAGGGCCGTATTCAGAAACTTTCGATGGGAAAAACACGAGATGGGAACGAGAACGAGGCGTAAACGAGAAATTGTAAACGAGAGATATTTCTACTCCACAGAGCAGTCGTAAAAATTTTTATTATCAGTTTATAATTACTTGTGACGTTTTTCGACAGATGGCAGCATGATCAATCGAATTCTTGAAACGGTCTCTTCTGAGTGGACGTAGATTTTTCATCGTTATCGTCTCGTTCCCGTCTCGTTTCCATCTCGTGGTAAAGTTTCTGAATACGGCCCTTATTTGATTAAACGGAGCGAAAAAGTAAAACTATAAAAATAGATATATGAACATAAACCTCTTAAAAGGTTAGAATCTTATAAAATTGTTTTAAAAAGACAGCGTTAATGCATACTTACTTAAAATTGTTATAGGAGCGTTATCATAAATTCAGTAGCGATTAATGATAGATTTGATTTGTGAGTATAATCTGTTTCTATTTTCAAAATATTATCCTTTTTCTGTGTAAAATCCTTAATCTTCCGATTATGCTCCGAAAAAAGAATATTCGATTAAGTAAACTCTTTAATAGGTATTCAAAATCAAATAGAATATTACTGTACATTTTAATGAAAACTAATTCAGGAGAAAAACCCCCTTTTAAATTTATTCTTCATACCTTAATAAATAACATGGAGCAAAAAAAATTAAATGTCATTTAAGATCCTTTTCCTGTTTGTAAATATTTGATTCAGAAATCTTACTTAGTTTTATAAAAAGAGAATATGGGAAGTATTCTACTATAGAAGAATAGTAGAAGAAGAGAATATAGAAAGTATTTAAAGTAATTATCAAAGATAAAAGGAATGCCGAACTCTCCTTTTTAGTCCTTTCTAATCTGATTCAAATAGAAACTAATTAAACTATTGGAACAAAATTATTTCATGTGCATATTGTTCTGATAACTAAATTAATTAAAAATTATGTTTCTGAATAAGAATAAAAATTAAACTGCTTTAAAAATGATTTATTGAAGTGAATTCATACTGGAACCAAAAAGAACTCGTTCGTCACACAATAAGGTGGCAATCAATTCCCATTTCTAGCAGACGACTTCTTTTCGCAGAGCATAAATTATAATGCAAATTCTTCTTCTTTCATAATAGGTATCCAATTTCACACCCGCATTAACGAAGCCCTTTGTGAAAGTTGGCACTTGCTTCTCGCTAAATTATTCGCATACCATTAGAGAGCACTTCTTTGCGTCGTAAACTCAAATAGAAACATGAATAAGGGAAGATGACCCTTTTTATGGAACGTCTCTAATTAGTGAGTACACACCTATGGGAGTGCTAAAGCGATTGAGAAAATACATTTGTTAAAAATTAAGATGCTTTTTCCGAAGGTGAATTAAAAATACCGTTCTGCTCCTCAATCGATATTCTTAAAAAGGCTGAGTTTTAATACGCTGGTAACCGTGGAGATTGTACACGAAAATGAATTCGGAATTAATTGATGACGGTTCAGCCCCCCAGCTACTCTGGACTCAGGCATAGAAATGTGTATTAATTTGATTAAGTTTTGGTGGTTAGTTTTCTGGTGTCGGTTTTTCTTTTCAGAACAAATATGTTGATGCATTCACAAAGGAAGGTTAAGTTACTGATTAATTTAAAGCAAGATAGAGGAGAAGGTTGTTTTTTTAAATTGCGCTTTGGGGACTCGAGATGCAGTGTTTGGATATTTTAATTTTGTTAAAAGTTATTTCTTGGGTATCTGTTACTTGTAGAAAAAAATATTCAAATGTTTTTTTCCTTTCAAGAGTAAAATATTGATTAAAGTTGTATGCAAATACTTGACTTAAGTTTTACGTATGAAATGTTTTGTTCCTTTTTTGAATCCATATAGTACTTTTATTTCTGCGCTGTGTAAACCCTTGAAGATTCTTAGAAGATACTGGAAGTTTAAAGTATAAAGAAAGGGGTTAAGTTTTATACATAAATGATTTATTTATTAATTATACATTAATGATTTAAGTCTTTTAATTTTCCCTAAAGACAACATTCTAATATCTAAATCCATAAAAATACTCGAGATACCTCAGCCATTTGACAGAGCATATTTATTGGTTTGTTTACTTTATTTACTAAGAAAAAATACATGATAGGTTATGCAATATTATATTTATTGTAGAAACCAGATGTTTAACTCGGAATATAAAAATATAACATTAGAATGAAAGTTTAAAAAAACATAAAATGGAGATTATTAATATCTCAAACTTTTAAGACCGGTGAGAATTTAGGTTAAGGCGTTTAGCATCTTGAACCACTTTTGGAATCTTTTGAATTTGAATTTTAAGGCATACATTGTTTTACATTTTTAAGTAAAAAAATATTATTGACTATAATTTTTTGATCGAAAGATGATTTTTCAAACTTTTTCAACCTGGATACAAAGGATTTTAGTAAAAAATATACTTTCACGATCATACCCTTCACATTTATTCCGGTTTTGTAACATAAGCCAACGCTGTCAAAAATCCCAAAGCCTCGTCCAACTGTCCACTTCTCTTTCGGGTCACTTCATAAATGGCGCAGTTCTTCACATCTGATTTGCTGTTGTAGAACGGAAAACAAAAGCAAACTGACCGGGCATACAGACGGACAACGACAATGAAATAGGGAAGGGACATGGAACTATTGATTGGGTTCGACATCCTTTATTCCTAACACGAAACAGCCCAAGAGGAATTTGTTCTTCTGACAGAATTTCGGGAATGGAAGAGGAATGGTTCCTGACAGAGTTAAAGTTTTCAGCAGCATCGGACAAAAGGGGTCTCTTTGAATTCGGGGGTCTTTGGAAGATAAATGTTGGTAGCTTTTCATTAGGTGGAATTTCGCCTACAAAGATTCCTCTGTCTTTCTGCGGAGATGATACTGATTTATCGAGACGTTTGGAAAGATTAAATCTTCCGATGTGTTGTTTTGGGTTCTTTTGTGGTGGAAGCGATACTCGTTGGGGTATTTGGGTCATTGGAGTAAAGTCGTTGGTTTTTTTTCTATTTTGTGTAGAGAGGTTTGGAAAGAAGGGAGAATAGTTCTGTTTGTTGTTGAAACTCTTGACGCAAAATCTTATTGATGGAATGTTTCATCAATTAAAAGTAGTCTCGCGTTCTGCTTTTTTGGCTCGGAGTAGAAAAGGATGATAAAAAAAAGAAATACAAAGAATTTCTGGCTCTAGAAAAGAGAGGAGAACTTTCTGTTGTTCGTTTAATTGGAAAAAGTACTAAATTGTGATACAAAATTATCTTATTTGTTTGGGGGGAAACGATGTAGATGTTTCAAGACTATATTGATTCAATAGTGTAGCATAACATTAGGCGGGACAGAAATAATTTAATATACAGGGTGTTTCAAAAGTCCGTTTCGCGGCTTTTTACCAACGTGTCCTAGGGTCACGAAAGTTAGGTCTACCCCTAGGTAAGTGACCTTGGAAAATCCATTGAGATGACTTACAGCGCCCTTAGCGGCGAAGTAAAAAAGTTAAAAAATAATTTAAAAATTAAAGACGATAGAGCAAAAACATCAGTGAGAGTATTGTTGCCAACGTCATAAAGAACTCATTGAAAAAAAAATTCACGAAAATATTGTAAATATTCGAGGAGATATTAGCATGTGAAAATAGCACTTTTTTAAGCCTCAAAAAAGAAAAAGTTCGTAAATTTGCAAATTTTTCAGTGTTATTCGGTAGTTTTGTGTTTTTTTAGTTGAATAAAGAAAAAATTTAATAAAAAAATAATAAAACTTGCTATTTTAGGAACTTAAAACGGATGTTTTTCAAGTGTCGATGCATCTTGTTTATTTACATTCTATTTGAAAAAAATATAGGATATATGAAGACTTTCTCCTGCTTATTTAAAAATTAAGTTACTAAAATAAACTCAACCCCAAAATAAAATCGTGAACAGAGGAATCTTTTATTTTCAAAAAAGAAAACTCAACACGATTACATTTTCAAGTAAAAAGGATATATTAATAATCGGAAAATCTTGCTATGACCTTGACCATATACGAAAGTAAAACATATTTTATTAGGAAAAAAATGTAAACCAAAAGTATTGGAAATTCCACAGAAGTTTAAAAAAGAAGATTATCTAATTTTAAACAATTGCTCTTCATAAAGAAAAATCTATTCCAAACCAACATTTTCAATGTTTATTGCTTAAAGCAAAAATATATACAACAAAGAAAAATATCCAAATTATCCGGGGTGTTTTCGTGTACCAAGGGTGTACAATGTACATAGACACAACGAAGGTTTTATACATAATTTCTTTAGCCATGGGGGAGACGCCATGCTGCCGCTTAATATTCAAGGGTTTCAGGTGGCATTCTCGCTATTTTCAACTGGTCAACTGAAGTGCATTAATTTTAAAAATGGCAAAATAATATTCCAAATGTACACTAAATACACAAAAATCATCTTGTCTCTTCAGCACATTCTGCAATTTCTTGAGTTTTCCTGTGAGGTTGCTGGGTATGACCCTTGCTGTTCTTGGTTTTTGTAGAAATTCATGGCCTTATGTATCTGGTCTGTGGTTTCATTAGACCTAATGGAGATTAGTCTCTCCACCACCGCCTCAAAGAAATAGCAGTATAGGGAATAAAATTTTTAGTGAGGTGAATGAACTTAACCCTCTCGGCACCAGAAAATCAAAAAAGTGAAAAAACTTTTTTTTCTTCTTCTCAATACATCCAAAATGCCCCTATAATTTGTCTGGAAATTTTTTTTTCTTGTGTGCACTCCTTCCTAGTTATTTTTATGAGCCTCATTGAGGCCATATGAGGCCATATTTTTCCTTTTTAACAGAAAATACTTGGTTTAAAACTAATTAAAAGACAAGATCATAATATTAGAAGGTTACGAAATAAGAAAATATCTACCAACCTATAAAAAATGTTCTACAGAAGCTAGTATCTAGCTAGTATTTTCTCTTCACAAGCATCACAGCTTAAAATGTAAACATTGAGGAATAAATCATCTTGCTGACATTTAGGAACTAATTCAGAAACCATGTAGAAGTCTCATATGTGATCTACATGAATCAGTGAAGTCAAGGATGAAAATAAGATACATTTGCGTGTTTATATCATGCAAAAGTTGAGCTCAGAAGTAGGAGCCTCATATGAGGCCCAGGGTGGTGAGAGGGTTAAGTGCGACAAATAAAGCACAATCTGGAAAAATTAGTTTTTTAATTTTTTAAAAATATCTTTAATTTGAAACAGTTTATGACTTAGTATTCAACTAATTAAAACTTGTATTTTGCTTCCCTTTCAATTCCAGATTTTAATTTAACACTATTATTTTTCAGTTATCTGTTAAAACTAATTACCTATGGAAATGATTTAAAATATAAAAAACATTTTTCATTAGCGTAACCCTGAATCTGAATTCTGAAACTAATAAAATATATTGACTTAAAAGGTGAGGTTCAAAAGCAGCTAGTTTTTATGTGTGTGCACACTAATTTAAATTATAGTGAATTTGCTTAGTTCTTAATTTTTAGGGTTCTTAAGTTTTGAAACAATTATCAATTGAGTAAAAATAAATGAAAAAACTGAATGAATGCTTTATACTAAAATAATGAAATTTTATGTAAAGTACTTTCGAGGTTAAAATGTTTTAATTTACTCTAGCTTTAAAATTTATTTTATTAAGAAATTATTTAATGGATCAGTGATTTTTAATTAAATTTATTTATGTTTCACAGATCCTTTTAAATGGAATATCTTCCAATCAATAAAATAAACTAAATACCTCCCTTAGTAAGTGTTTTTAAAAATATTAATACCTATTTTTCAAAAAGAATACCTTTATGTGGGTATTTTTAATTTCCTCTATTAATATGATGTAAGCAAACTTAATTAGTAGCTCAGGTTTTGCATTAAATTATATCCTGATTAGTTGCCGTAGCTTGATGACAAATCTGATAACTCGGAACTTTTATATCCTTCACAAACTTCAAAATAAATGTGTTGATCCTATGCGCACGTTGTATGAAGAAAACTAACAACCCTCCCGCGGCTATGCACAACATAATGAGTAATTTCACGCATGGAATAATGTAATGATACGCTGGAAATAATAACTACTAAATCTTCTTTGAAATGGTTCAAGCAGATACATTTTGTAATCTTCATGCTTGTCAAATTTTGTGGTTTTTTGAGTTATTAAGTGGATGGATATGTTTCTCTACTTGAAAAGGGAGGTACGCCGCTTAAAAAAATATTTATGGGGAAATAGGTACCAAACCTCCATTTGAAGTACTTAAAGGATAAAGGTCTTGATTTTTCTGATTTCAAATGATCTTGGAGTTCTAGAGTATGCATTTAAAGTAAATTACTGTGCATAGAAACATTAAAGAAGAATCAATAACATTTTAAAAACATTTAAATTTTATTTTAAAGCTTTCAATTCTTTAACCTAATGAAAATAATTTAGTAAAACATTACATTTCCATAAAATTATCTATCTTACCGAGTGTTTTTTATCTTATACGTAGTTTTAATACATTTTAAAGAAAATGAAGGACTTTTGAAAAATAAGATACATGAGCTCGGTAATAATAGACACTTAACTTTTTTGGACTTTGAATTTTTTCCAGCTTTCCATCATTTAAAAATGTTTTGTTTTAAGCATTTAGGCGTAATTTTGAACTTCATTCTTGTAAGGGTTCTTAACTGTTATATTTAATTTTTAAGGGATATTCATTAAAGTGGAGCGAAAATTGAAAACCTAAAACAGAGTTAAGCTTGGGACTAATAACGTGGACTAGATTCTTGTTTCGCAAGATAATTTGAAAAGTATAAATTTAAATAAAATGGCGGATACTTCAGTAGGAAACTTTAATTTGCAACAATCCTTTTTATATACAAATATCACGTTATAAAATCAACGATGGCATGCTTACTTCAAAAGTGTTTAATAAAATAGGAACAAATTGAAACAAACGATTTGGTGAGTTTCACCTAAACTTTCAAAAGTGAAACAGGTCGCAAAATCAGCTCTTCAAAATTACCACTTCCTGTTGAAACTTTCAGATGTCTACTTTCCGATCCTACAGGGTAATATTTGGATGAGAACTCAGATTGGTTTATTATAATAGTGTAGTTGGTATTGAACCATTCCCAGTCGCATTGGTTTTCAAAATGAGAAGGAAATCTTAACATGTAGGAGATATAGATGGTTTGAAATTATCCTTTTGCAGAGAACAGGACAGAAAAGTTAAAGGAAGGTATTTATTACTTTTTTATATGATGCATAAAAGGAATTAGACGCTTAATTGCTTGAAGCTTCGATTTTTCATGAATTATAAAGAATTTTCTTCCCTGCCCGAAGGACAATATTATATAACCCTTTAATCGGGGGTTGTAAAAGTCTAACTTGACCATTTTGGATCTAATAGCCTAATGGTCCTAGTGCTAGCGTATCCTACCTTTGCTTAGATATGATTTATCATCTTCTGCACCTTCCAGTTAGACTTACATGTTAGATCCTCTCAGTTTCTAAGAGGCTAGCAGTTTGGGAGGTCTTGGAATTACATGGTAAAGAAATTACTACACGGTACAGAACTGCATGGTACAGAACACGTGTTTGGGAGGGCGTTCCGAAACTCTTTAGAAGAGAAAATGTTATAAAGACTTCAATGTTAATTTTAAAAAGTGAAAATAAAAAATTTGTAACTCTGAAAAATAGAACTTTTATCAAAACAAACTTTAAAAAATCTTCCAATTTTTAAAATGTAATACAAGGTTTCACTCAAAGTTCCCCCTTTTAATACTCTTATTTAAATGCCCTCATTTTATTTGATACCTCTCACTCTTATTCGAATGTAATTGTGTGAGGAAACAAAGTGTTTTTATAAATTTTAGTTGCGTGAAAGTATTTAGCAACACACATTGTTTCTCTTATTATGGTAATTCCATGTAATTTTGAATACTCTTCATTTGATATCTGCATTCTTTCAAAATTTATTAAAATGAAATGAAGCTATCCAATTCTGTGGATTTTATTTATTAAATTTATTCCGAGCATGATAAACCCACACGAGTTAAATTCCTTGCTTCATTTCAAACTTATTATTCACCTTCCAATCTCATCACGATCATCCAATTTCAGAACTTCTCACCTTTTTCAAAGAAACAGAAACTAATCAAACATTCAAAAACAAAATTAGAACCCCAGAACTCTCAATCAAAATTCATTTCATACATCACGTTCCACATGAACCTTCCGCCCACACCTAATTCGAAAATATCTTCGAGCGCTGCCTCAAAGATATAATTCAAAGACTCCCTCCCTATTTTAACATTGATTCGACCTCTTTAATGACTACCCACGAAACCAAGGTATTTTTATCCCGCTGTATCCAATGAAAAGAATCTCCAATTTTCACACCACATCGGAGAGCTTCGACGTTCTTAAATATTCATCGAGACTGCCCTGGAGTGTTGTATTCCATTAAGGTGAAAGGACCACCGCAAACGAAGGCCCCTTTCAGCATAGGTTCGCGAAAACAGATTTCGAATTTCTCTCTGAAAAGGGAATATATTAGTATTCCGTCACTCCTGGCCGAGGACTTATTTGGAATCGTCTGGGATGTTGCACTCACTGTCCCCTAGAGTATTCGAAAGAAGGCCATTGCGAAGGATGAAAGAATTATGATGCAGGACAGGTTCCAATGTTGAAGAGGAAGCAATTTGTCCAGGTAGCATTCGTTTGGGTTAACCTAATGTAATGACGATTCTGATAAAAGTTTGTTTGAGGAGATGGTCTGGTTTGGATTTAGTTTTAACTAGCTGTTATACCCGGACTTGCACGGGTGGGGTGTATAAATTAATTTTTTTAAAGTTTTCTTAAAATACATTTATAATTTTGTAAATTAGCAATATTACAAATCATCTCGGTATCCCAGGTGCCTCTTTCCTATCCCGGTGTTTCCGGTAATTTTCTAATCCCGGTGTTCTCGGTAATTTTCCAATCCCGGTGTTCTTGTCACTTTTTAAAATCCCGATGTTCCTGATAATGTTTAATATCTTGGTGCCTTTATAAAAATAACAAATTTGAAACTACAATAAAAAGTCCAGTAAATGAAAAAGTCTAGTGATCTGTCTCATTTGAAACAATGTTTTATTTTTAACTGGTTTTCCATGAAAACAAATTATATTTTTCAGTAAATATATTTATTTCAAAGGGAAAAAATCTTGAAATGGAGGAATAGTCCACGCCTTCGGCGTGATTTAAAAGGAGATGTGGAACACACATACATACACACACAGCCACAAACGTTTTTATTTATTCACGAAATTCCTAAATAAACAAACAACCAACGGAAGTGACGTCACCAGGTAACTCAATCTTCCGGTTTGTCTGATATTTACATTGAACAACATTACACTACGGCGCATTTGTTTTTTTTATAATTTTTCTTTTCTTATTTTAAAGCGTAATTTAAAGGAGAAACTCAAAATATGAGTTCTCCATACTTCCGATCATTATCTGAAAATTGTAAAAAGAGATATCTTGATAAGTTATCTGTGAATGGGATTGATTTACCACACATTTCCTATTCCTATTCACATCATGGATAAATGCTTATTTTTGGTGATTTTTATTAAAATAAGAGCCAAAGAAACTTTTAAAACAGTTTATACTGGACACAATTACGAACATGTTTATAGGTTATCAAGTGTTTTGAATTAGAAAAATAATTTTAACTCAATAATAACCGATCAAAAATATGAACCTTGAGGTCTACAACGATGTGCTTCAATCTCTCCTCTTATTGATTTTAATTACTAACTTGTTTAAATGTAATTAAAACAGCTGCTGATACAAAGAAAACAAAATATTGAGCAAATATTCAATCATGAAAACTTTTCAGAACATTCTTGTTGTGATAAAATTAATATCGCTGTTCTGCTATGTCAAACTTGAATATCCATTGTATCAAAGCAGTTTATTTATTTAGAAACTGAATTTTTATTGTCTTAAAAATATAAAGTACATAAAAATATGGAAAACAACGGGCTAAAATCTAAGAACTAATTAATTTAATTTAATTATGGATTTATTCAAAATTTTAGTGCATTTACCTTTAATGATCCTACTACATTCCAGTCAGCTTGTTTATTTTTATTTGAGATTCAGAAATAGTATTCTTAAAATCGCCTGTCACTTTAATTATCTTTTTAAATATTTTTATGCGTATTTTTTTTAAATAAGTGGGTGATTGTATTCATAAGTTTTAAAACAAACTAAATAATGAATTTCAATAATATCGGACCCAATTAATCCTGTTGTATCTACGACGATCTGTTGCAATGGCGTTGATTGTATTAGCTGAGATTTTCGTCCAATGGATCGGGTAAATCAATCGTCCCATTCACAGATAACTTATCAAGATATCTCTTTTTATAATTTTCAGATAATGATCGGAAGTATGGAGAACTCATATTTTGAGTTTCTCCTTTAAATTACGCTTTAAAATAAGAAAAGAAAAATTATAAAAAACCAAACGCGCCGTAGTGTAATGTTGTTCAATGTAAATATCAGACAAACCGGAAGATTGAGTTACCTGGTGACGTCACTTCCGTTGGTTGTTTGTTTATTTAGGAATTTCGTGAATATAGAGATTAATAAAACTGACTAGTAACTACAACACTGGTACTTACGTTTCCTATTATTGGCTTGCATGACTGGTAAAACAGGTTTTCAAACACTGAAAAATAAGTTAAAAAAGCAGGAAAATTTTGAAAAAAAGAATGAAAGACTGATTCTCTCTTTATAAATTATAGCCTATGTCCTATTATGATGTATAAGCTACATTATTGTAAAATTTCATTAAAATCCATTCAGTAGTTTTTGCGTGAAAGAGTAACAAACACAGAGACAAACTTTCACAATTATAATAGTAGTAGGATTTCGATTCAAATGATAGGTCATTCATGATGATTCCCTTTGAACAGATCATAGTAATAATTCATGTTCTATACATATATTTTAAGAACATTTGGAGGGAATCGTGTTCTTATCATACAAAATACTTATTATGTTGTAATTTTAATTAATGTGTTAATTGTGAATACAGTGTTTAACAAAGTTGGCTAAATGGAAACTATTTTTTGTGTGTATGACAACATATTACAGATATTGCTTTAAATTCAACTGAAATAAAATATATCTTTTCATTCACCATAGAACGTAACTTAAAGAGAAGGAAATATATATTTAATACATTTATAAAATATATATTTCTTTATGACAGTATAAAATACATATTTTTATGACATGACTTCACGAGTTTTATCCTCCATAAACTAAAAAAAAACCCACAATTATATTTTTTGTAATTAAAATAGAAGGTTTTGAAACTAATTTACAAAACTGCTTATTTGGGGCTCCACATAAATACAGAGTTTAGTGCTCTTTAACGTGTAATTCTTAATTATTCTTTTAATATTTTAAGTATCACATATTTTTTTTATTTTATTTTGTTATTTTATTAGAATAGTTAATTGAGATATATGTCAAAGTGTGCCACACTAACTATATGTTTTATCCTACTAACTATTCTAATAAGCCTAGTCTTGCAAAAATTTCCCATTAGAACTAAAATTCAATACCCCACAAACCCATTCAAAAACACGTGAATAATATCCCCAAAAAACACTAAACACGCAAACCAGGAATCTCATTTTCATAGTCCCCCATTCGCTTAAATATTTATCCCTCCCAAAAGAGCCATTCAATCCCCAACCGGTTCCAAACAAGCTGCACAACTCCTATCACATTGCATCCGAAGACACACAACGAAATCCAAAGAGCCGAGACAGGTTCCTCATTTCGGTTCCAAGAAAGCATGGAAATGATCGGGAAGAGATCCAAATCATATTTGTTCTGCTGTCACTGAGCATCGGATCTGGTTCTCAGGGATCCAAGGAATAACAAGCTCCCTTCTCAGTGTGGCGGGGGGATATTTTTACATGGGGATCTCTTCTTCTTTCTTATCCCATTATTTCCCATACACAAAAGTTGATTCTGGAGGAGGGAGAGGAGATATTTTACCGGATTTTATGAGGGTTCTTCTCCCCTGTTTTTTTAGAGGCGAAGACTTGGATAGAGGGAGATTTTTCTTCTTTTTTAGTATGGTTGGGATGTCATTGGAAAAACTCCATTTTGCCATGGGATAAGAATTGAATTGGTGTGGGATATATCATTTCCGTGGTTTAGATTATGAAATCAGAAGGTATTTTTAAGCTTTTTTTAAGTATTTTAGAAGTGTTATGTGCTTTTCTAATCCTATATAATATTTCAACTCGTTTATGTAAGTTATATTAATGAGTTTTTTCACTTAAGATAACGTGTTTTTTGTAAACTTGTCTGATTGTACACTGTAAAAAATAATCCTGCAAAAAAACAGAAAATTTCTGGCAGCAAAAGTTGCCAGGAAATTTCTGTAGGCCAAAAAATCCTGTAAACAGAAAAAAGCTGTTACCTACAGGTAAATGCTGTAAAAAGAAACTTTCTGTCAAGTGAGCTACAGATTTTTCTGTTGCCTCTCAGTAATTTTCTGCTTGTGCTCATGCACTTATTTTAGTAGAGTTTTTTTAATTTTAATTAATTAATATCCGGGGATAGAACCCACGACCTACCGCATGCTAAGCACGCACGCTACCACTGAACCAACGAATATTCAGTATAATGTTGCCAATAGCTGTATTCGTTTTCGATGCAGTAAGTTTCTGTTTAAGTACAGATAAGCTAAAAAACTAGATACAAGCTGTTATTTTACATAAATAAATAGAAGTGCGGTGGGAATGTTACATGACAGAATATCTTTGTAAACATAAAGTCATTGTTATTGAAAATTTCTGTTTTTCTACAGTTTTTTTTACAGTGTAACTTTTATGGACAGTGAATAATAAGGAATCACAGTAAAAATGAACAACCAATTGTTTGGTTTAATTTTTATTGAAGCTAACTGGGGGGGTAATTACATATTATACAGGTAAAAAACAAAAATGAATTGTAGAAAATTAAACAATATCCTTACGATTAAGATGATTTCATGATGCTGGGCACAAGTTCTTAAATAATTCATAGCAGTTTAAAAGCATAATTAATAAATAGCAAACATGGTAAGCCATGATGTTACCATTGAAAACATGTTAATTTCACATCTATCGTTTCACATTTATCGTTGGTTCGATATCATTACTTCGATAGCAAGATTGAAGATATCTTTTGTACATATTAATTACAATATTAAAGTAGGAAACTAACTTTTCAATAAATACAATTTTTGAATGATTTTGTTATAAAATTACTGAAATTAATAAACTTAGAGTTTGAAACAACAGATAAAAATATGTAAGTATCATATCGAAAGAATAAATTAAATACTACCTTGCCACCCCCAAAAAAACCACACATATGCTTATTCATTTTACGAACGTACTTAATTACATGGAAACCAAGACATAATGAACTTACATACCAAGTTACCCTCATTCATTCACTCTTGGCCCATTGTTATACCTTTTGCGCCAAAAAACCCACATCCCCAGTACATCAGGAGGGAGGCATTTCACAATGACCTCATTGTACTCGACAGCGTGAAATTGCGACCGTTCTTTTCTTGCAGAAGAAGAGATTGATTAATGGAAGGCAACCCTGTAGAAGACGATGATTCTGTATCCGTCATTCTTATGAAATGGACAGAGCTCATCTTTTGACCCATTCTTTCATTCATGGCAACAATGTTGAGTTTTTTTTAAATCCTGTGATGTTTCAAGATGTTTCCTGCTTTGCTTTATTTTGTAGAATTTGTTGCTTATTTTTTTAACGTGAATGTTGTTTATAAGATTGTATTAGAATGATTTTTGTTATTGCTGTCTCTGGATTACTATTGTTATTGTTACTCTGGATTACAATAATGAAGAATATTTTCCATAGAGAATTGTGGTAAAAGCTAGAGATTTAATGCAAATTTAAAAACATATCCACAATATTTTTGTTTATGGATTAGAAAATTTCAAATTTCTAGAAATTTAAAAAAATTACAAAAGTGAATTAAAAAGAAAAATTAGTTACATCTTCTTTACTATTTTTTAAGTTATTTGAATAAGCCTTAAACTTATCCCGTTATTTGATATTTCTTTACATCGGATATAAATATTTTTCCCATTACCATACTGGCATAATAAAAATACATTTTAACATCATGGTAGAGAGTTTCGAAATATGAATGTATTATTTCCATTACAGAATATAAATCCGACTCTTTTTCTAAAATCGGTGGAATTTCAAAAGATAATATTTGAAAACACGTATTATATTTCAAGATGTAAATTCTGCTTTTGGAAAATTGTGAAAATGTAATGAATAAATAAACATTTTTCAAAAAATAAATAATAACTAATTTTAAATTAAACTATTTCCATAGTTTGAGAGAAATTTTATGGAAAAAAGATTTTTAATATATGTGGCTATTTTATTTATCGTTTTGATAGGATATTAGTTTAAAACTAAATTCTAGTGTGAGAAATAAAGTATCAACAAAATAGAGATAATAGTGAATTAGTTAGTCCTCAGATAACTATAATAAAGTATAAATTACCTCCTTTTTGAAGTTGGTAAAAATAGGATGTATGGTTCTTTATATTATACAGTTATAAATTAATATAAGAGCATATTAAAACTTCAAATATAATAACATTTTATTAAAAATAGTTTATTATTAACTGGTTGTTTATCATAAATTCCAAGTAAAGATAAAAGCATCAAGCTTTTGATTTTATTTATTAAGAGGTTAGTGAAAAGAGACATTTTTATCGTATGACCTTCGTTTATGGGTGTAACTTTCTCACTTATCTTTGCATTAATAACGGAAACTGCGTTTTCCGTACCCTCGACTATTTTTTATAATAAGGAGCAAGAGTATTTTTTTCCAATTTCGGATCTACGTTTTTATGATAAGAGTTGATATTGTCTCGTTACATTTCTCTTTTTAGTTTGACCCTAGTTTTTATGGTTATCGTGAAAGTAAACGAAGGAGTCCATAGAACTTTAATGTTCTTTATCCGTCCTTTTTTGTGGTTATTGTGAATTACTTTAGGAAGGGTAATTTTTACTTCGGAAACAATGTAGGGTTTTTGGAGGAAAGGAAAAACAAGTTATCTTATCTTTATATAATGTGCGTAAAAGAACAAAGGAGGAACATTTAATGAAAAAAAAATTGGAAAATTAAAAAGAGTTAATTTAACTAGCTCGTTTGGATGACTTAATTCTAAGGGTATTATGGATAACAATGTAGAAAAATTTTAGCGTGTTGAAGTCAACTTTATCATAATTAAAGCAGTAATCTTTAATTTTATAAAGATTAAACATTTAGTTCTCAGGATCAGTTTTATTCATCATAAAAATGTGTTGCCGCAAGAGAATTGCTAGGAGGTGGAAAAGGCCAGGCACCATCATCAAAGGTTTATTGAGTCGAAAAAATTCCTGAAAGAAATTAGAGATTATTTAAAAGGATTTCTTTTAAAAATATGGAACATGTCGATACTTTTAATGCAGAAAAGTATATAATAAAAGTTTTTTATCATTACATTAACTGTACATTAATTTTGTAATAAGTTAGAAAAAGGGAAAGTAATGCTGCTTAAAAACTACTTTTATAAGTTCTTATTCTTTTTACAATAACAAATAAATTCTAAAAAATAGACTTATTTTTACCTTTCAGACAATAAATGTAAAATTATGCATTTTAAATTTTGTCTGAAATGTATGTTAAATCAGAATCAAGTGTAATGATTTAAAAAACCCAAGTTTCGAAAAAAAATTTTAATTGATCAAACTGAACGGTTTGCATCTAACAAAGATGTTTGATTATTTACACCTTAGTTCTGTGTATTTTGAAAATTATTGTTTGAATTCCATCAGTAGTAATTTAGGAATAGCTATATCTGTAAGTAACATTTAATAAAAATTCTAAAATTATAATCATAAAATTCTAAAATTAAAGTTTTTAATAAAGTTATATAGAACCTGTTTTTTAAAATTCTTCAAGAATTGTAAAGAACCTTTTAATATACTAAAATAAGAAAAAATTATTCTTAGCTAAATGTTATCTTTTTATTCCCAAATAGGCATTTCCAGCTTTTACACGACTTATATTTTCTACATTCGTGCATAACACCACATTGAATCACACTTTACAGAAGCGAACTTTCTAGGAAAAACCTCTACATTCCAAACTCAAAGGAAACTTCAAAACGGATCACCAGAACCTTCACCCTAAACCAAAACCCTAGCACATTACGAAACCTTCCAGAAATACCATTAAAAGCGGGTTACGTCTCTATGAAAAGTAAAATTAAAAAACATCTTTTCATTCTGAAAACCATTTACAAAAGGCCGTTCCCAATAAAAATTCGCGTCCACGGGGATGAAGCTTTACGTCATTTTGATCTCCCGGAATCGGGATTTCGGGATTTAATAAACGGGGGGAAGCAATAAAGATGCCGGGGGAAACCTTTGAGAAACTGATTTAAACTTGCCTTTTTATTGCGATCTCTGACATCCTTTGATGGGGAAACCATCGCAGAATTTTAATCGAGAATTAATTTATTTCCTTAGGAGTTCTCGCCCTTATAAAAAGTGATAAGTGCTCCAGGAGAAGGCGATTCAGAGGAGATGGGGTCTTATTTCTCAGGACTAATTTAAAACGGAGGAGTGCCTTTTGAAGAGCGGTTTTTTGGGTTTGTTCTGGGTGTTTTTATTTTCTTTTATGTGAATATTGAAGAGATTGTTTTATAGAAAAAAAGGAAGTTTTTTCTTTTTTGAGTGTTTTTTTGTATGACTGTCAATACGTTCCGATGTGTATTTGAATTTCAATCTTTTGTGTGTGATTCTTTTAGTAGTTGGTAAATTAAAATTGGAGCACCCACTGATTACTTTTTGCTCAACTAAATTATTTTATTCAGTTAACGGAACATTTTTATTTTTTCTTCATCATTGTACTTAAGATCTATATACAGGGTATCTATCCATAAAATAAGTAACCCGATTTAACCCATTAACGCCCAAATTATTTTTTTGGGGGCGAATCGAATAAAAATCATGAATCTGGTGTATTTTGCCTCCAATATGAATATTATAAACAAATTTTGTCAAAACAGTCATTAGTTTCTCTAAAAAATGCTGATCTAAAAATAGATCACTGGGCGTTCCGAAGATATTTTTTGTCACAGAGCTGAGTAATATTTGAACTTCAAAAAAGTCCCAAAAAATCTAAAAAATAAATAGAAATATTGGTATTTCTCTTTAAAAACGCTTATTTATTCATAAATATGTGGAAAAAATAATTAAATAGTAATAAAATTAAATAATTTACTCAAAATTAAATACACAAATAGCCTAGTTCAAAGTAATTATAGGGGGAAAAGGGAAATTGAACCAAGACCTTTAAATTAAGTATATTATAGAAAACATATGACATGACATATAATTTAAACTAATTAGTAAAATAAAATGAATTGGGCTAATTTTTTTTAAATTTTGTAGATTGGTTTTACCATAAACTAATTATATTCATGAAATAAAATGTAACTTGATCTTACATGGCAACAATCAAAATTGCTGCTTGTTTGAGCTTTTCGCTGACACTATTCTAATAAACTACTTACTCTGTCATAACGTCAATTTCAAGGTTGCAAAGGCTGGATAAGGGCCAATTTCAAAAAAAAAATTGTAATTCTCAATTTGATATTTTCATAGCTTCTTGATAACCTTTAATTGTCTTATAATTTCCCCTATGAAGTATTTCAAAACTATTTGCATTGACTTGTGTTGTATAAAATAAGTTTATGTGAATAAACACCAATAATTTTATACCTAGTTGCAATACTGTGCTTTATTGGTAAGGAATCATAATGGCCTACCTTCCATTTATTCACCAAAATATATTATAAAATATAATTAGCAATAATATAATATTACATTTCTTAAGAGAATCAATAGTTGACTTCATCTTGAACCAAGACCTGAGTATTCTCAGACTCATTTTATCAGTTTTTAGGGAAAAAACTTAATGATCATATTGTCAGCAACACACAAAAAAAGAACGCCCGAACGCCCAGTGATCTAGCGAAAAGAATCTTGTGCAAATGTTAACATCAATTGAAAAACAACGTTTATTTTTACACAATTTATAAAATTTTTTTTTATATTTTGTACTGAAGAAGGGGATCCATTGATCCCCGAAACAATTGTCTACAGTTTAAAAAAATTTTTTATAAATTGTGTAAAAATAAACGTTGTTTTTCAATTGATGCCCAGTGATCTATTTTTAGATCAGCAGTATTTGGACTTGGTTAAGAAAAATGAATAGAAAATAAGTAAATAACAATAAAAACTAGTGAACTCACTAGCATACTTTGTTTTTATTAGTTTTTATTGTTATTTACCGATTTACTAGTCATTTCTCTTAACCATTCATCACTGAGCTATAAAACAAACTGGGACCCTAACACCATCATAAACGGCTTAGTTCTCACCGACAACTTGTCACCAGTGACAACTCTGAATCAGTGATAAAATAGTCACATCTTCAATAAAACCCTAACACCAGCTCAAAAGTGACAACTTTATCACTATCACGATGGTTCCCACGGTGACAACGTTTGAACCAATCAGAGAAGAGCAGCTTTTCACGGAAAGAAATTTAATGGCGGTCTTTATCATTGTTTTAAATATTACTTTAAATTAAAATTAACTCAAGGAAAATAATTATGCTGATAAACAAGCGGGAATTTCTCTATTTTAAAAAAATTCCTGCTTTAAATTAATTTTTCAAGCACTGGTTAATTAATTTAATCTCACTTTAATTAATTTTTTCCGGGATAAAAATTCAAATAACTACCAAGTATTAAACAGTCGTGCTGCCATCTATGAATAGAACAGTGAATTACAAGCGGACTCTATTTAATTTTTTACTAATTATTTTAATCGGAATTCTAGCTATTTTACTGAATGGATTTCTAATCAACTCTTGTAACAATAAATTTGAACAGTATAAGACTGGAACTATATCATTATTACTGTCCAATGACTTGTATTCTTAATTAATATCTTTATAAGATGGCGGCGATTCAACTCAAAAAGCTTTGACGCGTTACACTAAGTTCTTACTCCTTGGGAAAATAGTTCTGCTAGTAAATAAATATTATAGTTCGATTTATGTGTTGGAAAAGCATTTTCACGAATGTTTATTACTAAACAAGATCCAAGAATTAAATTATACCCACTATTTTAAGCCAACAATAATTATTTTAAACTGGTGATAAGGTTTCACCAGCTTCAGAGATGCGGACAAAAAAGTGACGAGTTGTCACCGGCTGAGTTGTCACGGGGACTTCATGTTAGGGTTTTTTGCCTTCCGAGTGATACGTGACGTCATCGACGTGATAAGTAGGAGTTATCACAAGTGACAAGTTGTCACGGTAGCTGGTGTTAGGGTCCCTGGGACCCTAACACCATCATATGCGGCTTAGTTCTCACCGACAACTTGTCACCAGTGACAACTCTGAAACAGTGATAAAATAGTCACATCTTCAATAAAACCCTAACACCAGCTCAAAAGTGACAACTTTATCACTATCACGATGGTTTCCACGGTGACAACGTTTGAACCAATCAGAGAAGAGCAGCTTTTCACGGAAAGAAATGTAATGGCGGTCTTTGTCATTGTGTTAAATATTACTTTAAATTAAAATTAACTCAAGGAAAATAATTATGCTGATTAACAAGCGGGAATTTCTCTATTTTAAAAAAAATTCCTGCTTTAAATTAATTTTTCAAGCACTGGTTAATTAATTGAATCTCACTTTAATTAATTTTTTCCGGGATAAAAAGTCAAATAACTACCAAGTATTAAACAGTCGTGCTGCCATCTATGAATAGAACAGTGAATTACAAGCGGACTCTATTTTATTTTTTTACTAATTATTTTAATCGGAATTCTAGCTATTTTACTGAATGGATTTCTAATCAACTCTTGTAACAATAAATTTGAACAGTATAAGACTGGAACTATATCATTATTACTGTCCAATGACTTGTATTCTTAATTAATATCTTTATAAGATGGCGGCGATTCAACTCAAAAAGCTTTGACGCGTTACACTTTGTTCTTACTCCTTGGGAAAATAGTCCTGCGAGTAAATAAATATTATAGTTCGATTTATGTGTTGGAAAGCATTTTCACGGATGTTTATTACTAAACAAGATCCAAGAATTAAATTATATCCACTATTTTAAGCCAACAATAATAATTTTAAACTGGTGATAAGGTTTCACCAGCTTCAGAGATGCGGACAAAAAAAGTGACAAGTTGTCACCGGCTGAGTTGTCACGGGGACTTCATGTTAGGGTTTTTTGCCTTCCGAGTGATACGTGACGTCATCGACGTGATAAGTAAGGAGTTATCACAAGTGACAAGTTGTCACGGTAGCTGGTGTTAGGGTCCCTGGAGTGACTAGTTAGCCTGCCGAAACCGCATCACACTGCGGAAAGGATTTCTATCTTCTTTTAATTTTCCATATCTGTTAAAACAGTTGTATGCACATAATGAAACGACCATTCTAAATTTTGCTCATAATATTTTAAAAAAACAGGCATGGACGGATTAAAAGGGGAAAATGCTATTCTAACTTTGCTTCCAGCTTGCCCCGATTGCTTGAGCAATCGTAGCAATTTAACCTTCCACGCTGGCACAATCGGTTGCTTGTTATAGTATCGGAGGTTGTCACTCCAGGGACCCTAACACCATCATATGCGGCTTAGTTCTCACCGACAACTTGTCACCAGTGACAACTCTGAATCAGTGATAAAATAGTCACATCTTCAATAAAACCCTAACACCAGCTCAAAAGTGACAACTTTATCACTATCACGATGGTTTCCACGGTGACAACGTTTGAACCAATCAGAGAAGAGCAGCTTTTCACGGAAAGAAATTTAATGGCGGTCTTTATCATTGTGTTAAATATTACTTTAAATTAAAATTAACTCAAGGAAAATAATTATGCTGATAAAAAGCAGGAATTTCTCTATTTAAAAAAAATCCCTGCCTTAAATTAATTTTTCAAGCACTGGTTAATTAATTTAATCTCACTTTAATTAATTTTTTCAGGGATAAAAATTAAAATAACTACGAAGTATTAGACAGTCGTGCTGCCATCTATGAATAGAACAGTGAATTACAACCGGACTCTATTTTATTTTTTCACTAATTATTTTAATCGGAATTCTAGCTATTTTACTGCATGGACTTCTATTCAACTCTTGTAACAATAAATTTGAACAGTATAAGACTGGAACTATATAATTATTACTATCCAATGACTTGTATTCTTAATTAATATCTTTATAAGATGGCGGCGATTCAACTCAAAAAGCTTTGACGCGTTACACAAAGTTCTTACTCCTTGGGTAAATAGTTCTGCGAGAAAATAAAGATTATAGTTTGATTTATGCGTTGGAAACGCATTTTCACGAATGTTTAATACTAAACAAGAGCCAATAATTAAATTATATCCACTATTTTAAGCCAACAATAATTATTTTAAACAGGTGATAAGGTTTCACCAGCTTCAGAGATGCGGACAAAAAAAAAGTGACAACTTGTCACCGGCTGAGTTGTCACGGGAGTTGATGTTAGGGTTTTTTGCCTTCTGAGTGATACGTGACGTCATCGACGTGATAAGTAGGAGTTACCACAAGTGACAAGTTGTCACGGTAGCTGGTGTTAGGGTCCCCAGTTTGTTTTATAGCTCAGTGCCATTCAGTGAATGGTTAAGAGAAATGACTAGTTTTTCCCATCTGGGATCACATAGTCCGAATAAAAAAGAGGAGTTACATTGGGAATTTTCAAATTTTTTTTCACTTTAACCGTTACTGATAAAGTTTAACTGCCCCACCCTATACCATTCTCCTCCCCAACCTTCGTTTTAACTCACTCTCAGACGAAACTCAATAGGGAAATTAAAAAAACATACAGTCACAAACTTTTACTCAACGTATTTAAACATTATTATCAAAAATGAAATATATTCAAAAATGAATTAATTGAAATTATAAACAGAATACTGTCTAACATTTTATATTCGAACGGTTGAAATTACCAATTATTTTCATACAAAGGCTAAGTCAGTAGAAACCATCTGATGAATTATTGCACTGTACTTAATCAGTGTTACAATTTAACGCCCACGGTATATAGTATTACAGATTAAATAGCTGAATTAGGATTTCTCTAAATCAACTCGGTTCACCTTTAACTATTACATTTACATTAAAGGCTTTTGTTAATCTGTATTCATTCACTATGCTCATGTCACATCCTTTGTAATTGCAATGAGTAATGTGTGTTTTGTTGGACAAAAACGAGTTCCATTAAATGTTGATTAGTATGGATAAGTAGTTGAAGATGTTAATTAGTCAGTAGTAATAAAAACGAGCTTTTTAAACAAAAAAGTTTATCTTTGAAATGAAAAATATTAGTTTCATCATCAGAAATGGTAAAGTTTAATAAAAATATATTAGTATTTTGAAACTATCTCCATTTTAGACAAAATAATGAAGCCTGCGCATATATGGTATAGTAAGTAGTATATCTTTAGTATATCGTATCACTTTATCGTCTGTTAAGCTCAATATACCATTAACTATAGAAGATATCTGGCTATGAGTTTTTAAACTAAATTTTAAAAACATGAAAACTAAATTTTCTTTTTATTAAAATTAAAACTTTATTTAAGACAAGTGTTCAAAAATTACCCACAGTTTTGTCTGCTATGAATTATTATGAAATTTATCATATTTGATAAAAATATAACATTAAAGAACAATATTTTTAAAACGTGACACATTTTCAATGAATACACCAAAAGAAATCACATGTGACTGTACGCTAAGATTTCAGACTATATATTTTTCAGGAAACATTTAATAACATTTGAATTAATCAATGATCTATGTCATGTGGGAAATATTTTATAGTTCCATGTAAAATCCATTGGAACATTCATAAGAAAATTATTCAATAGAAAATATTAAAACCACTGTGTTTTATTCAATTAAATTGTGAAAGACATTGGGGTATATGTACAATTTAAACTGAAATTCAGTTATCAGTTTATTTGTTTAAATAAATGAAAGCAACAGACCAGTAAAACAAAAATCACTCAAATTTATCGAACCTTTATCCTTTAAGGATTATGCAAATTTCAAGTTAACTTATACACAACCACTTCCAAACCTTTTGACCCAAAAAGTCATGCTTTCTTTAATACATGGAACGCTGAAATAATCCATCGGATCGATGAACAATTCATCCGGCTGAACCGAAAATGTAATCGAGACTTCGACCCCTCAGGCTTCACCCCCTCTGCTCGGCCCGCGCCAGAGATTCCGAAAATGTTATCAAAACGAATTTCTTCGTTCTTGTGGGATCCGTTCTGCATCTGGCTCACATTTCCCAATTCGAAAACACGCATTTTCTTCATTGTGTCAATGATGTTTGTAGACTGTAAAGCTGTTGTTATTGCTGTGAAACGGGATTGCATGGAAAAGGGTTAAGGTTCGGGTTGGGATGAGGAGAGTAGTAATAGGATTTCATTTGGTAATGCAGGTCGAATTTCGGAGAATGCTTTATTAATTAAATCGGTTGAGCTTTCAGTTGACAGTTATTAAATTGCCACTGAAATGAATTTGGATATAGCCTGGTTATGGTTAAACTTATTATCAACTATTGTTTAAAAGGAATTCAATTTTGTGTTTTAGAATGCAATGAAAACACGAGTTAGTTAATTGTACAAAATATATCATCTCTTTTTAAAGTTGTTTTCATTACATGGACACAATAGACATTGCACATATACATTCAAATTAAATGTTTGACAAATTTTAATAATTCCTAAATACTTTAGTATAGCTATAGAACATTCCATTTTATGTAGACAAAGGTTTTCAACCTTCTTAAATTTTTTAAATTTGTTTGGTGCATAATATCCTGATGTGGATCATGTGCCATAAAAAACAAACGAGCACCCAACCAACTAATCCCTTTTAGGTGGTTTTATTTTAATTTATTTTGAGTATTGTGTAAAAACTCTGGTGTTCAAGTTCCTATTCAACATTACACTGTTAATTATGTTTTATAATTACTATAATAGATGTTATATGTTTCATTTCCAAGAAAAATGTTTTCAATGCCTTTTGTGCACGTTTATATTGAAGGGTACGCACATTTCTCAACACAATTTTTAAAAATTAGAGGTAAGAAAGGCTCAGAAATATCAGTACTTATAAACTATTAACATTATTATCCAAAATTATAATTTATATTATGTTTAACTAAACTAACTAGTATTTTTTATCATATCATGTTTCGTAAACATATGAAACTAAAAATTTTAAAAATAGAAATAACGCTTCTCAAATTCACTAAAACCTTAAGGAAGTTATCAATTCTATCAGTTTCGAAACTTCCACCTCACCAGCTACAATCTCAAAAAACTTTTTAAAGATACTTAAACGAAAAGTAGGATAAAAACTTCTTCTCTGACGATGGAGAAAAGGTTATTTCCTATTGAATCCATATTAAAGATAACAGCAGACATTCTCACCAATACAAAAACACGGATCTATTGCATTACAAAAAAAATACCAAAAGCTGTGTCTGGCATTATATCCTTCATCTCTCACGCAACACCCTCGACACAGAGATCTTGGCGGATTTCCCTTCCCAGAGGACATTTTGCAGACGCGCGAATGCGGATTGCGAATTCGGCAGACGAATTCGCAAGTGGATTGATTTAAAAAAAGGCTGGAAAGCCGCTTTTGTATGTTTTGAACGGCTATTTAAGGATGTCAAGGGACTTTCAGGAGGCGATGTAGTGGACGAATGGTTGAATAGTGTGGAGAGTGTTGTTAAATAGCTGCGATAGATATGTTTTTATGAGGGTATTTAATGAGGTTGTGGGGTTTTCGAAATCGTGTATTTATTTTTGAAAGGAAACTTTAAGTATCCAGTGGGTGGGCATTATGTTTGTACTTAAGTTTGACTGATTTAACTAGTTTCGTCGATCATATAAGTAAAGTTTCTTCATGTTTCAGAATTTTAATTTAGGAAGCATTGCGATAATAAGGTTTCTATATAAACCAGGATTTTTAAGGCATTTCGATTGAAAACTATATTGGAATGATTTGGAAATTAATTTTGAACGTATGATGAAATAGGCTCCAAAAACTATTAACTGTTTTTTTTTTCGGATGAGTCTTCTTTAAGACACATTTGGACTGGCGAAGCCCGTCTGTAACGCACCAGATGATATTTATTAAAAAAACTAAAACCTGGGCGAAGTCCAGGTCTTGTGTGCGTAGCGATAATTAATTTTAAATTTCATCTGGAAAATTTCCCTAAGACTTGTTATAGACATTTCTAGACTTCACTGAAAAAACTGCAGTATTACTATTACTACCCTCTTATGCTATAGAAACCCTGTCAAAACCCATTCTCCATTTGATTTAGACATCTCCCATCCGATCCCACGGGCCGCAAAATCCATCAAAAAAACCTTTCCCATCCTCAATTTCCCCCCTCAAGAAACTAACCACCCAAAAGAAAAAAAGAAACCCACAGACCATCTACGGGGTAACCCACACACAACCACGGGCGGTCTCGGACGCGGTTGAGCGGTCGATCGCCCGCGCAGAATGCCTTGGAAATGAATCCATCGTCTTTCTCTTCCTCTTGCCTTTGTTATTATTTTTTTGGGGTGAGTTGGTCCCTGGACTTCGGAAAAGTTTGTCGCGGGCATCCGTCTTTGGCCCGTTTTGTTTCGCGTCGCAGGGAAGCGTTTTACAATGGGGGAGAGAGGAAGATGAAGTGGAGGAAGTGGTTTTGGGGGGAGATGAGGGGTCCCGGGCTTTTGTTGTCGCAAGGTGGGGGATTGTTTGTCGCGGGTGATGGAGTGCTGTTTTGGGGTGGAAGGATATGTGGCATTGTTTTTGGGGGTGTAGTACTTTGTTGTAGTGACGAAGATCACTAGACCTTGTCTTCTTTTGTCTTATATTGGAAAGGATATATCTACTAATGCTCTGTGCCACACTTTTCCTGTCGTAGTTATTTTTTATTTGTTCATAAATCATCAATGATTCTTTTTGTTTTAAGAGTCATGTTAGTCAAACTCCAATCGAATATTTTCATTCTAGGAAAGTTCACCTGATGGCGTCGTTCGTAAATAACGTATTAAACTAGTTTTAGGAACATAATTAACTCTTTTTGTTGAAATAAGTTATGTTAGTCAAAATTAATTTTTTTATTCCAGAAACGTTCACCTGATAGCATTGTACATAAATTTTAACTTACAAATTTAGTTAGAAGGAACATACTGTCTGTCTATCACAAGAAGAGCTCTGGTTTACATCCCTGTTGCCAAGGCAACAGGACTCTGCTCATTTTCAACGGGTGAAATCAGAAGAAAGGCGCAACCACTTTGGCTTACTGAGTGCCTTGTTGGGGAATTTGGTGATAACTTTTATATTGTGAATTTGTAATTACATAAATCGGGAAATCTTAGAACAGGGTCGAATTGGCTGCGTTTGATGAAAATCTTATTTCATCATGATCCATCGAGTGATAAATAGTTTTGTATTTTTAAAACGGATTGGATTTCCTTTACAGGATGATTAAAAATTAGAGGGAGAGAAGCTAGAAGGGAAGGGGCTTAAAGCGGATTAGAACTAAACGACTTTTTTGAATCCTTTAGATTAAGAAATTCACGATTGTGATGTGTTTGCCCTTTACTGAAGTAAACATTAAAACTTTTGATTTTATAAAAATGCCGGAATCGAGCGATATTTCTGGGTCTTAAAGGGTAAAGCGTATACATTCCAGATCTGGATGTTTCAGTCTAAAAAATCACATGTCGCATTTCTGACCTTGAATTGCTTTGTGAATCCTAGTCGTCAAGGTCATATCCCACCCTTTTCCTGGCATTTTCCCCTCTGGTTTTGAGACAGCTTGTATTTTAATTTTACAAAAAAGTTATGAATAATTCATGTGAAATTTATTGCAGGAAGTAAAATCGTGGAATCGATAAAGATTTTGACGATCCTTCACTTGAAAAAAATCTGCAACATCGTAAATTATTTTTCGCGCTTGCGATTTTAATATTTCACACTTTTTAAAATGAAATGTCATCATGTAATTTTAAAGAAATAGAAAATTTATTGATATAAATCGAAACACAATCCAAAGGCAACAGTAAAATCAAATCAAATATGTGTAGGAAGCGGAGTTATCAATTCTTGTAAAAAATAAAATTCTATTTTTATTTATTACAGTTGCGAAATTCAGAAAAAGAAACTTAAATAAATTATCTATCAAGTCAGTTCCCTAGAATATACATGGTTAATTGAATCACTATTCCTCTTTGTTTATTATTTTAACAGTTCACTGCATCAATCCAAGAAGAAGAAGAAGACCGTGCTTGGGATCGCCAAAAATTTGGCCAATAATCCTCCATCGGCTTTAATCTCCTCCAAATCCTTACACGGTTTATCCCTGTTTAAAATGAACCGGTCTTGTTGCTATAGCGACCGCCATAATCAGACAAACTGGCGGGAGCTCTTCTTGTGAAAGACATACAGTAATTAACTGACATTATAATATATGAACTCAAATATACTATACTAATTCTTTCGATGTGTACTCTATTCTTATTAAAATAACTATTTTGTATATTTTGTTTAATATTAGCTTACAAACACTATTCATTGATTGTAATATGAAGGAGCTTTTTTAATTAATTTTCTCCCTTGAGACAAACCGATAACAACATATTCTAGTAATATACTTATTACTTATGACATAATAATCACTAAACTATATTTTATTAATATCATATCAGAGTACTAACGAAATACTCATCAGACATTTATGTGATACAGTCTATATCTGGACGCAAAAACACATAAAATATGCATTTTCACAGACATTTATTAATGTAGGCAATAATGACATATTTTATTACCAACAAATGGTTAAACGATATCACTCAGCTTAATTTCTGAAAAAAATTATTTATCTACTCATAGAAGGTTATTCTTAATCTAGCTTCTTACATTCTAGTATTCTTTAGAAAAGGGTTTATTTTATTAAACATTCGTGTCCCGAATTGGACACTTTAATATCGTTCATTAAAGTTATATGAATACATTTCTACGTTTTTTAAAAAATTTTTGCAAGTTTATCAACCTCTATAATATGTGCAAACTTTTAAAAAGTATTTTCATTGTCAAATAATTTATATTGTTTAAAATAGCATAGATGTGGTTTAATGACCGATTTTCGTAAATTTTAGACATTTTACAAAAAAAACTAATTTAGGTTGTTTATTACATCCCTTTGTGATAAAACTAGCTCAAAACCAAATTGAAAAAGAACAAACCTGCATTGCAATAGTTCTCGTACAACAGCACTTTGTTTGGGAAAGTAAATCCAAATTCAAAATACAGTAGTTACAATCATTAATTCATTGCATTAGTAAATATCTATATAAAAATTATGATGTTCGTGTTTTTATCTACCATACAGAGGTCCTCCATGGAAAATTCAAGAATTTATCGACAACTTTCTTGATTTATGGCTAGAAGGTATACTATTAATCATTTTCAGGATCGAATCATCTCGTTTTGAACATGGGCAATGAGTCAATAATCAAAAATACTGAATTCAATCAGAAACCTCTTATATCTTTAGAAATATCGTAAAAACACCTCCGCACATTATTACAGAGGCTTTCACCCAATCTTTCAATCCATATATAGACCCTCCCTTTAGAGGAAGGAGCCCATCTCTTCACTCACTGCCATCCAGTAATGGAAAGCGACTCGGCCCCAACACAGCCCCAGAAACACCCGTAAGGAATCTGTCACAAGGAATAAGGGAGTCAAACCGGACAAACGTCAAAAGAAAAGGCAGCAGAGCGGACATCTTGCATTCTCGGGTCCTTTTGTTTCTTGCTGATTTATTAGTTGCTTTCGTCCCTGGGAAATTCCTCAGAGTCTTGGACGTTGACTTTTGGTGCCGTTCTGGAAATTGCCCGCTGGATGGCATTATTTATTTTGGCTCGCGTGAGGGCAGAAGTTCAAATGGAATGGAGAGAGGGACGTCTAGGAAATGTCTCTGGTGAAATCAGTTGAAAGGAGATGTCTAGTTTCGAATGAGATGGACCGTGGCCAATGGTTTAAGAAATATAAAAGTTGTAGTTGTTTTAACCTTTAAGGATTTGCTATAAATTGTCAGTTTTTATGAACATTGTTTGGATTTAATGAATACATAGTAAATTTATTGTAAGGACATTTAAAATTTTAGTTGATGGAGAGAAATGTATCTTAGTGACAATTAATAGGAGTTTTTATGTTCTAAATGTTATAGCTAAACTATTTTTAACAAAGAACAACGTTGTTAAAATTTACAGATAAACTTGCAAATATTTGCTACCGGTATAGCTTAAATTTAATTAATAGAAAATATATAAATATTCGCATAAGCAATATAACCATTAATTAATGTTGTAAAATGGATAAAAGTAGCTTATTCAATATATGATACTTTTTGAGTTATTAGTATTTTTTTACAGATATGTTTCGGTGAAAAAGGAGAAATGCCATGAACAGTATCATACCCTTAGAGGAAAATTGACTATACTTTTAACGTATCTACTTACGTAGTATTAAATATATATTGTAATATTAGGATTTACGTTTATTTAAGTATTTAAAAACATTAGAAAAACATTATTTAACGAGTGAATCTTAACAGCATAGTCAACTTGTATGTTGTGTGTTTTATGCTACACAACCATCTTACTCAGGTAATAAACAAATACTTAAGCTCTTTAAAGCACCTGTTATTCAAAAATAACTAATTCTTTTACGTCCGCCGCCCACTAAACATACATAGTTTCACCACCAAACTGTAGACTCATCCATAAATAAAGCAACCGAAAAATCCCATACCCATCAATACTTTAACAACTCCGTCCCCCAATTCGTCCATTTCTTGGAAATAAGTCATAAAATATTGTCAACAAACTCCCGAAACTACTTCCTTGGGTCCCACTGTTCATCACGGAACAAAATTCTTTCAGTAAACCGCATTTGCAAAGATGGTTCGGGCCACTGAATATGAGATTTGTATCGAAATTGCTTTCTGGTTGTCCCTCTTTTTACGATACTGTTATGAGCAAGGAGGGTTGGCTTTCAAAGGCCAAACAAGGGGAATATCGGGTTCTGGGAAGAGTTCGCGGACGAAAGTTACCGTGGCAAATGCATGGATGGAAAAATGTTTTTATAGAAATGATTCGATTTTATTTCTCTTTTGGTCTTGTTTTAGTTTATTGCCGCATTTTGCTTAAAAGGGGAATACGTTGGAACTCTGCAAAGTAAAGACCGAAATCGATGTTTATGGTAGGGCTTGAACTCATTTCTAGGTGAAATTCAATCTGATATGTTTCAATTTTTATGATTGGAAGTTGAATGTATTTGGTGTATTGTTTGATATATAAGTAACATGCATTTTAAAAACATAATATATAAAAACACTGTGTTTTTTTTCGAAACTGAAGGTTTAAACCAAGGATTTTAAAAACATTTAGCTTTTTTGGTCATAATAATAAATAGTGAGATGAGTTTTCATTAATGCGTTATTTTAAACTTCAATAAATCTTATTCTGCTAGCATATGAAATTATTTTAGAATATAACTTATTTAAAGGAAGAATAACAAGTTGTTAAAATGTGTTAAAATTTATCTATCAAATAAAAAAAGAGTTTTGTTAACTCAAGATTTCTTGAATTAAAAATAACAGGGAAGCTTCTGTTTAAATGCAAGTAATGAACGTAGCTAAAAGAAGAAAACAACAAACAGGTTACGAAGTACTTAAAAGATTTTCGTTTTGTTTCCATAAACCATTATTACGCCCTTTTCCCAAATGCCTATTTATTCGACATCTCCACACATTCAGTTATGGCAGTTCTTCTATTTTTTAGTTTTCTTTTCTAATTTTCTTATCATCAACCTCAAAGAGCTATTTGCGTTTTCTTTAACGCAGGTAAAATAGAAAGTCTGGTTTTTATATTTTAATAGTCCATCAAAAAGGTAATTGATTTTGGTCGACATCTAAATGCTTTTTCTTTTGAAGTGCTTTCTGGCATTCTGATGTGCCTAGAAGAGCAATTATATTAAATTGATTTTCTACAAAGATGATCATTACTTTAAAATGCTTTAAAATGAAAGATAATTGAATTTATAAGACGAAATAAGTTTATAAAATCTCTTAAAGACTGCTGTTTGATTAAAATGTCCCTTTTGAACTAATCCAGTTCTTAAATATGTACTTCTATTTTTCATTGGGAAAAGCTTATAAAAGAAGATTGGAAGTTTAAGATTATTCAAGTTCCGAAATACTTCCAAGGAAATAGAAGGTTTTCGTTTTGAATTAATTTTAGCTTTTAAAATTTTAAGTGAAATTTTAAAATTTTGATTTTAGTCATACCAGGGATAAAAGAAATCCAAGTTCTTACTACAGTGATAAAATACGGATGATATTATTTAGAGAAACATTTAACCAATTGACGCTTTATTTTTGTTGTTTCGCTAAGAATTAAATAGATTATGAGGATTAGGTTTTTAAGTGTATTTATTATTATTTATTGAAAAAAATTATGATTGTAGTAGGTCGTGTCTTTTTTTGATATTACATTCAGAAGTTTTCTCCTCTTCTTTGGATGGAATCCTCAGTAGAAAAAATTGTCAATAACAAATTTAGGCCTTGTAAGTTTCCATGATTGTATTTATTTTATTGTAAATAAAAAGATAATTATGTTGACATAAGGATAATCGTTGCCGGAATTAATTTTTTACATGCAAATAGATTTCAAATATATCTGTGATTTATTAATACGAGTGTGTTTTATTTATTGGTTTAGTAATATATTTTGTAGATTTCTTCTTAAAATTATACATCTATTCAATACATCTTTATACTACGCTTCAAATACTATACGACCCCTTTTTATGGAATTGCAAATATGTTGCTTGGATGTAATTATAAAACAGTTTACTAGTATTTTACTTACGTACATACTCATAAAAATTCAATTTAAATTAAATTAAATAATGTGAACTTTTTACAAAGTTAAAAAGAATAGGTCATTTAAACTAAAAGGGATTAAAATAGAATCTAAAGTTTAAATAATACTAAAACACTAAAACGAATAACCTAAAAAAATATCATCTTACTCCTTTATTAAATTCCAAACAACATACATAAAATAAAGATATTTTGATTAACTTAAAAATAATTTGATATCATGAAACAAAAAAAATGTAACCTCATGTTTATTGCTATAAATAAAATAGTTCTTGAATTCTTCTACAACATAATTTCATACAGATAACATATAAAAGTAAAACGCAATACCATTGGATATCCTTTCCTGTAAACATCGATGCTGATATACTAAACAAGCAACTTAAGTTGAGCCTACTAAGTCACAAACAAGCAAAATAGTTCCCATCGCGGTGATTGAATTTCGAGTGAAACAAAGAACATCAACTTAAAAATATGGTTATTTCGTTAAACCCATGTATAAATAGTGTCTTTTTATCACAATTCGCGTATCGAAATTCCTCCTATCAACCCAACAGGCTTTGTGTTTACTCTCTTTCTCCTTCCGCGGAGTGACGTACTGGGTTCAGGAAACGTTACTGTGAAGTACAACAAAAAGTCAATTCCCCTAACCAAAACAAAATTACTCCAACCCACTCTTTAATATTCAGAACCATTATACGTCCATGAACTCCCCCAATCTCTCCTTTAAAAATAGTAGTTTTAAACATAAATAATTCCCACCATTACTCATTCGTGGCGAACAGACCCCGAAAGCAGCAGCAGCAGCCCACGCAACAAGGGCCTGCGGGCGGCCGCACACAGATAATAACGCACACATACACCCATCATGCTATCCAGATAGAAGAGAGAGATAATCTATGGCCTCATCCCCACGAAAACTCCTTTTGCAACAACAAACCGCGTTATTCCCTTGAAAAGGAGCTGGATTATTTTCGTGTTAGGATCCCGAAGCAAAATTTCACCCATAAGTGGAGATCATCAATCAAGTTTCATGCGATCTATTGGAACCTGGGTTTTACTCAGAAAATGTAATAGGACCAAATGCGGTTTTGTTTTTGTGCGGAATAAAGTGTTTTTTTTGGACGGGATGGGGTGTAAGGTGTGTAAAATTACTTTAAATTTGTGTTCAATAAGGTTTTATTTGAGTGTTTCTGGCTTTTTAGCTGCTTTATTTATGGAAGGAAATACGTGTGAGTATATTGGAAAACATAAACAGTCAGTTTTTTATGAAGATAACAATATTTACGTTTCAGTTTTTAAAGAAATTCAGTTAATTTTATTAAAAAATTTGTATATAATTACCTTAACTTTATAGTACTTTTTGGTTTTAAATCCAGGGAGTTTCAAACACTAAGATTCCTTACATGTGATATATTTATTAGATACCTATCAAAACAAGTTACAAGCATCAATGTTTTAATAAAAAAGTTTGAAGAGTTTTGGTGAAGAGTTAAAATAATAATTTATAGAAAATCTCATTTGGGGGGAATTATTATAAGAAGAAAAATTGTATTTCTGTAATTTTAAAAGTAGGCACATTTTTTTTAAAATAAAGGTTGTTTGTATTTATTACTAATACATCATTGTATAACAAAATAATGTTTAAGGAAATACCGTTCTATAACCAAGTTTCTACATAAATTACTGACGAATAAGGGAAAAAAGAAAATTTTTGAAATATAAAAAGGTATTAAAAACTTAATAACCAAATTTGTTCAATAAAATAATTCTCTGGAACAAAACAAATTAGCACTGTGAATCTTCAAACATTCAAATACTTTCGTTACAACTAAGAAGTTTGTTAAGAATACGAATAACTTTCTACAAATTAACAATTTTTCATGCATATTATCATCTGCATTATTGGATTATCAATTTCAATAACAAAGAAGAACGAGTTCCTTAAAAAACTAAAGTAAACTTATTTAATGAACTCACCTTGCCTCAGAAATAGCACCTAGAAACTCACTCGTATTTGCTCTTCTCTGACTCCACCACCTTTGAAACCTCTTTATTCACCTCTAATCGCATTATAGTTTCGTAACAATATAGAAAAAAAACGCGTCAGAAGAACAAAAGCCTTAATCTCACCGACACACACTGAAACCTGCGTTTGTTATTAAAGGTCCAGGTTATTTTTTCTCAGTTATTTCCGTATCTGAAAATAATTTTTCTTGGGCTTTTAGGTGTTCCTAAAGAAACCCTAACGGAAAACCAATTTACCAACTCCTTTACGGAGTTATAACTACCACTTAGAAAACTTCTTATTTTTTTGTACGGGTCGACGCCTTGTTATTTGCTTTTGATCCCCTTTTCGTGCTCTTTCATCATGCCCCAATAGCTGTATACTTCAACATATTAAAGGCCTCAAAAGGTTGGAATTCTTCATTTTATTTTGCTTTTAAAGTATTTATTACGTCCCATTGAAGCTCGTTGTTAGAGTTAGATAAGCTTTTTATTCTTTACTGTCTGGGGGAGGGTTTTTTTTTCAAATCTTTTTCTTTGAGTAAAGGAGGGTCTCTTTTGCTTTACTATTCAAAATATATCTTTTTAAATTTATGTAAAATATCAAACATAATAAATATATTTTGAAGCATTATGGGTATTGTTTCTACTCATTGCCGGTTAATATAAAAACCTGTTAAGCAGTTGTATAAATTATAGACCATTGGATGAAGAATTGCTATTTTCATTTTAGAAAAAATTAAAAACATTCACATAAATACCAATAAAAAATTTTCCTGAAAATATTCTTTATATATCCGTATTTCTTTGTAAAACCATTCATTAAATTCAATTTTGGTTGCTTGCATTTATGCACTTACATTGATGAACTGATAACTGAATCTTTAAAAATTGGCAAGTCTTACAAAATATAAATAAATTATATTTTGTTAATTTAAGTTTAACTACAATATTATTTACTAATTCATGAATTTTATATAAGTTGTATGTGTTTATAAAACTGAAGCTTTGAAAGATTGTTTTTGTTTTAGAAGCTTTTAGTTTTCTTTTTAGACCTTCCTAATAATCAAACGACTAAAGAGTGAAGGAAATAAAGTAATATGAAAATAGAAAAAAACGTACTTTCATTAATGTACATTTTATAAATTAAAATATTACTTATTTTCCCATGGCTGAAACTTAAAACGTGGGGGCCGATTGCAAATTAAATATTGAGGCATGAAAACTAAACCTAGTCAGTCTCTAAACTTTCTCCGAAAATAGTTATACTTAAAGCCCTGGATATCAAAGCTTCTAACAAAAAACAAAAGTAACGTAGCTTCATCGAGGGCTTTAAGTTATACAATGTGTGACTAAATATTAATAGAAGGAAATATTGTTATCGAGTTTTTCTAATGCAGGATTCACTCAAAAAAGTTTTCATTTATCTTTAGTCTTAGTAAATAAATATGAATAACTAGCATCTCCGCTTTTATTCCTACTTTCCAAAAAGTACCTTAGTTGACATCTTTCTTTTGACTAACGAAAACGTACGTTTAAACATTTTTATAGCTTTAGTCCAAGCTAATTAAATCAAAGAATGTTACTTAGTATTTTAATGGCTCATTTTCTACCAACATATAAAGCCAGAGATTACTATCATTCTCTTTGATTGGGGAAATCGCCATTAAAAAGTGAAAAAATCCGAGATAAAGTAATAAAATTATCATTTAAGATATCGAAAATAGGATTACTAAATACCTTTTAGGCTGTGCAACAATCATTTTCGGTTTAATATTCATTGCGATAGCAATATTACTTAATGGAATTCTGGAAACTTTAATGGAGCAATACATGATTCAAGCTGTCTCAGTGAATGTATCATACGTTTTTTTGTGTGTCTGATAAAGACAGTTCTTCCTTTTTTACATACTTTTACCATTACTGCTCTCTGTGATCTCAAAAGTTGTGGTTTCTGAGTTCATTTACTTCTTTTAAATTTGATCGTACATTCCACTCTAGAGCCAAAGCAAATCATCATTGCATGCCGTTTTTCCAAATTTTGAAATGCAAATAAGCTTGATTTATTCAAACGGTGCCTAAAACCGTCCATTATCTAAATAATGTAATGGGTTATGCATGTTTTTTTATCAGAATGAATCAGTTTTGAAACTTTTTTTTCTTCATGATCAGGGAGGTTGTCTTTTAATGATTCTTAGTGCTTGTTCCATCAGATAACGTGTTTTGAAAGTTTGTTTGATTCCAATGAGTATAATCACATTTATAGAAACGTTTTTTATTAATCCTAATTTATCTCTTAAATCATCACTGTAAAATTTAAGTTTACCGCTCTTATTTTACTATTTATTTCTATTTTTATGTTTGAAGGTGTTTAAAAAGTGCCTCTTGTTTCAAAGAAAAGTGTCTTTTGTTCGAAAGGCATGTCTTTAAAATTTAAAATCTGCAATAACTATATTAAAAATTCACCACACAATTTTCATAACAAGAATTTGTCCTATCAATTTAAAAAAATGAATGGAATTCTTAAACTCACACGCGAGGTCTGATAAGGTTTACAACAACAACAGAAGGAAATACCCTTTAAAAATGTTAAATCTGACAAACAATCGAATTTATATTAGTGTACTCTTAATAATTATTATTTTGCATGAGTTGAATACTCATTTTAACTAAGGAGCCAAAAATATAATCGAAGGCAAGATAATCACAAAGTTATGGAATCAATAAAAACAATAATTAATAATAACAATAATCAATAATAACAATAATCAATAAAACAATAATTATCAATAGTATAGATAAATTTAAATATGAAAATTATATAAACATCCCTTAATAAAAAAGAGTGTTATTACCGTTTTCAATTCCAGAAATTTGTTTAATAAAAAAAATTGTGAAACTTTATAAATAAGTTTCATAAGTTAAAAATTATTTCTTTATAAAAGTTATCTTTAATTCAATGTAGGATTTTACAAACAAATGTGTGGAATTTCATATTTGAATGAACATTAGGAGAAGTAATCACTCAATTTTAGTGATAAAATTAGAAAAGGAATTGTTTAAATTAAAATTCAAGAAAAATTTAACTTTTTTGCATCATTGGGGAAATTGACCTGTTTTCGTTTTAATAATTTAAATTATTTCACTGATTATTAAACTTTCTATTTTCATGTGTAAAAAACCTGACTGGTTCGTAATAAAAATATTTTCTTGCTCTTATTTATTGGAATACCTAATACGTGATACACATATATTTCTTTGTTCATCCTCATACTTAAAAATTAAAGAAATGGCAACGGAAACACTCAAAACTATCACTTCTTTGTTTTTCAGAATAAAACAATTCTCATGCGTCTGCTTTGAATCTTTCCAAAACACACACCTTTTTTTCTTGATGTGGATCTCGAGAGAAAATTTCAACAAACACCAAGAAGAAAAATTAAATAACCATCACACTATCCCCTCATATCGTGTATCAGCATCGAAAGAAAAAGAAAGCAACTACGAGAAAATACAAGAAGAATAAAACAGCGAAAACAACTCAAACCTTTCCACGAGTCGAGCGTACACGGATACAAATCTGGATGATTTGACTCAAAAGTGCAAAAAACATGTTTTTTTTTAAAGTTCCGCGTCGATTTCTTTGCAGCGAACGATAAACGTAAACAACGTGTCTCTGCATCAGACATTTGTGTCACGTATGGATAGAAATCTCATAAAAAGAACAAGATACGCGTCCGACTAAAGCGCGTGTAAGTCTGGAACCCGTTTAAATAAATACTCATTTGTAATTCGAAAAGGGAGAAGGTTATGCAGAGTTTGGGGGCAAAAGAATTTACATGATGGTTGGAGTTTTATCAGGCTAAAACTTTTTGGCCCAGACAGGGGAGATTTGATGGGGGAGATTGTAGATCTTGAAATCTCTCTCTCTCTTGATTTTGGGGAATAATCGTAGGGTGAATCTTTGGGGAAGGGGAATCGCAACAAACTATCATAATGGCGGTTCGAACTGAAGTGATCAGGGTTTAGGATAGGATAAAACTTCTTTAAGGATTTTGTTTCTCGAATATAGTTTATCGAATGTTTTTGTTTTGAAAGACTATGTAGGTGGAAATGGTTTAAATTTAATGTTGTTCATGAAAACTATATTACTATTTTTGAGTGAGTGATGTATATTTTATGCTTAATAAGAGTTTACACCTGTGTTAACTTAAATTTTTCAATTTTGTTAATCCAACAAGTGATACCAACCAATACCCCTATTTCCTCCTTTTTTTCTCATAAATCAGTACTGATTAAAGAATAGAGAAACAATAAAAGTTCAAAAATCAAATAGAGGAGAGGAGGGTATTATGGAATATTCGGCTAATATGGAACACCTGAGTTTCTGCTCCCCCTCGTGCTGCTATCACGTGGCAATGCCACTAAAGTATTAAGAAATCTCCCATGATGTGCAGTGTGCAAAGAGTTTAGTTTCTTGTTGTTGTCTGATCAGTCGCAGCAAAGCAAAGTGTGTTTTAGGATTTTAGAAAGTTTTTTTACGGTAAATGTTCAAACCTTTTAACTTACCGGTAACTATGAGACTTTGATTTTGTTGTTAAGCATAATGCACACTAAAAGATCAGTAGTTTCTTATACTGCAGTTGTTTTTTTTAGCAATTCATGTTTATCGGTCAGTAAAAGGGTTCATATAGTACAAGATGGCCTGTCGGGTATTATGGAACATTCCATAAGCAAAGGGTCAGAAAAAGCAATTATGTTTGTGGAACAAAACTATTTGAAAGTAAATTGTTAGACATATTTTTATAGTTAAGATTAACTATGTTCTCTAAGGTCTAATTAGTTTTCAATAGCTGTAAATCCAAGTATTCCATATTACCCGACTGTTCCATATTACCCTCCATTTGTAACTTTTCTTAAAGTACATTTTTTGATTAAAAAAATAAATGCTGATTTATTTGACCATTGACCCTTCATTGTCATTAGTTATAGTATGAACTTAAAATGATTCGGCGGATTGTTATTAAAAACCAATAGAGTTATCCTTAAATATATAAAGGGTGTTCCATAATACCCTCCTCCTCTCTACATATATGCCGTGTATTTATATATAAATTAAATAAATGTTGCCTCTGCTTAGGTATCATTCTTTATTTTGTAATCGATATAACATGAACATAAATACGGGGAAAACTTTTTGGGTATTTTAAAAAGTATTTGGCAATTTTACAAAAAGAGGCTGATAAAAAGATCAAGCTAGGGGGTTGAAATAATTTTACAATACTTTTCATCAATTAGTTTGTTATGTTTCATAGCAAATCGCCATACATACGATAACATCAACCCACACACAATGCCATTTTCTCTAAAACCATCACCTCTCGAACCGTTAAACCTAAATAACCAACCCCGAATACCAAAACCGTTTTAAATAACATTCATTACCAGCGTCTGTAAGCAACAAAAGAAGGCTACGGGGCGTTCCGGCTATCGCCAGGGTCCCTTACAATTACAGGAGGGAAGGGTATTGTGGGAACGAACAAATGCAGCGTTTTCTCTAGCTTCGCTTTTAAAGGCATGCCTTTCGCATATTGATGTACGGCGGAGTGAAAAATCTCGTTGAAGATTGCGTGAGACTGCAGAGTTCCGGGAAATTGTTTTCGGGATGGAATAGTGCATCGTTCGGGGTTTGTTGCCATAAGCATTTTCGGTAATTGCCGTTAACTTTCGCTTCCGGAGGTTTTTGCAATATTTACTTCGCTAACCAGGATCCTGTTTGGTTTTGTTTCTCCCACTAAGTGATATTTTCCTTCCGTTTATTTTAGCTGATTGGCTGAGAGAAACTGTGTTTAGAAACTTTTAATTACTTTATTTATCCCCATCTTACTTTTTAAAATAATATCTATAAAAACTATGTCTATTAGTGATTGTTAATATATCTAGTTTAATTCTTTGGCATAAAAAATGTGGTATCAAATAAATTTATAATTTCTTTATGATCCCATGTCAAATAATTTTGTATCACAAAAAATTTCTTTTTATATTTTAGCATTTTTTTAGCTTTAAAATACATACATAGGTACAACCACTGAGTTGCATAAAATACAATAGTAGTCTGTGAGTAGTTAAACGTTAAAAATTATTCAAATTAGCAAGAGTATTAGCTGCAAACCATACTACAGTTCAATATTTTGAAATATAAACACCAGAAACGTATTTCACGAGTAAAGAAAATAAAATAGAGATTATGTTCTCCCCACTCAACAAATAGAAAAATATAATTTATATTTAAAAATACCCTCCACACAAAAAATGCTCTAGATCACCACGAAAATTCCATTCGAAACAAATTCAACCCTAATTACCCCATTAGTTTCCATAGCACATAAATATTAATACCTAAATACCCTCGCCAAGTCTACTTAGAATCATATTTTAGCCCAATACAGCCAGCATAATTCATTCTTCTCAATTCGCCTTTTTTGGTAAGTTTATAAATCACATTAAATCGTCCATTAACTTTGGATTGACGACGTTTCTACTGAATAATGTCTATGGCTTCGCCACAGCCTCTGCTTGCGACTGCCAAACCATCGTGAAGGATAGCGCCTGAGTCTCGGCGCTACGGTTAATAAAACGAACCATTAAAAGAAGACTGGTATAATCGGTGTAGAGCATTCATATGTATAGGAAAGGAGGTAATGTACTGTCGAATGTGTGTGTTCGGTAGAGAATGTTTTAGGTTTCGTGGAATGGGGTTCCGGTACGTTTGAGATTATTTTAAACAGGAGGTGAAATGGGGAATGTGGGTATTGTTAATTACTAGTGAAATACTTGTCTGTAGTTTCTTTGCTGTCTTTTAAATGGTAATTTCGACAAATGATTTTCTTGTCAGTAAATATATGTAGTCGTAACGTGAAAAAATATATTTGTTGTATTGGGGTCAGTTTATTGGTTTTTCTTTCTCCTTTGAAACTTGCTAAATTTAATATTATGATTAAAAAATGTATTTTATACATACATTCGATGTAAAATATGGATAGTTTTTCTACTGTGTCTACTAATATACCACATTCATGAAAGATGTAAAATAATCTTAATCTTAATAAGTGTAGAATCTTCCGAATCTTATTTAAGGGAAGTATTCTAACCACCAAAGAATGTTACTTAAAACAAGATGTGTATGTGTAGGGGAAAGTAGGACAAAACCGGGACCCAAACTTTATTTTTTGAATAATCACTTTATGTGTGATCAAAACTGTCGAAATTGGTGCTAAAACGATAAACTGGGTCATTATGAAGAAAAAATAATAATAAATTAATTATAAATGACAGCAATATAGGTCATAAAAGCCCTTGTTTGTGTTCTCTCTATCTCTGTCAGCCCTTATTACATTCTTAATTGTCTTGGCGCCTCATGGAGGCAACTGTGGGATGAGCAGGATCTCATCTATTGAGGATCTGGCGCGACGGGGCCTTTTGGACCTGGTGTAGGATTTCCTTCAACAGGAGGATAAAAAACAACATAAAAGCACATATTTTATATGAGTGAAAAATCCCGGTTTTGTCCAACCAGGGAGGATGGACTGGATAGAAAAATTAATAATTAACTTCTAGAATTTCAATTTATATAAAATATTCATCAAATAACAATTTAATCTAAGGTTTAAACTTTTAAGGAACACAATTTCAAATAAAAGTTTGGTTTTGATCATCATTTCATATGCCCACACTGTAAAAAAAACTGTAGAAAAACAGAAAGTTTCAATAAAAATGACTTTATGTTAACAGTGATATTCTGTCATGTAACATTCCCACCGAACTTCTATTTATTTTATTTAAAAAAACAGCTTTTTTATAGTTTTTTGGCTTATCTGTACTTAAACAGAAACTTTCTGAAGCTAAAACGAATACAGCTATTGGCAACACCCAACATGCCTTGGAGCCAAATACAAGTTTCAGTTCGTGGAGAAAGAAACATCTTCGGATAATTTCTACTTTCACTGAATCCTCGTTGGAGCATCGGTAGCATGCGTGCTTAGCATGCGGTATGTAGTGGGTTCTATCCCCAGTTATTATTTTATTAAAATTAAAAAAAACAGCTCAGAAAGTTTCTGTTTACAGCATTTACCGGTAGGTTACAGCTTATCCTGTTAACAGGATTTTTCTGCTTACAACACTTTTCTGGCAACTTTTGCTGCCAGAAGTTTTTTTAAAGGATTATTTTTTTTCAGTGCACCCTTTGCTGTAAAAGCACTGTATCCAAATATTCTTAGATTTAGAATGTCCATATAAGCAAAAGATGCAAGCTTCATCCGACTTTGCCTACATCCCGGTTTTGTCCGACCGTGACTTTTTCAAGACATTTTACTCTAGCGTTAATAGAACAACTCTTATGCACCAATATAAACAATAATTCGGTATCATATGCTGTACTTATCAAGTGTATATCCTTAGATATTTAAGATGGGTGGCGTAATATTGCAGACGCTAAAATAGTGTGAGGTTTTCTCATGAAACTTAAAAATGATTTCTTCTGCAAAATGGGTTGGTTTATATAACTTCTGCTAATTAGATGTTGTCACGGTGCATGCCTGGATATAGTTCTAGCAGTTTTTGCTAGATATCACCCCAAATCAATGAATAAAACCCAAATCCTTGTTTTTCCCACCTAACGGGTTTTGGCCGACTCTCCCTAGGGTGTCTCAAAAAAAACTTTTTTTCGAAAAACCTCGGTCCCCAGGGCTTTTCCCATTCCTTTTGGTCCCAAAAGATTGTGTGTGGAGTTTCAGCCCCCTAAGTTAACTCTAAGGTTTGCCTGTAGAGCCCCAAAGTTTGGAAAAAGTGGAAAAAATGACCAATTTTCAGAATTTTTAAAAATTATATTTTAAGATTGATACTGCGATAAAAACGATTCAAATGTGTCATTTAGGACTTATTTTGGTGGAATATATTTATTTATGTGTATTAACTGTACCCTATAGCCCCTATAATTTAAGATTAAAACGTACTACTTAGGGACGTTGCACTCGCCAAAGCTTATAATGCACTACCGGTGGACGAAATGAATTAAATCCGAATTTCTTCGAAGAAACTCCCTCAAATGATGCCATTTGGAGCTAAAATGATATTATAAATTACAAAAACCAGTGAAATAACAGTTTTTGGCCCTTCCACTGAGCTTTTAATGTAAAAAGTGTTTTTCTTCAAAATTTCTCGTTTCCAGCTGATTAAACCCAAAATTTATACTATAAAAGGGGGTTGCTGTACTTTATAGATACAAAACTTTGAAATCTTTATAGGGGTTTCATTTTTAATAAGTAGAATTAAATTTTATAGCGCACAGATCGGAAATGACATGGATATTTCCTATACCAGACGTGAAAATATATTTTCTTTTTTTAAGTTTGGAAAATTACTCCCTTTTAACGTATTAGGGGAGAGTTTTAATTAAAAACTTCTTTCTTTAACATTTCAACCAAGATTCACAAGTATTAAATTATTTTTCTAATTTTGAAAAAAGAAAATCGATTTTCACGTCAGGTATAGGAAATATTCTTGTCATTTCCGATCTGTGTTGTTTAAAATTTAATTCTACTTGAAAAAAAATGAAACCCCTATAAAGGTTCCAATGTTTGGTATCTAAAAAAGTTCAGCAAACCTCTTTTTTAGTATAAGTTTTGGGTTTCATTCTGGAAACGAGAAATTTTGAAGAAAAACACTTTTTACATTAAAAGCTCAGTGGAAGGGCTCAAAACTGTTATTTCTCTGGTTTTTATAATTTATAATATCATTTTAGCCCAAAATGGAATCATTTGAGGGAGTTTCTTCGAAGAAATTCGGATTTAATTCATTTCGTCCTCCGGTAGTGCATTATAAGCTTTGGCGTGCGCAACGTCCCGAGGTAGTACGTTTTAATCTTAAATTATAGGGGCTATAGGGTACAGTTAATACACATAAATAAATATATCCCATCTAAATACGTCCTATAGACGCATTTGAACCAGTTTTATTAGCATTATCAATCTTAAACATAATTTTTAAAAATTCTGAAAATTGGTCATTTTTTCCACTTTTTTCAAACTTAGGGGCTCTACAGGCAAACCCTAGAGTTGACTTAGGGGGCTAAAACTTCCCACACTATCTTTTGGGACCAAAAGGAATGGGAAAAGCCCTGGGGAGCGAGGTTTTTCGAAAAAAGACTTTTTTTGAGACACCCTAGACTCTCCCCTATGTGCCTTTTATATATGAGGCTTTCTTGATTAAGAGGAAAAGATCAAGAAAAATTTAATTTTTTTTCCAAACGAATATAGACCCTTTGTAGAAACTTCGGGTATATGTTTTATTTCTCCTTAAATAAGAAAAATAGGTATTTGCAATCGTTTTTTTATTTAAAAACATAAAACCACTTTTAGATCAAATAATAAAATGGCCAATGTCATGCGGTTCTATTGTTTACTAGGGTGGGCCGAAAATACACTTTATTTTTTATTTCTGTTCTAATAGCGCGGAAAGGGTGCCACTTGGGTCCAATAAGTTACGGTGTAAAATATTGTTTCGATTGGATATCATCTTCAGCTCCCGCATCGCACTTAAAGTTTGAAAAAATGGATGACTTTTTTACAAACAACTAAAAAACCAAAGATTAAACTTTCAAATATTGTTCATGATTTTTTTATGAGGAACTAATATAATTATAGACATAATGTCACAGGTTCCATTCTTCTATCACCCTTCTTTCGTTAGATATAATTTTTTAATTTTCAAAGAAATTTGGGAAAGTTGTTTTTCCTGCATTTTTAAATAGCTAATAACTCTAGAACTAAACAACTTAAAAAACTGAAATCAGTCCCATTTCGTTCGTAATTTTTTTGTGTTTGATTTGATTTGCATCATGACCATCATTTTCAAAAAAAATTCAAAATAAAAAATGACAAAATAAAATTAATAAAAAAAATTTTTTAGAAAAATTTTTGAAAAAATATTAAAAGCCTTTTAACTCTTAAAATGAACATTACTACTAAATTTCAAGGAGAAAATTAAATTTAATCATGCTTAAAAAATTCAAATGTTCGAAATTTAGGCAAGTCCCCTAAACTATCCCTAAAATTATACAGTCACTCATGGAAAATTCATAAACTCGCTTGAGGGTGTTCATATGACTTAAGACATGCAAAAAATGTCAAATTAATCTCAGAAAATACAACAATTAATAGATTCCGTACAAAACCTTACAGTGCTAATTCCCAACTTTAAGTTAGTTCAATTTGCATGCATTTCTCCTAAAAATTCCTAAAATTTATGCTTATATCTAGTTGTTTTTACTTTTAACAAGTCAAATCAAAGTAAATAGAAGTTTTAGAACATAAAAAAAATTGGATATAAACACATTTCTAAGGAATATTCAGGTAAAATTCATGCACATTGAATTAACTTAAAGTTGGGAACTAGCACTGTAAGATTTTGTACCGAATCTATAAATTGTCGTGTTTTCTGAAATTAATGTGAAATTTTTCGCATGTCTTAAGTCATATGAACACCCTCAAGCGAGTTTATGAATATTCCATGAGTGACTGTATAATTTTAGCGATAGTTTAGGGGACTTGCCTAAATTTCGAATATTTAATTTTTTTAAGCTTGATTAAAGTTAATTTTCTCCTTGAAATTTAGTAGTAATGTACATTTTAAGAGTTTAAATGCTTTTAATATATTTTCAAAAAATTTTTCAAAAAAATTTTTTTATTAAATTTTTTTTCACTTTTTTTAAGTTTTGAAAAAATGATGGTCATGATGCACATCAAATCAAACACAAAAAAATTACGATCGAAATGGGACTGATTTCAGGTTTTTAAGTTGTGTAGTTCTAGAGTTACTAGCTGTTTAAAAATGCGGGAAAAACAACTTTACCAAATTTCTTTGAACATGAAAAACTATATCTAACGGAAGAAGGGTGATAGAGAATAATGGAACCTGAGACATTATGTCTATAACTATATTAGTTCCTCATGAAAAAATCATGAACAATATTTGAGAGTTTAATCTTTGGTTTTTTAGTTGTTTTGTAAAAAAGTCATCCATTTTTTCAAACTTTAAGTGCGATGCGGGAGCTGAAGATGATATCCAATCGAAACAATATTTTACACCGTACTTATTGGACCCAAGTGGCACCCTTTCCGTGCTATTAGAACAGAAATAAAAAATAAAGTGTGTTTTCGGCCCACCCTATTGTTTACTCTTTCATAAGAATGGCCTTCAGAGTGTTACTTGCACATTTAGCTAAGATTTTAAGCATTGAGTGTATTATATTTTATAAAAAATATCTTAATCCTTTTCGCAGTTTTTCTAAGAACATTTCTGGACAACATCAAAATATTCATTCATCAATCCCACTGTACCCATAACATTACAAATATCCTTTTTTATATTTATGATGAAAAATAATTTTGTGCTTTTGACAACCTTTTCACTTACAAACTTGAAACAAACTTCAGCACGAAAACACTACATAAAACCACCGAATGCTATCCCAACAACAAAGAACATTCTTACGAAAACTAAAATCCTAAAACCCATCATCATACCCCATCCCGATAAATCCCACCAAAACAATTAAACCCGGGGTACACAACTCAGAAACAACCCATAAACGGAAACAACCAAAGCTCTCCCATCCGCACACTCAAAACAACCCTAACTCACAAGTTCTCAAGCATTCTGTCTCCGAGTTCCCAAGAACCGCACAACCCTCATTTACATTTAAGAAAAAAAAATCTTCCCGTTTTCCGCATAATGGAAAAGCAAAACGACCGACGGATCCAACAGCAGCAGCGCCGTCCGAATTTAAGTGTTTACTGCACCGTCCCGAAAGAGTTGGAAATGGGAGGCGAGGGTGACTTGAATGTTAACTAGAGGGGAATGGAAGTGAATATGCCCCGGTTTTTGAGGGCGTTGCTCGGAGATTTTTGAGGGGTGGAGAGTTTGGGGGCCTTTCATACGCTAATTGGATTTGTTGTGGGTGGAAAAGATTTTTTTTTATCTTTCTGATCATGTGATAATTTAGTTTTTGTTGTGAGAGAGAGAGAATAGTTTTCGGAATGTTTTACCAATTTTATTAGGAAATTTCATAGAGGGAAATTAGAAAAATAAATTAAAAAAGGTGCGGAGAAATTTCGTTATCCTAAAAAAACCCAAGGAACTACCTAGTTTTAGATAAAATACGGTATGAATGAATTGCAGCTATTTACCTAGTTTTTAAATGGGATGATATATTCATTTAGTGAATTTAGAGCGAATTTCATTTCCTGAAACAGATATAAAAATGATAGTCTAGACCAGGTATGGGCAACCTTTTTGAACCTGCGGGCCGGATTCAAAGATTAAAATGACGTGGACGGCCATAGAGTAGGTAATAGGTAGGGGAGAGTGTTGTACCTCTGGACAAAAATCACGTTTGGATTTTTCTAAGACAGGTAAAATCACATTTTGACCATTTAAAGTGCCCAACCTATAGTCCTAACCTTTGTGAGTACAGAGATATTTTTTACTAGCCAAAATCTTGAAAATTGGATTTTTAATCATTTATAATAACATGGAAAAATTTGTGTCCAAAGGTACAACAACCTGTTGTACCTATGGACAGACCCAGTTGTACCTGTGGACACCCTTAAAAAGGGAAATTTTAGTTGAAAAAAGCTAAGAATTAACATTTTTATTGATGCATTACCTTTTAATAACCTATTTCAAGCCTTTTTAAAATTGAAAATAGATATTTTAAAGTAATGTAGTTTTAGATCGTAAATGATCATTAAAACGAAGTTGAATGATAAAAGTCTTGGTTTTTTACCAAAAACACAAAAATCACATGGTATTTTCAGATCAGAATTTAAGATAATAGTTTCATTAATCATGCTGATTGATCTGACAACTTCACGGATCCCCCCCCAAAAAAAAAATTCGATCAACACTTAGTTGTGCAAGCATTTGGTGGTAATAACAATAATAATTTGGTGGTAAATCTTCTTCAGTGGATATTTCAAGTTTTTTAAATCATCATACTTAAATGCGATAGGGTTCTTAGGGTTTTACACCATATTTTACATTAAATTCCAAGTAGAATCATAAATTTAAAAAAGTAGTTAAGATCACAAAATATTTGATTTTTCATCGAAAATTCACTTGAAAATAATCGTTGACAAATAGATTATTATTTAGAATTAATTGAACATTTATTAAAATGTATTCAGTTAAATAAAACCTGATTCTAAAACGCCGATTAGCTACAGACACCCACAAGAACGTGTCCGTAGGTACAACACTTATGGTGTCCGAAGGTACAACATGAGGTGTTTTTGCATTCAAAGTTCTATAAAAGATAAAAGAATTGAGATCTGAAGATTTCTAATATCAAAAATAAAAGTTAAAATCTCGGGGATTCCCCCCATGTATCTCATTTTATCATGTCATAATTAAAGGGGAAGAAAAGAGTTAATGTAGTGATGCACTAAAAAAAACTTTGAGCACCTAAAACCAGTAAATCTATCTATCTATCTATCTATCTATCTATCTATCTATCTATCTATCTATCTATCTATCTATCTATCTATCTATCTATATATAACTAAAAACGTTTGTGGCTGTGTGGGTGGAGGACACATCTCCTCCTAAACCACGCCGAAGGCGTGGTCAAAACTCGCTACATAGACGTATCTCGAGGTGTCGATTGTCACTGTCGAGTTTTCCAAGCTCGAAAATCGAATAATTAAGAGTAATTAACCAATTTATAGCCAAAAACGCTTATTTCTCCATTTCTCTACCAGAGTAGATCTGCTCGACTCACTATTGTTAACGAGATGAAAACCTTTAAAAATTAAATATTTTAACTTGAAAATTTCTATAATTGTCCATTTAAAAAGGATATAAGCTATGAAAACACCAAAATAAATTCGATTACTTTATTTACAAACATTATTTTCTTTTATTTTAAGATATTTTCCATTAAAATATAAATATTTATGGAAAATTGTAAATTATTTTTTCATGGAACCAGAGTTTTAAAAATAAAACATTGTTTCAAATGAGACGGTTCACTAGACTTTTCAATTTACAAGATTTTTTTATTGTAGTTTCAAATTTGATATTTTGTTCACTAGGCTTATCAATTAACTAGACTTTTTATAATCCTTTAAATTTGAAACAGAAAAATAAACAGGAACACCGGGATTGAAAAAAGTATCGGGAACACAAAGATTATAAAATTAGCGGGAACATCCGAATAGGAAAAATTACTGGGTTATAAAAATATATCGAGAACGCCGGGATAGGAAAATTACCATAAAGACACCGGGAATACCGGAATATAAAAAATTGCCGGAAACATCAGGATTTGAAAATACCAGGAACACTGGGAAAGGAAAAATTAACGGGAACATCGAGAGGTAAAAAATTACAGGGAACACCGGGATATTAAAATTACCGGGAACATTGGGATAGGAAAATTACCGGGAACATCGGGATAGGCAAAATTACCGAGAACACCGGGATTTGAAAATTACCGGGAACATTGGGATAGGAAAAAGGGACCTGGGGTACTAGGATGATTGGTAATTTTGCTTATTTACAAATTTATAATTATATTTTAAGAAAACTTAAAAAAATAAATTATACACTCCACCCGTGCAAGGCCGGGCATATCCGCTAGTATATAACTAAAAACGTTTGTGGCTATGTATGTATGTGGGTGGAGGACACATCTCCTCCTAAACCACGCCGAAGGCGTGGTCAAAACTCGGTACATAGACGTATCTCGAGGTGTCGATTGTCACTATCAAGTTTTCCAAGCTCGAAAATCGAACAATTACGAGTAATTAGCGAATTTATAGCCGAAAACGCTTATTTCTCCATTTCTCTACTAGAGTAGATCTGCTCGACTCACTATTGTAAGCGAGATGAAAACCTCGAAAAATAAATATTTTAACTTGAAAATCTCGATAATTGTCCATTTAAAAACTATATTAGTTGTAAAAACAACAAAATTAAATCAAATAATTTTATTTCAAACGTAATTTTCCTTTATTTCAAGATTTTTTCCTTTAAAATATAAATATTTATGGGAAAGTTTAAATTCTTTTCATGGAAAACGACTTAAAAATAAAACATTGTTTTAAATGAAGCGGTTCACTAGACTTTTCAATTTACTAGATTTTTTATTATCTTTTCAATTTCTCTACTACAGTAAATCTGCTTGGCTCAGTATTGTAAATCAGAGGAAAATCTCAAAATTAAACATGTTTATTAGAAAAAAACTCAATAATTGTCCATTTAAAAGTTTCAACAGTTCTGAAAACACCAAAATAAATTCAAAAAAATTAATTTTAAAAAATTACTTTTCTTTACTGTAAGTTTTTTTTCTCTCAAATAAAATATTCATGAAAACATGTAAATTCTTTTCATAGAAACAGAGTGGAAAATAAGGCATTTTTTCATAAAATACGCTTCACTACACTTAGAGAAATTACCGGGATCTCCGGGATAGAGGAAAATTACCGGGAACACTGGGAAAGAGGAAAATTACCGGGAGCACTGAGAAAATGGGAAAATATCGGGAACACCGGGATAGAGAGAAACTACCGTGAACACCGGGATAGGAAAAATCACCGGGAGCACAAGAGTATGAAAAAGGCGCCTTGGATACCGGGATGATTGTAGTAATTGCCGATATACAAAATTAGAAATATATTATCAGAAAACTTAAAAAAATAAATTTATATACACTCAACCCGTGCAAGGCCGGGCATATCCGCTAGTATATAACTAAAAACGTTTGTGGCTGTGTATGTGGGTGGAGGACACATCTCCTCCAAAACCACGCCGAAGGCGTGAACAAAACTCGGTACATAGACGTATCTCGAGGTGTCGATTGTCACTGTCGAGTTTTCCAAGCTCGAAAATCGAACAATTACGAGCAATTAGCGAATTTATAGCCAAAAACGCTTATTTCTCCATTTCTCTACCAGAGTAGATCTGCTCGACTCACTATTGTTAACGAGATGAAAACCTTTAAAAATTAAAAAAAATATTTTAACTTGAAAATTTCTATAATTGTCCATTTAAAAAGGATATAAGCTATGAAAACACCAAAATAAATTCGATTACTTTATTTACAAACATTATTTTTTTTTTATTTTAAGATATTTTCCATTAAAATATAAATATTTATGGAAAATTGTAAATTATTTTTTCATGGAACCAGAGTTTTAAAAATAAAACATTGTTTCAAATGAGACGGTTCACTAGACTTTTCAATTTACAAGATTTTTTTATTGTAGTTTCAAATTTGATATTTTGTTCACTAGGCTTATCAATTAACTAGACTTTTTATAATCCTTTAAATTTGAAACAGAAAAATAAACAGGAACACCGGGATTGAAAAAAGTATCGGGAACACAAAGATTATAAAATTAGCGGGAACATCCGAATAGGAAAAATTACTGGGTTATAAAAATATATCGAGAACGCCGGGATAGGAAAATTACCATAAAGACACCGGGAATACCGGAATATAAAAAATTGCCGGAAACATCAGGATTTGAAAATACCAGGAACACCGGGAAAGGAAAAATTAACGGGAACATCGAGAGGTAAAAAATTACAGGGAACACCGGGATATTAAAATTACCGGGAAGATTGGGATAGGAAAATTACCGGGAACATCGGGATAGGCAAAATTACCGAGAACACCGGGATTTGAAAATTACCGGGAACATTGGGATAGGAAAAAGGGACCTGGGGTACTAGGATGATTGGTAATTTTGCTTATTTACAAATTTATAATTATATTTTAAGAAAACTTAAAAAAATAAATTATACACTCCACCCGTGCAAGGCCGGGCATATCCGCTAGTATATAACTAAAAACGTTTGTGGCTGTGTATGTGGGTGGAGGACACATCTCCTCCAAAACCACGCCGAAGGCGTGGTCAAAACTCGGTACATAGACGTATCTCGAGGTGTCGATTGTCACTGTCGAGTTTTCCAAGCTCGAAAATCGAACAATTACGAGCAATTAGCGAATTTATAGCCAAAAACGCTTATTTCTCCATTTCTCTACCAGAGTAGATCTGCTCGACTCACTATTGTTAACGAGATGAAAACCTTCAAAAATTAAAAAAATATTTTAACTTGAAAATTTCTATAATTGTCCATTTAAAAAGGATATAAGCTATGAAAACACCAAAATAAATTCGATTACTTTATTTACAAACATTATTTTCTTTTATTTTAAGATATTTTCCATTAAAATATAAATATTTATGGAAAATTGTAAATTATTTTTTCATGGAACCAGAGTTTTAAAAATAAAACATTGTTTCAAATGAGACGGTTCACTAGACTTTTCAATTTACAAGATTTTTTTATTGTAGTTTCAAATTTGATATTTTGTTCACTAGGCTTATCAATTAACTAGACTTTTTATAATCCTTTAAATTTGAAACAGAAAAATAAACAGGAACACCGGGATTGAAAAAAGTATCGGGAACACAAAGATTATAAAATTAGCGGGAACATCCGAATAGGAAAAATTACTGGGTTATAAAAATATATCGAGAACGCCGGGATAGGAAAATTACCATAAAGACACCGGGAATACCGGAATATAAAAAATTGCCGGAAACATCAGGATTTGAAAATACCAGGAACACCGGGAAAGGAAAAATTAACGGGAACATCGAGAGGTAAAAAATTACAGGGAACACCGGGATATTAAAATTACCGGGAAGATTGGGATAGGAAAATTACCGGGAACATCGGGATAGGCAAAATTACCGGGAACATCGGGATAGGCAAAATTACCGAGAACACCGGGATTTGAAAATTACCGGGAACATTGGGATAGGAAAAAGGGACCTGGGGTACTAGGATGATTGGTAATTTTGCTTATTTACAAATTTATAATTATATTTTAAGAAAACTTTAAAAAATAAATTATACACTCCACCCGTGCAAGGCCGGGCATATCCGCTAGTCTATTACTAAAAACGTTTGTGGGTGTGTGACTGGGTGGGTGGAGGACACATCTCCTCCTAAACCACGCCGAAGGCGTGGTCAAAACTCGGTACATAGACGTATCTCGAGGTGTCGATTGTCACTGTCAAGTTTTCCAAGCTCGAAAATTGAACAATTACGAGTAATTAGTGAATTTATAGCCGAAAACGCTTATTTCTCCATTTCTCTACCAGAGTAGATCTGCTCGACTCACTATTGTTAACGAGATGAAAACCTTCAAAAATTAAATATTTTAACAGGAAAAACTCGATAATTGTCCATTTAAAAACTATATCAGTTATAAAAACACCAAAATAAATTCAAATAATTAATTTTGAAACATTAGTTTCCCCTATTTTAAGATATTTTCCTTTAAAATTTAAATATTTATGAAAAAAGTAAATTTTTTTTAATGGAAAACGACTTAAAAATAAAACATTGTTTCAAATGAAGCGGTTCACTAGACTTTTAAATTTACTAGATCTTTTATTATTGTTTCATATTTGTTATTTTTGTTCACTAGACTCATTAATTTACTAGGAAACATTGCCGAGAACACCGGGAAAAGAAAAATTACCCGGAACATCGAACATCGTGATAGGAAAAAATACCGGGATTACCGGGACATAAAAATTACCTCGATTATCGGGATAGGAAAATTATCGGGAACATAGGGATAGGAAAATTATCGGGAACATCGGGATAGGAAAATTACCGGGAACATCGGGATATGAAAAATTACCGGGAAAACTAGGATAGGAAAAATTACCGGGAACACCGGGATAGGAAAAAGGCTTCTGGGATAACGGAATGATTGGTAATTGCTGATTTAAAAATTATATATATATATTTTGAGAAAATTTAATTTAAAAAAAAATATACACTCCACCCGTGCAAGGCCGGGCATATCCGCTAGTATATTACTAAAAACGTTTGTGGCTATGTGTGTGTGTATGTGGAGGACGCATCTCCTCCCAAGCCACGCCGCAGGCGTGGCCAAAACTCGGTATATAGGCGTATCTCGAGGCGAGAACGATCACTGTCAAGTTTTCCAAGCTCGAAAATCGAATAATTACGAGTAATTAGCGAATTTATAGCTGAAAACGCTTATTTCTCCATTTCTCTACCAGAGTAGATCTGCTCGACTCACTATTGTTCACGAGATTAAAACCTCCAAAAATAAATATTTTGATAGGAAAAACTCTAAAATTGTCCATTTAAAAGCTTTATCAGCTATAAAAACATCAAAATTAATTCAAATAATTTATTTTCAAACGTTATTTTCTTTTATTTTAAGATTTTTTCCCTTTAAAATTTAAATATTTATGGAAAAGTGTAAATTTTCTTCATGGAAAACGAATTAAAAATAAAACATTGTTTCAAATGAAGCGGTTCACTAGACTTTTAAATTTACTAGATCTTTTATTATTGTTTCAAATTTGTTATTTTTGTTCACTAGACTCATTAATTTACTAGGAAACATTGCCGAGAATACCGGGAAAAGAAAAATTACCAGAAACATCGGGATAGGAAAAAAGTACCTGGATTACCGGACATAAAAATTATCTATATATATTTTGAGAAAATTTAATTTAAAAAAAATTATACACTCCACCCGTGCAAGGCCGGGCATATCCGCTAGTATATTACTAAAACCGTTTGTGGCTATGTGTGTGTGTGGGTATGTAACGCATCTCCTCCAAAGCCACGCCGCAGGCGTGGCCAAAACTCGGTATATAGGCGTATCTCGAGGCGAGGACGATCACTGTCAAGTTTTCCAAGCTCGAAAATCGAACAATTACGAGTAATTAGCGAATTTATAGCCGAAAACGCTTATTTCTCCATTTCTCTACCAGAGTAGATCTGCTCGACTCACTATTGTTAACAAGATTAAAACCTCAAAAGTTGAATATTTTTAACAAGAAAAACTCAAAAATTGTCCATTAAAAAACTATATCAGTTGTAAAAACACCAAAATAAATTCAAGTAATTAATTTTGAAACGTTAGTTTCCCCTATTTTAGGATATTTTCCTTTAAAATTTAAATATTTATGGAAAAGTGTAAATTTTCTTCATGGAAAACGACTTAAAAATAAAACATTGTTTTAAATGAAGCCGTTCACTAGACTTTTAAATTTACTAGATCTTTTATTATTGTTTCAAATTTGTTATTTTTGTTCACTAGAGTCATTAATTTACCAGGAAACATTGCCGAGAACACCGGGAAAAGAAAAATTACCGGAAACATCGGGATAGGAAAAAAAGTACCTGGATTACCGGGACATAAAAATTATCTCGATCATCGGGAAAGGAAAATTATCGGGAACATCGGGATAGGAAAATTATTGGGAACATCAAACATTGGGATAGGAAAATTATTGGGAACATCAAACATCGGGATAGGAAAATTATTGGGAACATCAAACATCGGGATAGGAAAATTATCGGGAACATCGGGATAGGAAAATTATCGGGAAATGAAAAATTACCGGGAGCACCGTTTTATGAAAAATTACCGAGAACACCGTTATATGAAAAATTACCGGGAATACCGGGATAGGAAAAAGGCGTCTGGGATACCGGGGTGATTGGTAATTGCTGATTTAAAAATTATAAATATATTTTGAGAAAATTTAATTTAAAAAAATTATACACTCCACCCGTGCAAGGCCGGGCATATCCGCTAGTTTATTATATAAAATTTAAATAATATTTTAAAGAGCTGATTTCACGTTAGCAACTAGAGTACATTTGTTTACATTCAAAATCGACCACAAATTCAAATTTACATTTTTTCCCGAATTTTAAAATGAGGTGGCTGAAGGTACAACCGTCCGTAGGTACAACACTCTCCCCTATAATTTTGAAAAAAAGGCGTTTTTTTTATCAAAAAACAGTTATAGTACTAAATTTAAACATTAATCTGGACTAGAATTATATTGTTATAAGTATAATACATAAGTTAGATTAATCTCAGGGGTGTAAATAAAAATTCAATTTTGTGAGGGGCCCAGATTATTCCTCAGCCCCTCCCATCCATATTTAATGGGTCTAATGTAGCACTACAGTACATTTTTAGGTAGAATTTGCGTCTTAAAGAATGTAGTTATAAAGTTCCAACTACCAAATGGGGATACCTTCCCCGAAAATGTTTGGAGATTTGATTCCAAGAAACAGGTTTTTAACTAGATTTGGAAAACCTAGTTCAAATGATTTGTATAGATTTGCATTTTTGGGTAGGATTTGTATTAACTTATTGTAAAATAGTTTTAAATTCTTAAATTCTAAGTCCTAAGGGGGGCTGGGGGATCCCCCCATAAAATTTTTGGAAATTATACCTTTAAAAACAGGGTTTTAACTTGTTCTGGAACTAAAATCTAAAATGTTCCGCAGGCCGGGTCAAATGGCATGGCGGGCCTGATCCGGCCCTCGGGCCGGAGGTTGCCCATACGTGATCTAGACTTACAGACACAGTAGTAATAAAAAGTATTTTTAAGGGATAGATATAAATTTAGTTGTAAAACCTTCCATATATTGGATATATGAATGTCAGTAGAACATTTAATCTGGACCAAAACCATCTAAAAAATTATTATGAAAATCCATCCTTTTTTTATTAACTTAAAAAGAGTTATTTTCAAATTCCCGGGCCTTCAAGTAATGTATTTCTTAATAAAGAAATGTATGAAAAATTAGAATGGTCAAGTCCAGTGTTTTTTAATTCAGGAATATACGCGCAAAATATTTTAATTACGGTAATATTTATTTTTGAATTAAGTTCCCAAGTTTGACTTTAAAAAAGGGCACGGAAACATCAAATGTCAAAATATGACGTCATTTAAACCAAAGCATTATTTCAAAGCGATAGTTGGTTTTCACTTTAAAGTAAGGCCGAAACATATCTGACGTCATTCAATTCTAGTAATGCGATTGGCAATTTTTATTTTAAAATATTGAATTAACTAAGTTTTTTTTTAATTTTTAAAGTCGATTATTGAAATTATATCTATTTCATTACTGGAAAAATGCGTTTTTCCCCTGTTTTCAAAAATAATGGTATTGCCCATTATAAAAATATAGAGGAGAGGAGGGTATTATGGAACACCCTTTACATATTTAAGAATAACTCTATTGGTTTTTAATAAAATCCACCGAATCATTTTAAGTTCATACTATAACTAATGACAGTGAAGGGCCAATGGTCAATAAAATCAGCATTTATTTTTTAATAAAAAATGTACTTTAAGAAAAAGTTACAAATGGAGGGTAATATGGAACAGTCGGGTAAAATGGAATAGTTGGATTTACAACTATTGAAAACTAATTAGACCTTAGAGAACATAGTTAATCTTAACTATAAAAATATGTTTACTAATTTACTTTCAAATAGTTTTGTTCTACAAACATAATCGTCTTTTTCTGACCCTTTGCTTATGGAATGTTCCATAATACCCGACAGGCAATCTTGTACTATATGAACCCATTTACTGACCGATAAAACATGAATCTCTCTATTCTAAGAAAAATTTTTGGTGAACGGTTTCAAGAGAAAGGCTTTTTAATTACTGAACCAAATGACACGTTTAAGGTATCAAAATGTCCGGATTTCCGAGTATAGGCCCTTCGATTTTTCAAAAAAATTCTCAATTTTAAAATAATTCCATTTTTTTAGTTAACGGATAAGGTCGCAGTTACAAAGCAAGTACTGTCAATCAAATTATTATGTATCCAATCACAACGACTGATTGACGCTATATTTTGACTGATGAAACATGTTTTTTTACCTTTTAAAAAAGTACTTTCTTCATGAAATATCACTTTAAGACTGATAAAAACATATTCTAAAAACTTATATGTACGCCATTTTATACTAAAATTTCACACTTTTTGTCCAATATTTATAATTTTAAGTCTGATTTTATCGAAATTAATTGTAAATAGAGTGATGTTTTGTCTCTTATTATTTTCAATTGCTTAAATGGTATTGTTTAACAAGTCTGGGTTTAAAAAATGTATGAATGATAAACACTAGGCATATTATACTAACGAGTTACTTTAAAAGAATGGTTTTTGTTTGGTCCGAATATTGATAAAGAATTAGAGTTAGTTATTTTTATAATCACAGATTAAAAATAATTGAGATGAATATTTTTAAAAATAATTGAGATGAATATTTTTAAAAACATTTCGCTTACATTTTTGATAAGTTGTGGTTAATATATATGTAAACTTTTAAGGGAGATTTATTCATGGAGGGGATTTGGTGACGTATTTTTGGAAAGTTGGTTGAAGTTTTTTCTGTTAATTGTTTTATAGAGTGTATTAGATTCAGCGAGTTGGAATTTGGGGGAATTGCGAAGCAATTCCAAAAGGTCCTACGTCAGCAGTTTACGGGGGTTGGTGAGCGATAGCGAGCAGGGGCGTTAGCTCCCTAATTGCTAAAAAAACAACTGCAGTATAAGAAACTACTGATCTCTTAGTGTACATTATGCTGAACAACAAAAGCAAAGTATCATAGTTACTGGTAGGTTAAAGGGTTTGAACATATACCATCAAAAACTTTCGAAAATCCTAAACTAATCTTTGCTTTGACGCGACTGATCAGACAACAACACGAAGCTTAAGTCTTTGCGCACTGCCGCATGGGGAATTTCTTAAGACTTTCAAGTGATAGAAGCACGAGGGGGAGCAGAAACTCAAGTGTTCCATATTACCCGACTATTCCATTATACCCTCCTCTCCTCTATATTTACAAAAAAATAAGTATTAAAATTTTGTTTAAAAGTTCAAAGCTTTTATCTTTATAGAAATTCCTTTATTATAGAAATTTTTTTGACAAGTATTTACCATCTGTTAGTGGAATACTTCTAAGAGAAATGTTCTTCCTTTACTAGAAGTGAACACTTAGAGATAAACTAATCAAATAAACTTCCTCAGATTAATTTGAAGCTATATTTCATACGATAAAATTTTCTTTTCATCGAAATTTCGTCTAAATATTATTTTAGTACTTCAACATTAGCCTGGTTGGTTTACTCGCTGCCCACCACGCTAGCAGCCTGCGCGCTGTACCGTCGTCGGTTCGATTCCGGCCTAGCCCTGGGTGTATTTTCTCTCCCTATGTGTCAGTAAATTCTATTTGTGTCTGTCTTACTTGACGAAGGTTTATAAGCGGATCCTTGAGATCAAGCACACAGACCTGAAAATGTATGTCTCCAAACAAACAAAGAAACAAATAGTACTTCAACGTTCTTACGCAACTCACTCAATAACAGCATTAAAATTTCTCCCACTATTTAAGGAAAAAAACATTATATGATATACCTTCTTAATTACTTAATCCCATTAAACCGTAAAAATATCGCATAACCTAGATTCACAGCCACCATCATTCAATAAACCAAACTCGGAGAGAAGACACCCAGCAGCTCAACACACCCCACTAATGAAAAGAAGGCGCTTAATCAACTAAACTCAGCGTGTTTTTTCATCGAGATTTCTGCAAATGCTGGTAATTAGCCGGCGTCAATTTATCAGACGAAGAATGGCAACAGTCCCTCAAGGCGAGAAAGAAGTGCCAAATGACTTAACAATTGAGAACGCTTCGATGATTCAATTAAAGGAGCGGTCCATGAAGTTATCCATAAATTACATGGTCCCGACCGAAACGCCAGAAAAATTGCTTTTGGGCTCAGAGAAAAAAAATCGAAATCATGAAGTGAAGATGAAAAGGCCGTTGATTGCAACAAACGGATTTATGTGGGGATTATTTTGGATCTTTTTGGATCTTATATGGAGGACTTCTTATACTTCATAATGTCTTACTATAATGAGAACTTAAAAAAACTAAATTATGGTTGATGAATTGGATACCTATATTGCTCGTTTTCAAGTTGAAAAAGGGTATCATGGTAAAAACGGGGCATTTTGACGCAAGAGGCACATTGATACACTTTCAATAACTCAAAAACAATCAAGGTTATTTAGGTCGTGTTTTTAGGAAAAGTTACCTTACTTTCTAAAAAAAATGCTGTTGATAAATACCAAACGATGGAATCAAAAGAATGAACATCATGATCTTCAGCAACAAAAAGTTAGATACATTGAAAAAAAAGAAAAACATCATATAAAATTCGGCAGATTGAGACGCAGTGAACAAAGCTTGTTTCACCCCTATTATATACCTACTTAACATCAATTTCTGTCAGTAAATTTCTTGTTGTTTACAAACTAGACTAAAGATCAATATTCAGTAACGGTTTGATATGTTCCTTTAATCATGTGGTAGAAATAATTTTTTTTAGAACTGAATCTATCTCATTCTATTTTCATGATGTATTGATATGTGAACAAAAAACAGTTAATAACTTAAAGAAAAAACCTACAATTTATACCTGATACTTAAAACAATTACACGAATTTTCATAGAAACCATTTAAACAAAACATTAACAAGAACAAATAAATGACTGATAAGACGTTAAAACAAACTTTAAAACGTATTATACAACCCATAGTATTAGCTTTCTATCAAAAGCTTTTAATTCCCATTTAAAAGCAAAAAACTTATGGGAGATAACGCTTGAATGGTAACAAAATGTTAGGAGAAGTTTACGAAAGGATAAATTCTTGTTTTCTTGCGTGGCAGGTAATGCCTGGAGCCAAGATTTTGGATTTTGAAAGAAGGAATAGCTGTGTGCTTCAAGAGAACAAAAACAAACAGCAGGAATGTGGAATTAGATTCTTTGTGTCTCTGAGGAAATATCTGCGTAATCTTGAAAAAATTGTTTACTTTTTTAGTTTAGTCTACAACATGTAGCTTTTCGTGAACGAGATTGTGACTAACAACTTTTTATTATATTTTATGTGAACAAATATGAGCGCAAACTGTTTTTTATTATGTTATGAGGATTTGTTATTGGTATATTTATTTTCTTTTGAATTAAAATTGTTATGTATTTAGGTAAAAAAAATATCTGTGTGTGTGTTTCGTTCTAAATCTAAATTTACTAATCTGGAAATGTAAGTTACATAAACACTAAAGAGAAATTAATTAATTTCTTGAAGCAGCTACGATCATACTACAACTGCAATATGCAAGTTCAGTTTGATGTTTATACAGACTGCTTTGAGGATGCATTTACTTTATTTTATATACAGAGGTGAGTAAAACTAAATATTTTGTATCACACTTAAAAACTATACACAAAGAGTTAAAAAAAAGAAAAACAATGCATTGTATACATTTATGAAAGTTTGTGTACCCTCAGAAAAACCTGGCTCTTCATAAAAACGTTTTATAGTAAAACGTTGAATACATTTAAATTGAAATACGAATGCTCGATTATTGCTTGAGACATTGATTTAAAATTATCTTAAAACAATCTTTATTGTTTTTTAGTAACTCTTTCATTTCGTATAAGCTCTTAACATAAGCAAATAATATTCCCTCTAAACTACGCCCATATCCCCCATGTGTCTACAGTTTCTACAGTAAAGGCAGTTTAGTATGCTGTCAGTGGAGGTTTCTTCAAGAGGTAAATCGATTTGCAACTCCCCAAGACCGCTTATGCGCGCGTCAAAATGAGAAAACTCTATCGGGGTATAAGTTTAAGTGGAACTTTAATCTTCGGTTTAAAGAGGGAGAAACTTGATTAAATTTTAAAAGCTTCTTACGGAACAACCCCCGGATTTGAAGGCTGTTGTTTACGTGAGTGCAATGAACGAAGATTTATTCTCTTTGAAGGCGGCTTCCGTACGACTTAAATGCCTTCAGAATCTACTTAAACTTGTTGAGATCAGCTTAAAAACGTTGGAAGTGATCACATATCATGTTGTAGAATTTCGTGAATAAATTCCGAGGTGGGTTTTATATAAGAAGAAGAAGATATTATGAAATGTAATACGTTCTGTTCTTTGATGGTTTTAGTCAGATAAATTTCCTTCTTTCGAGTAACAGTGCTTTGATAATGCGAAACAAGCTTATATTAATACTCTTAAAAAACAGAACGTTACGTAAAATATTCATTTTAGACACTGCGCAAAAAACCATTTGAATAAAAGCAAATTTTTATGTGTAGGTTTATATTGTAGTAAAAAGTTGTTATTCTAAGAAAGTTTTACGGATGGAGTTTGGATAAATTCATTTTTATCTTTATGTAAAATTAAACATAAACATTAACAAATGCATTGCACATGCATTGACAAAAATCATCAATAGAAGTGTTATCTGTTTTTTATATGGCATTCTCACAATATTTTTTATCAACCAATTACTACCAGCTGTTTTTATTAGTTCGTTTATAAAGGTCACTTTTCAATTATAAGAACATCGCAGTTTTTACAATAAATAGTTAGTGATTCCAAAACGTAAGATATTAAGAAACTTTGTGAAAACTACTAGATATGTTGCCAGCGGTGATATAACAACCTTCCCTTTCAACTAATACCGATTGGGTAAGATTTCATTCCATTTTAATTCTTAAAAACCCAAACGCTACTTCAAAGCCCAGTTTTTTGGAGAACAAGAAACAAAAGAGAAGATACCCTTTAGCAATTCTTTCTCCTTGTTTCTATTTTTTTCGTTCTTGCTTTCTTTTTTATTTCTCCGGCGGGGTACTTGATGTTTTTGCTAAAAACGTTGCTCCCACCCGATAGCAGCGCTTTTTATCCATTCGTTTTCAGATGAAACAACATTTGATTTTTTCCCGCTCTTGATTCTTTTCGAAACTGAGTTTTCTAAGGAAAAGAAGCAAGTGTTTCTAAAAGTCTTATTGTATTTTCGGTGCAAAAAGTTCTCAGTAATTATAAAAGGTTCTTTTCAACTATAGGGTTCTTGCAGTTCCTGAGTCAGGAAGACACTTTTGCATGCGCAAAAGTAATAATAAATGGACAAGTAATGGATTATAAGTAAAATAATAAATGGAGAAGATAATTAGTTAGTTTTTAGTAATTTAATTCTTTTGTATTAACTATTTTTCCCGATATATTGTTTTATTATCATTGAATAAGAGACGGCAAATTAAAAGCAATAGCTGATAACTATTACAATTACAAGAGTGCACTTTATAAAATTTTAAATTTTATTAATGTTATAATGAATGATCTTCTTGTGTAGATAAACAAATTTTTTAATTATCTTATTTTGTGAAATTCAGCAATTATACATCTTAAAGATAACGTATTAATCTGAAAACAGTACGTCATTATGATTATACTAATAATTACTGTCTTTTGAATTTTAAGGTAAGCATGTTTTTTCCATTTTATTGAAATGGAATATACTCAAACAGATATGTAACTTTTAAGATGATACATTGAGGAATACCAAGGTTTAAGTACCAAAAGTTTGAAGCTTTAGGATTATTTTAAAAACTATCAATTAAACTAATTTATTTTAAAAACTGCTAAGAAAAATATTTTTTAGTTGTCTCAGACAAAGTTAGATTTTATGAAATTTCAGATTTTACCCCTTAACCCCTTAATTAAAAAATTACATGGAATTCTTTCAATCCGCATTATTATTTTTTATATAATTAGGTCCAAAACTTTAATTGGCAACTCACTCTCCATGTTTTTAGAAAATTTACATTATACGGTTTTAAATTATCTATTATTTTTATGAATTTTAAAAGGGGTTCTTTAGTTTTAATTTCTTCATGAAGTAGTCATTTTATACTATATTTTGGAGAAAATTACTAAAGTAAATTTTGAAGTAAAATAATTTAAAATAAATACAATTGCTACTAATCAAAACTCTAAGCTAAATATTGCGTTGAAATACAACAATGTGCTCGATAATAAAATTTCCACAATTTAGGTGGCATTTCTTTACAATTCTCAAGCTAATTAAATTTATTTTCAGTAAGTAATAAATTATAATTATCTGCAAGTTTTCTCACCCTAACAAATGAGGATTTTAAGTATCCAACTTCGATATTAACCTACTCATAATTCAAACTAAAACCAAGAAAAAAATACACCCCAAACCCCAACTAAGTCTACCAAAACTTCACCTAAACAATATCCCAACTCCAAGAATTACCCAAACCTGTCAACTACACCACCTGACATCTCCCCCAAAAGAGAAAAGTACCACAAAAAAAATTAAATTAACCCGGACTAAAAATCACTGCCCAAGTCAGCAACTTCTTTCTTCATGAATATTAAATCCAGGGACCGCACGATGCCAAGACACTGGTGAATAATGAAAGCCTCAGCTTCGGATGTTCTTTGTTTACCTGCGGTCTGTCTGTTCGGCCTCCCCAGTGGATTAAGAGCCAGCGTTGATTCTATTAAAACCTTTGGTCCCGGATTCGAGTACAAACAAAGGGAATCGTTGATGAATTAGGGAAGGGTCCTCGCAATGCATCATGCTGCCTCTAATGCGTTTAGGGCAGCCCCGTGGGTAGCTGTTTAGGGTAGCATTGACGTGGATGGAGGTAGATAGGCGGGAGTTTGGACACGAGAGGAAGGTTGCTTTTTATTGGAGTTTCACTATCAGATAGATGTCCAGGCACTGTTGTTTTCTTCTGTATTGTTGCATTTGAATTATTTCTTTGTTTACTAGAGATGTGAGATAGGAATATATTTAGATTTCTTTTGATACGAAGATTAAACGTTGGAGTAGACTTTTTTGTAGGTAAACTTTGTAGGAAAAGTTAAGAGAAAAATTTATGGTAAACAACAAAATTCCTAAAAAAAAACTTATTTGTTTTAAATACTACCATTTTTTTATATTTTACCTAGTTCATTATGATACTGGATGTTTAGTGCATATTTTAGAATATCTTTGAAAGATATAAATTTCATACTAGACGAGAAAGAACATATTTATTTTGGCAACTAATGTAAAAAACATTCAAAAATGACCAACAAAACCTTTTATTTGTAAAATAAAGCGTAAAAAGCTTAAAGCTTAGATTTGTGCTATAATTTAAGGCAGGTATGGGCAACCTTTTTGAACCTGCGGCCCGGACTCAAAGATTAAAATGACGTGGACGGCTATAGAGTAGGTAATAGGTATAATTTTGAAAGAAAAGGCGTTTTTTATCCAAAAACAGTTATAGTACTAAACTTAAACATTAATCTGGACTAGAATTATATTATTATAAGTATAATACATAAGTTAGATTAATCTCAGGGATGTAAATAAAAATTCAATTTCGTGAGGATCCCAGATTATTCCTCAGCCCCTCCCATCTATATTTATTGGGTCTAATGTAGCACTAAAGTACATTTTTAGGTAGAATTTGCGTCTTAAAGAATGTAGTTATAAAGTTCCAACTACCAAAGGGGGATCTGAAGGTCCTTCCCCGAAAATGTTTGGAGATTTGATTCCAAGAAACAGGTTTTTAACTGGATTTGGAACACCTAGTTCAAATGTTTGAGATTTGCATTTTTGGGTAGGATTTGTATTAACTTATTTTAAAATAGTTTTAAATTCTTAAATTCTAAGTCCTAAGGGGGGCTGGGGGATCCCCCCATAAAATGTTTGGAAATTATACTTTTAAAAACAGGGTTTTAACTTGTTCTGGAACTAAAATCTAAAATGTTCCGTAGGCCGGGACAAATGGCATGGCGGGCCTGATCCGGCCCTCGGGCCGGAGGTTGCCCATACGTGATCTAGACTTACACAGAGACAGTAGTAATAAAAAGTATTTTTAAGGGATAGATATAAATTTAGATGTAAAACCTTCCATATATTGGATATATGAATGTCAGTAGAACATTTAATCTGGACCAAAACCATCTAAAAAAATTATTATGAAAATCCATCCTTTTTTTATTAACTTAAAAAGAGTTATTTTCAAATTCCCGGGCCTTCAAGTAATGTATTTCTTAATAAAGAAATGTATGAAAAATTAGAATGGTCAAGTCCAGTGTTTTTTTAATTCAGGAATATACGCGCAAAATATTTTAATTACGGTAATATTTATTTTAGAATTAAGTTCCCAAGTTTGACTTTAAAAAATGGCACGGAAACATCAAATGTCAAAATATGACGTCATTTAAACCAAAGCATTATTTCAAAGCGATAGTTGGTTTTCACTTTAAAGTAAGGCCGAAACATATCTGACGTCATTCAATTCTAGTAATGCGATTGGCAATTTTTATTTTAAAATATTGAATTAACTAAGTTTTTTTTTAATTTTTAAAGTCGATTATTGAAATTATATCTATTTCATTACTGGAAAAATGCGTTTTTCCCTTGTTTTCAAACATAATGGTATTGCCCATTATAAAAATATAGAGGAGAGGAGGGTATTATGGAACACCCTTTACATATTTAAGAATAACTCTATTGGTTTTTAATAAAATCCACCGAATCGTTTTAAGTTCATACTATAACTAATGACAATGAAGGGCCAATGGTCAAATAAATCAGCATTTATTTTTTAATAAAAAAATGTACTTTGAGAAAAAGTTACAAATGGAGGGTAATATGGAACAGTCGGGTAATATGGAATAGTTGGATTTACAGCTATTGAAAACTAATTAGACCAGGTTTGGGCAACCTTTTCGAATCTGCGGGCCGGATTCAATGATTATAATGACGTGGAGGGCCATTAAAATTTAATCTCGACGTATACAATATATTGATTACATGTACAAAAATTATAATGAAGTTACATTAATCTGGACTAGAATAATATTATATACAATAATTTTAAAGTTAGTTACATTAATCTGGACTAAAATAATATCTTGATTAAATACAATAATTATAATGTTTAAGTTACATTAATATGAGCTAAAAATAATATTCAGAGCTCATATAGTAATGAAAAAATATTTCAGGACAGATTTTAACAATTGTCATTACACGATGCAAGAGAATTAATGGAGGAGGAATTAATGTTCAGGAGGACAAATTAAATTAAGATGCATTGTGAAAGGCAAAGAATGAATATAGTCCGTATGGTAGAGCCGGAAACAGCCGGATTTTTTTGGGTGAGAACCGGCTTACCCGAATTGCTATGATGACAACGGCTGGGATTCGATTACATGCCTTTTCTCTACTGCCAAGTTAGGGGGAAACGGGAGGGGAATATAAACCGTCGTGAAGTAACAACTCTCCCATGCTTATAGACGCCTCCCAAGAACGAAATATAGTTGTACAACACGTCACTAGCGGATCCAGGGGGGGGTTGGGGGCTCAAGCCCCCCCCAAAATGAAAAGTTTTACTCTATATAATATGACATTTTATGCACCAAAATGAGTTAAAACCCTGTTATTTTAAGGTCAAATTTTAAAAAATTTTTCTGGGGGAGGACCCCCAGACCCCCTTGGCACTTGTAACTCTGTTATTACAACTATATTTTTCTCAGTTTGTGTCAAAACGCAAAAAATCTATATCCAAAATTCGGATGAGGCGTAGCAAAAAGGGATGAAAAAGTGGGGGTTTTGGACTGAAATTTCCAAAAAATTTCTGGGGGAGAACCCCCAGGCCCCCCTTTTGGTAATTGGAGCAGGATAATCCACTACCTTTCCCGTATTAACATTAACAAGAAGATTCAATTGGATTATGAAAATTCTTAGCCCCCCCCAAAAACTAAATCCTGGATCTGCCACTGCAACACGTTTTAACTGCTAAAATTAAGTTATTTTTTGGGAAAGTTCTGTATCCCCTCTTTCGCTCTTGTTAACGAAAACCAGTGATTTTTTGGTACAATTTTTAAAATGTTCCGCGGGCCGGATAAAATGACGAGGCGGGCCGGATCCGGCCCGCGGGCCGTAGGTTGCCCATCGTTGATTTAAGGTAATTATAAACTGAGGAGCATTAAAATCATCGATAATTTAACAGTAATAAAAGTGATTCAGCTACCTATGCTAAAAAGTAGCCATAAACATTATTATTAAAACTTCGAAAACACAGGAAGGTAATAATAATAATAATTTATTTCCATAATGTACAAAGCAAAATAACATAGATAACATATAATTAAACAAATAAAGAGTACATTATGGATAAACTAATTAAGGAGGTTAAGTACTCGTATAATGAACCACATGTGTTTTCTACTTCAGGTGTCATATTTATTTTTTTAAATATTGCATACCTTATTAGAATTTTAATACATCCATATATCTACTCTCTGACTTCTCGTTGTCTATTTTTAACTATAGAATCGTTTATTCATTACCATTTCAATCACCATTTATTCAATATATTCCTTAAAACATCTACTACACCCATCATACACCCGACCCTTCTATTAAGCGCAAGTAAAACAAAGATAAAGGAACCCGTATATGCCACCGCTTAACTAATCCAAAGCCCTTTACTTAATTGCAGAAACCTGATAAGGAGATGAAAGGCTTCGTTTAAGTAATTTTGTAAAACCGGGCGCAAGTAATGCTCAGGTTCTAAATTGCTGATGACACTTCTCAGGGTCAAAATTAATTTAGGGCGATAACGTGAAATCGGAAGCCCTCTCAAAGTTTGAATGTTTAATGATCGATCTCTCGGTATCAGCTCAGGGAAAGGCCGGGCGGTAAATTTTGCTGCAAAATATGATTTAGGTGAGATGGAGTTTCAAGTTTTGAGGTTTCTTAGATGTGTTTGGTAGTTTGGAAAGTTGTGATACTTATGAAAATTTTTGAGCAACTTAAGAGTAAAGAGATATATATTTATTAGATAATTTTTTAGGGTGTTTTGCTCGCAACACTAATTTTTGTGATTTGTAATTGTCAAGTTTTGTTTTAAAAATTTTTAAACGAAAATGTCTGTCTTGTTTTTAAGAACGAATTATTTATCCACATAAATTTAAATATAACATTTTGTGCACTTTATTTTTTAACAAGTTACTGCGCATATTTTATAGTACGCAATATTAAAAAATAATTTTTACGTGAAGCACAAATTGTGCATAAATAAATATAACTAAATTTATAATTAGAAAAAGTTCATCAGATTGTTTGAATATTTAAAACCTTAAACTAATAATTCAGTAATTTTTATTACTATTTCTAAACCTAATAATTTAATTAATCCTTATAATTTAATTAAACATGGTATATTTTTAAACTAGTAGGGGAGGGTGGGGACGATTGTAACACGGGGCAATTGTAACACTTTGATTTCCTCAAAATGAGAGGCTGCCGTGGCGAAAAAAAGATGACAGTACGTACAAAGCAGGTGAATGAAAGAATGTCAGAGATTTTCAAGGCTGACGTTTGAGTTTTGGCAGCATCGAAATAAATTTCTACTCTTGGATAACTTTCCATCTCCTGCATTGCAGGTATGAAGCGCAACATCACTGATTTTATGTATTGTATTTACATGTCTCCTAGTTGTATTCTGCTTAGTTTAAAGATGATAGTGTTGTAAGTATCGTGGAAAACGAGGGTTGAATTAAAAAGGGCGACGTTGGGTCGATTGTAACACTTCATCTAGGGACGATTGTAACATGCCACAGGACCGGTTTTAGTGCAAAAAATGGTCCCACGTTTGTTGTATTATAGAGGAATTCATATATAAATACCCTAATTGCCTTTCTGAATAATTTTTCACTATATTATTTACTCATATTCATTCATTATAATTCATAACTCATTATTTGAGTGGAATGTTTATTATTGCCATTCTAGTCTATGCATTTAATTATTATTTAGAAAGAAGAGATATATTGTTAATAAATCTGTAGGATCTTCAATCGATTTTTATGAATGTGTGTTAAATTTGTAGTGTGTTAAATTGACCCTTGAGACGGGGTCGATTGTAACGATTTTCGATGTTTTATTTACTATATTGTAATCATGGCCACCTAAACACTCAAGGCCGTAGAAGCTCGAAATCTTGAGTGACGTCATGCCTACTATCTCGCGTCATCGACGCGTTTAAGACAACAGCGCAACTCCAGTCTGAAATCTTGCTCGCCCCACCCCTACAGCCTGATTGGTCTCCTCAACTGCGGTGAAAACGTCACTTGAATAAGACACACCGACACACGTGCCGAATATTTCAGATGGAAGAAAGTTTGATGGGAATTCGTTTTGCACAAAGAGATAGAGGTTTCCTCTTAAAACCTGCAAATGGTTTACAGTTTGATTTTAATGCTCACATTTGATCACTAAACATGTTACTAAAGACGGAGGATTTTGGAACTAAAAATAATAAAATTAAAAAAAATGGAATTTTAATAAAAATATCTTATTTGATATTTAATTAATTCTTAATAAGTATTAAACGTTTTCAAATTCAGTTTATGCACATAGAGATCGAAAACTAAAAGAAAAAAATGCTAGCAACTCAGGATCGCTAAGGAATACTCTACTAATGAAAGGGGGTTAAAGAGCAGAATAATCCTCATCTGAAATTTGCACCCAATCCTTGGATTGGACACTTAAGATTGAACCTAAAACCAGCAAAATATTTCTGTTGATGCATTTATTACGTAAAACTGATCGAAAAGATGAAACACCAGTTAATATTTAACCCCCTCCATTGTGTAATTTTTAAAGCTGAAAATATGTCCGATCATGAGTTTTAAGCCTTAAACCAGGCCCGACTTTTACAATTTTACTCAAAATTTAATCATTAAACTAGATTTTAGTGATCAAATATGATCATTAAAATCAAACTGCTTAAAACCATTGTCAGGTCTTATGGCGAAACCTCTTTCTCGTTGTGCAAAGCGAAACTACACAACATGAAATTGCTTTATAATAGAGCACGGAATCAACTTGAAGTTCGCGATCTCTAATTCACTTTCTCTCATCTGAAATATTCGACACGTGTGTCGGTGTGTTTAATTCAAGTGACGTTTTCACCGTAGTTTAGGAGACCAATCAGGCTGTAGGGGTGGGGCGAGCAAGATTTCAGACTGGAGTTGCGCTGTTGTCTTAAACGCGTCGATGACGCGAGATAGTAGGCATGACGTCACTCAAGATTTCGAGCTTCTACGGCCTTGAGTGTTTAGGTGGCCATGATTGTAATGCATGCCCACCGGACAGCTTTCAGTAAAAAATTGTAATTGGGATGTATCAACCTATTTTAATACCAATTTTCGTAACTCTAACATACAAAATGGCTTAGTTTGAGATCAAATAAAATTTTTTGTAACAAGCGTCCCCATCCTCCCCTAATTGAGAAAAATGTATAAAATTGTGTAAAGAAATTAATTTCATTGATCAATGTTGAACAATATCCCATAGAATATTTTGTATTGTTCACTAATTATGAAAAATAAAAGGTTAAAAATAAAATAATACATAAAATTGCGTTTTTATTTCACTTTTAGATTTTAGTCTTTTGATCTAAATTTTTCTGAAGTTAAAAACTATCTACAAAAAAAAACAGAGCAAAAGGATCATATAAAAAAGAAGAAAAATTATAACGGAATAAATATCATATTTTTTTAGTTCTTAGTAAATATACTAATGTGGATTTCCATTAGTGTGAAATTTTCCACAATCAATCAATTTTCAAAGCTTTTATAATCTACTAAAAATAATAAAATGAATTAGTTGTCTTAATTGAAATGATTGAGTAAACTAAAATTTGACGATAAAAAATGTATTTTTCCAACCGTAAGCAAATAGAACAAACAATTACATTTTCACTCAATCTAAACACACTTCTCCTTAATCTTCTTCTACTTGGAACAAAGGACTGTTTACCCAACTCAATCACATGCAAAGAAGCAAACACTTCAAACGGGAATACGGGAAAACTGGATCTTTAACGAGACACTATTTAGCTCTCCAAATAAAGCTATCAATTGAAGAGAAAAAAATAGGAAAGGAACAAACGCTTCATGTACCATTAAGTACCCTCTTTGTGAGTGTGCTTCAATCGAAAGTCGAATAGAAAATCTTACTCCTTTTCCTCTCGTTTGCAAATGGCTGGGGTTGTGAGAAGAGGCCGCGAGCAGCAAATGATTCTATGGAAAGAGGAACGTCAATTTTAATTTGGGGAAATTGCGAAATTTCCCATTAAGATTCCAGACGGTTTTGCGTTGAGGGGTAAAATGACACTTTCTTTAATGAATTAGGAGATGGTTTAACGAAGTTGAATGCTGTTAAGTGTAGTGGCTGCTAGTTTGAAAGTCTCTGGAATTTTAATTGACACTTTGAAGACAATTCGAATTCTATAAAACGTTGGATTCAATATGATTTAGGTGAATTCTCCCATTTATTCGATTTGTGAATTAAAGAAATTTTGATCTTTGAAATTGTTCTGGAAAACTTAAGATAAAATGGATAATTCCCGGATTTTTGTGTTAATTTTTAATTTGATAGAGATAACTGAAAAATAAATTTTTGATCATTTTTTTATTCTGATGCTTAATTATTTATAATTAATTTCAAAGATAATCTTTTGAATGGAAAACGTCTCTACAGCTAAAAACGTTGAATAACGTCAGATGGTACGAACATCATTACCAACAGCTAATCAAGAATAACCTTTCAGCGATTCGATGTTTGTATCAAATTACGTCACGAGCGTTTCTAGGGCAACTCAAATTCAGATACTTTTATATTCAAATATCTAATTAATAGTTTTTTGAAACTTTGAATGCTGATTTTTGAAATTAGAACCATTTGTTTTACCGAAAAAAAGCTTTTTTCTCGTTTTGGAATCGTCTATTATAGCTTCTTATGATGATTTTTCTAAGCAAGATTAATATTTTTTGCAACCTTCAAATTTCAAAAACTTCTCTAATTTTATAAGTTTTGGATCAAAACTATGTGAATAATAAGAGTATTCTTTACTGAAGCATCATACTTAAAATATTCAAAACAGAATTCAAAACAAGGTTTATAATGTATCTTCTAATAGAGAGTATTCTAGAATAAAATACATCAATAAATAGATTTAGATCCTAGAAAGGATCCAAACACAACCCCTATAAATATTATCATACAAACAGCCTTATATCTTGTTAGCATAATCTCGTTTACTAAAAGTTACAGGTGTGGAAAATAATACGAGTGGAGTTATTCTTGTTTTAGCTTAAAAATGCAACAATCCTAACATTAAACAAGCTCCTAGGGAATATTTTTCCAACCAACTGTTTAGGAATGCTGAAATTTTATTTATTTCTCTAATTTACATAAATGGCTTTGTTATTTTCACTTAGTATTTTTTAAATTGGTCGTTTTTTGTTATTTTTAGTGGCTAGAAGGTGTCCTTTTTAAAATAATGTTATGATCTTCAGGATGCTGCCATCTAATGAATTTAAAATCTAGATTTTCACGTAAATTTGTCCTGACTTAGCATTTAAATACTTTTTAGCACTCCTACTTTTACTTATACCTACTACTAAACTCAGCCAATCCTTTGAATATTTTAACTACATGAAATGCATTTTTATCAACTTAGCTTATCTGTTTTAGAGGCCGATTTTATAAGTTGCAGACATTTCGCTATATAGTGCCCATTTTTGATTTTGTAAAATTTTTGAAGCTGGTTTTTTCTAATATTTTTAAATTGTACCAATTTTTTCGTTTTCCCACAAAAGACTTTTTGGCCCACAAAAACTTCCCAAAAAAATTCGTGACCCAGTATTTTTCTTGAATCGATATTTTTCTGTATTCGTTTTTATCAGAGCATTGAAGGTCTACCAAGTTTAATCTTGTGATAAAAACATGTCCTTAAGTAGCTAAATCGATTTCTATTGTAAATTACATGGTTAATTTTTTTTAAAAACACGGAAAGATTCGCCAAAATTTGTAGCGGAAAAAGAAAAAATGCCGATTTTAGACCTTATAGACTCCTGCACTGAGAGTCAACCACAGTTAGGGGGTTAACTTGTTGTTAACTCATAATTAACTTAATTATCTCAATTGTTGCATGTTTCACCCTCAGTGTTGCCGAAAAATTGTTGCTTTCATAGATTACCATACAAAAAAGGTAATTTTGGTGACTGTATTTCAGATCACAAAGGGCCAATGAGGAACTGTAAAATTGCATTTCATAGTATAGGACCTAACAGACAATCGACAAGTATTTATTATATTTTAGTACAAAAAAGTATTTATTTTCCTACCAATAAGATAATGTTTATAAGGGACCCTTTTCCAGAAATACAGGGTGTCCCAAAACGACCGCATAAACTCTGCACAGCTAGATTCCTCGTTGGGAGTACATAAAAACTGACCAAAGAAGCGTTCTTACGCGATCCATAGTTTACGAGAAAAATACGAAAAACAAAGTATGACGTCACTGCCGGTGCAAGAAAAAACACTTTATTGAACATATCAACAGCAGTATTATGCACAATTTAAAGCAGATGTTCAAAGTGTCCGCCGTTTGGGGCCATCTTAAGGAACTGGTGTATCAAGACGTAGTGACAACACTAATGGACTTAGTTGCTCCATTACATACTGCTTGTACTTCATTAGACCCCGCGATGCTGCAACGTGTGATGACAGCCATTCCACTGCTAGCTCAAGCCTGCCTCGACATGCACGGCGGACACTTTGAATATTGCTACAACAGGTTGACAATTTTCATTAAAACTGATCATATTTATATTTAATATTGTTGGTTGGATTAGAAATATTAAAACAACATTAGAGGATTATTTCTAGTGTTTTTATAATGAAAAATTCTGTTTATCCATGTTTATTTCACTTGGGCACCAAGATTTGCAAGTGCGTGTCTTAGCCCCATATTGCGAGGCAAAGCCCCGCGATTTTTTTTCTACTAAATTGTAAATTTCTCATAAAATACCATCGATAAGAGTTTAAACTTGGATTGGTTTTGTAGGTAGGATCTCAATCTAACACTTCCAATTGAAATTTCGGGATTATCTACCCTCTTTCGACAACAATGTTAAAAATACTGAAAATTGCGGGGCTTTGCCCCCACCTACCCTACTCCCAACGAGGAATCTAGCTGTGCAGAGTTTATGCGGTCGCTTTGGGACACCCTGTATATTAATTATAGAGCTTGTATGCAAACCTATAACTCTTATACCACAAAACATATTGTTGTAATAGTTGGCATTATTTTTTCCACCCTTATGTTCACCTCCTTTATTACCTACAGAACCTAGACAATCGTTCGATTTCTAGAGTGTTCTTTCCATCGACCCTCCAAAAACAAAACCCCAAATCGACAGCAATCAGTGGCCTTCAATACCGTGAAAACTCCACGTATTGGGTTGTCCCATAAGTTCTGTTACTTTTTACAAAGTTTCGTGTTTGAAAATTTTTTATGAAAAACTGGCAATAGGTGGAGATTTCAAACAAAGGGGATTTTGATGTATGTATATTTATGAACATAATGTGTGATTTTGGTAGTTCTCGTGATATTATTTCTTTTCAAAATGGTGGTTTTAAAAAAAGACCGCAAACGACGATTTTCGCGTAATTTTTTTCTTTTGTTTAAAAAACTAGGAAGAACGCATAATTCATGGCTAAAAAAAGTTGTACTGTATGTTTGAAATGTTTAGTTTAAGATGTCATAGTTTCAAGATGATTCGATAAGTTTAACTTAGGAAATTTCGGTCTCAAACATAACATCTTTGCAAGAAACTTACCTCAGTAATGTTAGTCATTTCGAAGAAATTTTCACGAAAAAAAGCATCAAAATCAAGAGAAAAGCTTGCAAAATACCCAAGTATTCGTAATATGCAATATACATTAAATTATATCTGAAATTAAGTTCAGAAAGTAGTGCGCAATATTCAAGCGCGCAACGTTCTTGCTTATCAGAATTACACTCGCTGAACTTATGCTAAGCGAACAAAGCAATTATTTGCTTCCTACAAAAACACTACTATAAAAACAACTCGTTGGAATTTAGAAATAAATCAATTCAACGACATTATGAAAAGAGGTTTTTTATGTTTAAACCGTTGAAACAATCATTATGGTTCAAAAAAACATCTGCCTTTAATTTGTTTCATACCAGCTGCTTAGAAAAGCAATAGGTGTGCTTTAAAAAACACGTGAAATTGCCAATTTATGAAGTTTTAAAGTCAAAATTTCCTACCTTAAACTTATCGAATCACCTTGAAACTATGACATCTTAATTTTAACATTTCGAATATACAGTAAAACTTTTTTTAGCCATGAATTATGCGTTCTTCCTAGTTTTTTAAACAAAAGAAAAAAATTACGCAAAAATCGTCGTTTTTGGTCTTTTTTTCAAACCGCCATTTTGAAAAGAAATAATATCACGAGAACTACCAAAATCACACATTATGTTCATAAATATACATATATCAAAATCTCATTTGTTTGAAATCTCCACCTATTACCAGTTTATCATAAAAAATTTTCAAAGACAAAACTTCGTAAAAAGTAACAGAACTTATGGGACAACCCAATAATTGTGGAAGGCCATCAAATCTGAAAACTTCGTTGAGCAAGTTGTAAAATTTATCGACATCTCTATGCTGATGCCAAGTCCCTGGGTAAAACAATGAGGCTTCCTAATAAATTGCATTGAAATTCGATACCTTGACGTCACAGGTATCGAGCGGGGGGCTTCGAAAGTAATGTTCCGTGTTCAAAGTTTGATTTTTGATGGGCAGCTTTCGTTCCTTATTATATTAAAGTTTGAAAGGATGGATGCGTTTTGAAATCTGGTGAAGGGGTATAGATTTGAATTGTTTAATGGAAATATATAAGCTTCGATGTGTTTATTCTGTAATGGAGCTTAAAAGCGTGTGGGGTAAATAGTGGATTTTTACGTTTAAGAACGCATACTGGCTGAAATAATTAACATTAACTTGTTGGAATAAGTGAATAACTATAGTAAAAGAAGTAACGATAATACTAAAATATTTTCAATTTATTTATTGTTTTATTCGATGTAGCTCATTGAGACAGTTAGTTAACACCGATTTAAAGACGTGAAAAGAGAGCTCAAAAAGTAAAGATTTTACTAAAAAAGGATAAATAAGAAAATGAATAAACAATATCACAGTAAAATAAAAGAAAAAAATCAAAGAAAAGGAAGTATTTTTGAGGCATGAGTTATTAGGAGATTTACAGATATTTTAATAATTTTCCCCCGCAATTTTATTGTATAATATAGGTGATTTTTTAATCCTTTCATATTTCCCCTCTAGGATGGATGTAAGCTGTCACAATACATTCAATATAGCCATTCAATATATGGAATATATAATTTCATAGACTTGGTGGCATTGACACATTGGCATTGTGGTTTAAATCTAAATCACCACATTTTTTTCTTAACGATTTTCTTTTATCACTTTTATTCCTAACCCGCCCGAGTTTTCAATGGAATCTTATTGAAAATTTAGAGCGCCTAGGACTTAAAGGGATAAAATGCTTAGGAAAAGTAACAACCATTAAAAATCCTCGTCCCACGAAGACAAAATCTGTTACATTCATACTTCTCAATCAAAACCCTCTACGCCCTTGAAATCTCCCAACAAGGCAAAACTGGGTTGGCACAAAACCCCCTAAAGCGTCTCACAGGCTTCATCATCAATATCCTTGGTCACCATTTCTCTGGGCTTTTTCCACTCTAACTCATTTCGTCCCTTTCTTGTCGGGTCGAAGAACGGACATCAGTCCTCGAGATAAATTGAAATCGTAACAATGGATTGGGGAAGATGAATTGACTGATGTAATCGGACGCGATTGCCAAATTCAAACAACAAGAGTGGGTCTGGTAAGGGGTGGTAACGGATTGAAAATGTCTAGGTTGTGTGTGTACATAGTCTTTTCTCTGCTGGTAAATGATATTGATGGTTTTGTATTTAGAATTTCTGTATTTTAGGAAGTGTTCTTGTAAAGTTCTTCCTGTTTTTCTTAGTTTTCAGTTTTGATTTTGTATAAAACTCTGGTTCCATTTTGTCTGGATTTAGTTGAGCTCTTGTAAACATAATTTTGGAATGTCTAAAATTATTTTGTCATGTAATAAATACTTTACAGCTTAAGTTTATTCATTTTACCTAAATTTATCCCTTCGTTTGTTAGAAGATTGTTTTAAACTGCTACTTTCCTGCAAATATTTATAAATAATATCTATATTTTTCAACAATGTGTGTGTGTTAGTTTTAATAAGTGAAAAGTTTGGGAAATATAAATTAAAATGAAATAGTTTTAATTGCAAACATTTTTAGTTTCTATAATGTTCTTTTCGAATGTTAACGCCCCCTAAAGGGCATGTTTAGGAATTAGTGTGCTTATCTCAAAAACTATAAGAGATACGAGAAAAATGTCAATTATAAAGTTGTAGAGCAGCATCAGTTTAGTACAAAAACACCTTAAATTAAACCCCTAAAACGCACGCTCACTTAGGTAGAATTTTCCAAGTTTTTAAATGCTAAAACTGTCTTCATAACCCGAAAATGAGAAATTTTTTATGACTTAGAAAACTAATTATATCGTATAAAGGAAAAATTTCCTGTTTTAAAATACCTAACACCGTTTTATTATATTTCCTGTTTCGTTTCCATTTAAAACATATCGTTTTCGTTTTTCTTTTGAAATTTGTCATAATTAACACGCTATAAATATCAGTTTTTATTTTCGATGCTCATAACAGAATAAAACAGTCCAAAATAGATTTTGATCATCTTCAAAACTTAACAAAATATCCATTTTACATTTGTAAAACTTCCGATCATATATACCTATATGTTTTATTTTGAATGTAGTAATAACTTCCGAATTTTTTCAGACTTCCGAGAGAGTTATTTCGTAAATAAAAAAAAAGTTGATCTCTCCCCAAAACGATTTCATTTTGCTTGACATTTCTACAATACTTTCAATCAGATTTATTGCCTTGCAATACAAACATTTTCTTCCCTTACTTATTTCCTTCCTACAAAGAAATTCTTTCGCAAAACTGAAACAGTTTTTTGAAAAAGAAAAACTTTCATTCGTAGAACAGAAATAATAATCCCAAGATCATTAGAAATTTGGTAGCCTCGCAATTCATTTTTTGAGTCCTTGCCCTTTCCAATTCGAAAAGGGGAAGGAAAACTAATTCTTGTTTCAATTCAATTCAATTTTCCGCATGGTGCTTTCATCGTTGCTCGTGTGGGAGGGTTCATGGACGTAGGAAAATGAATTGATTCCAATTTGGAACTTTTGAAAGTTTTACACATAAAGGATTGATACCAGAGATTTGCATTAAATTCTAAGTGGCTGCACTTTCAGCCCAGCACAGGGTTGGTATCTGTCAGGAAAAGATGTGACCGAGTTTATCTCACTTGAGCCACGATTTTGGAAGTAAATTATCAATTTGAGATTGCTGTGTGCGTGAAAAGAATGTCTTTAAAAGGTAATATAATTCTTCGCTAGTTTAGTTGAAAGTGTAATACTAGGTTTTGTAACGAGAAATAATTTATAGAGATGCGAAGTGCATTTGGAATGAGAAGTGTGTATAACTGAGCTTAAGCATAATGTAAATAACAACTTACGCTACCTTACAATGCTTTTTAAAAATAAATATTGTGGTTATTTATATATTGAGAAACTCAATAATTATATTTTTATTTTGCATTATTATTCATACCATCTTATTTATTTTAATATAATAGATGCATAATTATAGATCTTTTATTAAAGAAAAATGAAAATTTTGAATCTTAATGATGCTTTAAAAATGGCAAAATTTTAAAACGAGGGTAAAAGGTGTATTATTAACGTCACACATCATCTGTACCATACATTTTTTAACAACAGGAAACTAGGAAATTTATTAACAATTACAATTACAAGTAATAACTACAAAAAACACACAAAAGAAAATAGAAAAAAAGTAGAGAAAATATATATATATTAAGGAGCCAAGGGGCCTTCTAAGTGTAAACATTGAAAATATTAAATACATTTGTATGCAAAAAAATTAATACGAAAAAAAATATTTTTACAGTAAATTAGAAATCAAACTACACTAAATATACATGAATATACATTTTTAAGATAAATAATAAAGTCAACTTGCAAAAGACAGAGAACAAATATAAATTAACCCTTTTAAAATGGGAACATGCTTTTTTAAACAGTGCTACCAATTACCAACGTCTTTTATTTATTATGATTCAAATTTTACTATCAACTTGTTAAACAGTTTATTAGTTTTATTATTGTTTTCATTACACTGTTATAGTAGAGAAAAGTGAATTTATATATTCTACGTACTAATGTTATCTATTATAAAATTTTTCAAATTCACGAATAGTGCCTTTTATTTTTTTTATTTTCACTAAAAATACAATTTTAAAATTCCCGTAACTTTTAATTATGCTTTGGAACCCACCGAGTGTGTTAAATTGAATTTTACAAGCGTCAGTGGGGTAACCTCTCATTATAAAATATGTATTTTATGCTAAATTTTAAGTTTCAAATTTAAAAGTAATCTCTTTCAGATTAGCTCTTTTATAGCCAATAAGATAAATAAAATAAAAAAATGTCGATCTTTAATCGTTCGACCCTACTTTCAAAGCTTTACCACACATTTCTCTGGAAACGAAGTTATTTAAACCCGATCCATAAAACTGTTCCGAAATTCCACCCCTTGAAAATATATTTTTATTTATCAAAAGATCAGAAACATTTATAAAAATCATTATATCAGCCAAACTTCTAAACAGGCTCGATGTATTCTTTTTACCCCTTCGCCATCCCCAAACCGCCCCAAAAGTTTGACATTTCGAACCCTAATCCAGCGACCTCTAGCGGGACACTTTCACCCTTACCCCGGCTAAAGTTTCAGCATTTGAGCCGAGGACATCCGACATCATTTATCTGAAGGGTAACAACCAACAAGAAAATTCAATTTCTTTGCTGCCGTTTTATTAAAAAAGATAGGCCAAGTATGAAAAAAAAATCTTTAAATTTGCTCCACTTTTCTTATTGCTTCGAGTTGGGTATCGATTTTCGCTGAGTACCGATGGTGAATTTCTTCAGTTTTTTTTCTTGCCTGGGAAATTTAGCCGTTTCAAGATAGGCGGCATAAATGAAGATGACCCGTATCGGAAGAAGGATGGTAGTTTATGTTGGTGGATTGTTATTTCTCGTCAGAGGAAAGGGTAATAATGTCAATAGTAATAATAATAAAAATAGCAGGGTAAATATGAAAAGGGGAAATTTTTTTGGTATTGTCTTACGGTGGTAAAGACTGGAATGAAACTGTTTTGGTATTTGGGGATTTTTTATTTCTCTCGTTTAAAGCATAAAAATCACATTAGAGAGAAAAATTTATAAGAGATATTTTAAAGAATAATAAAATTATTTCAATAGTTGTCATTCTGACTCTATATTTTAAGTCAGTAAGTCATATAACCAATATATCTACATAATTTTTTCTTCTTCAAAGAGGAAAATTTTCAGGACGCTCAGCAGTATTAGCCCAGCAAAAAAAGTCCAAATTCCATCAACATAAGCGTCAAAAGTGCAGTTTTCTCAAGTCTGCAGTTATTTTGTAACATTAGGACTTCAGCATGCAAGTCTGCAGTTTTTATAGCAGTTTTGAATACATTCTAAAAGTATTTCAGCGGTCTTATAAAAAATTGCAGTCTAAAGAAAACTGCACACAAAGTTACCAAATTTTACTTTTTTGAAGCAATCATGCCAATTTTTTTGCTGGGAGTGTAATAAATATCCAAATGAATTATTAAGCGAGATTATAATTATATGAATATATTTATAATATCGCTTATAAGCTCAGCTTAAGTTATTCTAGTGTTATTCAAATAGTTAAATTTTAATTCTTGTTCTACCAATATGTTTGTAAAATTCACATTCAAGTTTTTATTTTCATCATCCTGTATTAAAATTATCGCATCATCATACTTAAATAGCATATAGTATTAGAAGTTGATAATTTAAATTAGTGTAAGAAAATTCGGGGAACGCTTAGATAATTTCTATAGTTTTAAAGTTTAAAACAACTGCATGATGTTATACAACTACACGATTTATCATTTTTAAAAAACACCTACAGATTACATGTAAATTTTTCTAACAATTTATTTCAGTCCCAGCAAAAAAAATCAGCAAAATGTCTTCAAAAAAGTGAAGGAAATTTGGACACATTGTTGCAGTTTTCTTTAGGAAATCTGCAGTTTTCTATAGAAATTCTGCTGTTTTTATAAGACCGCTGAAATGCCTTTAAAATACATTCAAAACTGCTGTAAAAACAGTAGACTTACGTGCTGAAGTCCTATTGCTAAAAAAATAACTACCAACTTCTTTGAGAAAACTGCACTTTTGACGCTTTTTTTGAAGGAATTTTTGACATGTTCTTTTGCTGGGGTCTTAGCCACCCCAATGGGAATCTTAGGGGTTTGAGATTGAAAGGGTTTAGTTATGACGAAAAGTGTTGTTGTTAATACTAGAAATTAACAAGATGATTTAAACCAATTAGAGAATATCACACTATAAATAACCAAGGCTAAAATAATTGATACCCCACAACATCGCGAAAAGATACAAATTAAGTCAAGCCCCTAATTAGAAAACCTATCCAAACTGAAATCATACTAGAACCCAAATAATGTCCTCAGGGTCTGACACCAGACAAAGACGTAAACAAACGCCTATCAAAACGGATAAACATTTTCTGATCCTCCACAATTCGCATCCCAAACAGAGTCCAAACATCAGCCTTCTCCTGGGAACAAAGTTCGTGGCGTCCATTGAAATCCTATTCGGGGATGGGAGGGCGTTAGGGGATTGGGGGAGATTTCGCGGTCTTTAATAAAGTTAATCTTAAGCTTATTCTGTCTGTGCTCTTATTGGAGAAATGTCGAATCGGTTTAGCAGGGATCTCTTTGTGTTCCTGGAGACGAAATCTTTCGCAGAGTTCTTATTGACGCAGTAGGCTGATTGCGACATTTTGAAATCCACTAGTAAAAGATGAAAATCATTTGGCTTTTCATTCGCAATAGGTATTTTGCAATGTGAGGAATAATGCTATTAAATACAAGTGCCATCTGGTTTATCGACTCAATCTTAGAATCTGTAAGACTTTTCCCTTTATGGGCAGTGAATAACTATTGTTAAAGTAAACCTTACTAAAAATAGCTATAAAATCTATTTTTACAATAACATTTTGTATAGGTGTTTTTAATTTTTGTCTGATCATTACATAGATGGAATTATATGATCATTGGTTTCAATAAATTAATAAAACCTAATATTAACCCTACAATGCATGATTTTTTAAATTCACTTGAAAATCATTTATGTGACTTCTATTATGGCGTACATTAGTAAAAAAATACTAAAAAAATTTAATTTAATTTTTTTCTACTTTTTATTGGCAAAAAACTTTGTCCTTGTGAAATTTATTTGTGTCTCTTGTGATATTAATTGTGAAGTGAAATAAAACCAAATGCTCTAAAAATATAAAAAAACAACTTATCTTTTCAAAACATTTTTTTCAAGCTGAAAATTTTTTTTATTTTAATTTATTTGGTCCTTTTATTTTGGCGTTTTCTGTGTCTTGACTTTCGTTTCACTAGCTACTAACAAATGTCTCAAAATAACACCCCTGCTGTGATCTACTGGCGATCTAAAGTGCTAATACAATGAAATGTTATATCTATTGTACTTATTGCATGGTGTTGCCGTTTGGAAATGAAAGTTCGAGTAGGAAATGGGGAAAAATGTCGTGTTGCCAAATGGCATCAGTATGCACTGTAGGGTTAAGAAAATTGCAGAATTTCGGACGATTACAATAATTTAACCCATTAATGCCCAACTTTTTATTTTCCTTAAATATTTGGTAAAACCATAGTAAATACCCCAAAACAACTGGAAAAATAGTGAAAAAAATTCCAGGTTAAAATATTAATTTCTACAACAAAATTAAAAAACGTCCCTTAAAAGGGAGTCAGGCACGAATGCCCCCGTGTTTTTACCCTATAGTAAACGCATGGTAGAAAACTGTTTTAAAGACTCAAAACATCTTCTACCTTTTTAAGTGCAGAAAAAGTGATCGGAACCATACTGTAACATGAATATAAACAAAACCAATTATCTGTAAAATTAACCTTAATTAACGTAATTTGAGCATTTTTTTATGCTCTAAAACACGTTTTTTTCTCCCACATCTATGTTAATTACAAATTAATTAAGATTTTTAATTGAAAAAGGCATTCTTTGTTTATATGTTACCTAATATCAAGTAATATTTACTTTTACACACCTCAAATCCATCAGAATATCTCAATTTGTGAAGTTAAAGTTTTTCAAATGCCCATTCTTTTTTTATTTTATTTAATTTATTTTTGCGGAACACGAATTTCTCCCCAAAAATCCCGCATTAGTGGGATGTGAATTAGCAATCCAGATGGTATAGATTGATCTGCAGAATAGAACACAATGATTAACGACATCTAATTAGAAAAAAAGCCGAAAATTAATCACAAAAGCAGTTTTTTTTGGAAATTTTAATGACAAAAAGTCATTATAACTTATAATTATTAAACTTTAAATAAAAATATAACCGGAATATATTTGCATAAGTAATAAATATAGTAGTAAAATAATTAATTAATTCCTTATAATTTAAGAGTTTTTATTCCATAAATTTAGCAGAAATAACAGTATTTAAAAAATAAAAAAGAATACATTTATTTGTTAAAATTAAAGTAATTTATAAATATCAGTTATTTAATTCATTTCATAAGAATCGAACGCGTTTTTATGAATAAAATAAGGAAACACTAGCACTTCACTAAGGGGAAAAACACGGGGGCATTCGTGCCTAACGTCCCTTTTTAGGGACGCTTTTCGAGGGTCCAAAACAAGGTCAAGATAAAATATTTTGGAAAAATAATAAACACCCCAACTGATTTAATGTATAAACAGTAATACATATCGGCATTGAAAATTTTTTAAGATAAAACAACTATGGGATTTTTAAGCTTTTTCTTTTAAAATTTAAAAAAAGCACTTTTCCGAAAAATTCTATCTTCCAACTTTAAAAAAAGTGATTTTTTTTTAAAATTCTGCTTTCTTCTTGTGTTCTTTATGTTTTATGAAGATCAGAGATACATCAGTGCAAATTTTGATTCAAAGGAACAATTTTTGTAGAAATAGGAGGATTTTTAAAAAACGTCCCTAAAAAGGGACGTCAGGCAGTAATGGGTTAACATGCACATAGACATATATAATGCGTATTTTTTGTAAGAGAGGCGGCAGAATAAATTGATTAAAAAACCATAAAAGAATGTCGTGCAATCGGTTTAATGGCGACATTGTAAGACTTTGAGTAAACAAAATTTGAAAACTTTAATTGAATGGTATTGTGACATATGCCAAAAAAAGGGAACATAGGAATTAGCTTAAGCATATGTTCCATTTAATTAAAATTTCATAAGTTCCTCTCTTTGACTAAAGTATTTTTATAAAAGTACGTGTAAACAAAAAACCGGGTTCAGACATTATGGCAAATAAAGTTAGATTCCAATCTTCCAAATACTTACAAAAATTCGAATAATTACTTCACTACATCTTATGGATTCTCATTAAAATACATAGTACTATTCTACGTTCAGAAACAATATAAAGTTTTTTACACTGTTACACAAAAATGTTTTCCTCCCTAATATCCCAATTAACTTTTATCCCTAAAAGTAACAAAAAGATATTAGATTCTTGCACAGTGATTTATTATTTCCAAAACATGATATGGTAATTACAGGTACACATACATTTTAATCTTCCCTCATACATCTAATGAAGATAATGAGTACTTTCAGATAATAAAACGTCACTGTAAAACTCATAATATACGAAACGTACTGTTTATTACCTCCACTTCTGTTTTGATATTTTAAAACATTTCACGTTAGTGTATTTTAAACGGATACACGGAATGACGTTTTGGAAATTGAGTTGGTAGTTTTTACAAAAGTTAGTGTATAGAATAAAACATTTTTATTCGGAGAAGGAATCCTCCATAGATGGAGGATTAGGATTTTCTTAAAAATTGAGTAAGGCATTTTTTTTCAAGTAATTTCAGTAAATCAGTCTTTTTAAAACTAAATATCTGTATCTTGTGAATTCTAAAGAAAGCTGAATTTACGGACAATTTAAATCACAAAAATATTTTACTTTTACCGGAAGTATCTGGTTTACTTCCTGTGAGTATTTTTACTTAAAGCCAATCAATCATAGGTGTTTTAGGAATTTCCGTCACGTCACGCAGTTGAGCAACTTATCTTTATAAAAGTTTATCTAAGGTAAATGTGGGTATAGTGGACACTTTAAGGAAAATTTTTGCTTAAATTCTCAATAAATACTAACCTATTTGCTTGGAAACCGTTATCATCCTATTTTTAGATTAATTGGATCTTCTTCTTTCGATTTTACCATTAAAAATTTTAATTAAATTGGGTAAAGTATTTTAAATTAATTTTTCAAAAGTACTCCAAATTGCATCTATAGTGGCCACATAGATGTAGCTGTTGTATCTATGGTGGACACCTCTTGCATTAGGGTGGTCCAAAAAAACTTTTTTCAAGCTAGCCCAAACGTCGCCCCCTAATTTTTTTACATTTACCAATAGTATCATCCTCCTTTAATTTTAGCTTTCTACTCCTATTTTTAGGGGGTGCTCAATGACCCTTCTTTTTGACAATTTAAAAATTTTATGGACTTGCTTTTAGACATCAAGTGCTTAAAAAACAATTTTTTTTTGTAAAGCCTGATGTTTCTAAGCGTCAATATGTCTTATTATATTGTATTTAGTTTAATTTTTATATTTATCAAAATTTTTCTCTAGATCCGCAAAAATGCGTTAAAATCATTTGTGTTAAAATCCTGTTTTTCAGTGTGTTATAACAGCAAAAATATTCTTTGAAAAATAAAAGTTAAAAAGTGCATTTGGTAGGAAATTTTGTTAACTCTAACTTTGTAATGCAAGTAGTTTTTGAGAAACTAATATTTTTTGAAATATACGAAAAAATCCGAAGATAAAGTGAAAATTTTGCAATTCTTTTCACATATTTTTGCGTTTTTTGATATGAAGCCGACCTTCCGCGTGAAAGTGAACTAGATATTCGGAAAAAGCACCTAAAAAAACATATAAAACCGTCGAAGAAAATAACTTAACAAATTATTTTTTTTGAAGCAACTGCTCGTCATAGGACTATATTACTATTTTGAGCTTTTATTAAATTTTTGTTACTTTTTAAAACAAATTGCATATTTTTGTAACCCGAATCATGTTTTTGACCCATAAAGCATAATATTTGACCCCCAAAAATGTCTTTCTATTATTAAAAGAACCGAAAATAGGCCCGCGGGCGGCCATTTTGTTATTGACCGGAAGTCCCGAACGGCACTTTCGCCAGAGTGCTTCTGGTCGATTTTGGATTCAGCATGTTTTAAACTATATTTCCACCAATTTTGGTGCCTCTTGCACATTCTGAACAGTTATTCCCTTTAACAGCCCTGCTATTGTTGCTTCCTAGTCAACAAAAAACCAACTCGTCAATATTGTTTCTAAACATTCATACTTAACAAAATGATGCTTTTAACTATTTTATTTTCAATTTATTATCATATATTAAGTGTTTAAATTAAGTAGGTGTCAAAATAATTTATCTTTTACTTATTATTTAACCAATTTAGCCAAAATTTCGAAAAAATTAAAAAAAGTGCAGTTTTTTAGGGCCATTGAGCACCCTCCTAAAACTGAAGTAGGAAGTTGAAACTTTGCCAGAATAATACTATAGGTAGATGTAAAAAAAAGAGGGGGCGACGTTGTGTCTAGGACGAAGTTTGTTTTTTCCCATAGGAATGTGGACCACCCTATCTTGCATCTATAGTGGACACTAGGGTGGTCCACATTCCTATGGGAAAAACTAAACTTCGTCCTAGACACAACGTCGCCCCCTCTTTTTTTTACATCTACCTATAGTATTATTCTGGCAAAGTTTCAACTTCCTACTTCAGTTTTAGGAGGGTGCTCAATGGCCCTAAAAAACTGCACTTTTTAGGTTTTTTTCGAAATTTTGGCTAAATTGGCTAAAAAATAAGTAAAAGATAAATTATTTTGACACCTACTTTATTTATACACTTAATTTATGATAATAAATTGAAAATAAAATAGTTAAAAGCATCATTTATTAAGTATGAATGTTAAGAAACAATATTGACGAGTTAGTTTTTGTTGACTAGAAAGCAACAATAGCAGGGCTGTTAAAGGGAATAATTGTTCAGATTGTGCAAGAGGCACCAAAATTGGTGGAAATATAGTTTAAAACATGCTGAATCCAAAATCGACCAGAATCACTCTGGCGGAAGTGCCGTTTGGGACTTCCGGTCAAAAACAAAATGGCCGCCAGCGGGCCTATTTTCGGTTCTTTTAATAATAGAAAGACATTTTTGGGGGTCAAATATTATGCTTTAAGGGTCAAAAAATATGATCCTGGTTAAAAAATATGCAATTTGTTTTAAAAAGTAACAAAAATTCAATCAAAGCTCAAAATAGTAATATAGTCCTATAACAAGCAGTTGCTTGAAAAAATAATTTTTTAAAGTTATTTTCTTCGACGGTTTTATATGTTTTATGAAGTGCTGATTCCGAATATCTAGTTCACTTTCACGTGGAAGGTCAGCTTCATATCAAAAAACGCAAAAATATGTGAAAAAATTGCAAAATTTTCACTTTATCTTCGGATTTTTTCGTATATTTAAAAAAATATTAGTTTCTCGAAAATTACTTGAATTACAAAGTTAAAGTAAACAAAATTTCCTACAAAATGCACTATTCAACTTTTATTTTTCAAATAATAGTTTTGCTGTTATAACGCACTGAAAAACAGGATTTTGACATAGATGATTTTAACACATTTTTGCGGATCCAGAGAAAAATTTTGAAAAATATAAAAATTAAACTAAATACAATATAGTAAGAAGTGTCAAAAAGAAGGGCCATTGAGCACCCCCTAAAAATTGGATTAGAAAGCTAAAATTAAAGGAGGATGATACTATGGGTAAATGTAAAAAAATTAGGGGGTGACGTTTGGGCTGGCTTGAAAAAAGTTTTTTTGGACCACCCTAGTGGACACCTCTCTTTTTCTGCCTATATGAGGGGTTTATGCATGAAATTGATGGGGTCTTTTTGGTATAGTCGTTTATTTCTAATTAAATCTTCCTTCCCAGCGAAATGTATTTTATATCAAATCAAATTAGCTTTATTTAAAAAAAATACTTGATAGTTTCCGGCCCAAAGCCTACGCTGTAGCTGATTTGAGAGGAGTTAAGCATGTAATTCAATGTTTTTGAAACCTTGGTTCCCGAAGCCAGAATGAAACCAAATTCATACAACACTCATTTTAAAGCACAATCAACAGTTTATGAAGAAAAACTGATCCAAATTCAATGTTATTTAAGTTTATAATAAAAGCCATTGCTGTGGCCACTATTGGAAAATCTAAGATTTTGTGTTGGTTTAGTGGCCACCCCCATAAATCCTCGTAAAGTCAAAATTTTCAAATAAATTTTATTTATTATCATTTTATACACTCTTCTTCATCTTAATATAAATTTAATAGTCAATCAAACGGTAGTAAATAGAAAAAAAAATCAGTTCTGATATAATCGTTTCCTTACGCGATTCAATAAGCAAAATCAAATTTCAGTCACTCGGTTGATGTTGTTATTTTCAAATGTTTAAATATCCTTCCCATGCTGATCTGTGGTATCGGTGGTAATTTACCAGCTTACCTGATTGCACAATCTACTATGCCTATGAATTTTGAAGCTGTTTGATGCCTCTAACTCGTATTATTTAAAACTAATCAGCTATGTGGCCACTATTGGTACAGTGTCCACTATACCCACATTTACCTTAGTAAGTTTTAGTTAATTCCAATATTTATAATGTTACTAGAGGTTAAATTTTTGGTGAAAAAAACTCTACTTTTAAAATAAATTAATAGATAGAATGTCAATTAAAAAACTTCTAAAACAATTTAAACATTCATTTTTAAAACTTTTAATGCTAAAATATGTAATAGGGTGGGTCAAAAATATTTTTTTTTCACATTTTCCCAGGGGCACATTGACAAAAGGGTGCCAAATGGTTTCAAACTAACGTGTGTAAAATTATTTCGATTATAATAACTCTTTTTGCCTCCGGATTGGCCTCAAAGTTTCGATTAATATAGTACAGTCGAATCCGCTTAATGTGATCACGGTTAATGTTATCAATCGGATAATGTTATCGGAATCGACAGGTCCCGATCATTCCTATTTAATTTAATGTAAAATACATCGTTTAATGTGATCAACTATGAATCATCAATCCGCTTAATATTATCAAAATTTGTCCATATCTCCCTTAAAACGACCACTTTTGGGTTCGAGTTTCATTTTGAAGGTCAATTTTTACAAGTAAAAATCTTCTCCATGAAAACATCTGGCGCTTCTTTTTTCTGAAATTCAGTATGGGTAAGAAAAATAAAACATTCCGTATATTATATTGAAAGAAAACGGTTGTGGGGGTCCAAATCCATACTTGTGATTGGTTAAAGAAACACCAAGATCCATGCTTTGCAGATGTTTCTACTAAGAGATTTTGATTTTCCCTTGTTTAATGAAATTCAGATTATGTAAATAAGTGGTTTATTGGAGTGGAAGGATATAATGAAGCGGAAAAAAGAGAGACCTTTCTATAAAAATACACAGTAAGCGATTATTTTAATTTTATTAACTGAACTACTCTTATATTTTCCCCTTAAAATTTTTCCTAGTTTAAAAATAGAGTTCTAAATACATTTATTACGATAACATGATTTTGATTTTAAAGCAAACAATCTAGTAACACTGTTTGCTGTTTTTTATATGAGATCGCTTATTGTTATCGATCGGATAATGTTATCAGTTTAGTCTCGGACAATTGCGATCACATTAAGCGGACTTGACTGTATTTTCATGTAAAAATGGACGAAGGAAAATCAAGCTTTTACCTCGATTGCACAAATCCGTCATGAATATAAATGTGCACAATGGTATAAAAATCAACATTGAAGACTATAAAATAATTATAAATGAAACCAGAGTTGAAATACTTGAGTTGTAATATAACATATTTTGAAATATCTCAATGGTTAGAACTGGCAATCAAAAATTTTTTGCTGGAATCATTAAAATGTGCAAAACCTTTATTGTCGGTTGAGTAGGATGGTAAAAAATTAAATTGTTAATAAAAATGGATATATCAGAAGGTGGGAACCTTTTTTGGGTTATAGGTTTCAACCCCAAGGAAAACATTTGGATAATTGTTTAAAAGTTGGAATTTCCTTGAAATTTCTTAGCATATTAGGAATAGTACATCCCAAGTGTCCCCATATAATTCCCTAATGTCCAAAAATAAATTAAAACAACATTTTAAGAGTCAAATTTTGAAAAATTTTCTTAAGAAGAGCGGTAGATCCCAGTTTTCTGCTTAAAGCTCAGTATTATCCAATAAGTTTTTAAATAAGTTACATAACATTTCAAAACTTACTTGTAATTATCCTTAATAGTTAAATTTGCGATATTTTAACTTTTATGAACGCATACGGGAATGCTAAGAATCTATTTTGATTCAATCCTCAAAGAAGTATGATTTCATGGGCCTGGATTCCGGTCTATTTCTATAGCAAAAAATTAGGTAAATCATGACTGAGCGAATCATAAATGATATTGCCTATGAACGAACTATCCATTCGACAATTGTTTCAACATATATCTGTGATCATATTTTGATCCCAAGACCAGCCAGTGCAATAACTGTCCGCTGAATTTCGAAAGCGCGGCATATTTATGAAAAATACACATGTTTCTATTTTGAAAAATTAAAAATACCGTTTTATACTGATCAAACTTGAGGGAGAATGTATATGAACTAACAATATTTAAAATTTGTACCACTGACAATCCACTGTTTTTGGGCAAAAATTAGATTCATATTCTACGGCTCTTGTTAATATGATAGAATATTATATGCCACTTTGGCAGTTGTTTTTGTATTAATAATGCATTGAGGTGACAAATGTGATTAAAATTGCTTTTAAATACCCTTATTTGTGAACTTAAAAGAGTTATCGACAAAAAAATTTAATTTATAAAATTTAAAAAAAATATGAAAAATTACATATTTTTGTTCTATTTGAGGCCAATCCGGAGGCAAAAAGAGTTATTATAATGGAATAATATTTTACACATGTTAGTTTGAGCCTATTTGGCACCCTTTTCTTGCTGTGCCCGATAGAATTTGTAAATTTTTTTTTCGCCATAGGAAAATGACCCACCCTAATATATAAAAGAGTTCTTTCTTTCTTAAGAATATACAGGGTGTATCTGAAATGGTGCAACAAACTTTCAGGGATGATTGTACTCATCAAGACGAACAAGAATCGGTATAGAAAGAAGGTCCCAGGGAGTTAAAAATGGAGCGACACCCCAAAAAAATCATTGAAAAATTCAATTTGTAGAAGAACTACCATTGGTAAAAACTTAATCATGGTCTCAAAAATTGTGGTTTAATATGATCTTAAAAATTATCTCAAAAGTCTTCACTTTAAAATTTGTTTTAATATGAAAAAAGTTAAAAAACACAAAAAAATGTGAAAATTCTACCAAAACCTCATTTTGTATTTCGAAATCCTGTCTTTTGATTTTATAATCTGAAAGATCATAGTTGTATACCCCTAAGTCCAAAGTTTGATGTAAAAACAATCAATATTAAACGCTTGAGATCCTGTTAAAGTTCGTTTTTTGTGTGCGCAAACGTGTTTCCTATAGCCGTTTTCAAAACGGCAGTTAGCGGACGCTAAAAACGGACTTAAACCATGCTTTAAGCCGGAGGGAGGAGGGGTGTTCGAAAGTCTAATTTTTCAGTTTTTGGCTTATTACTCTTAAAAAATGCATCCCTACGAAAAAGTTTCAATTACCTTTTTAAAAGAAAATAAAATTTGCGAAATTTTAAGACCATTCCCAGGTTTATACGTCCAATTGATCCCGAGTTATATCTCCTCAAAAATGGGAAAAATTCGAACATTTAAGTTAAAGTCGTCTTTAAAGCAATTTATTGGCTATATCACCCATCTAAGAGGATAGTTAAGGCTATAAACTTATAACGCACTTAATTTATTTTTCATTTATGCCCTGAACAAAGTCAGTGAGATCAATAGATCTCATGCTATCTTAAAAAAACAAAAATTTATGAAAATGAGATTTTCCCAGTATAGTCCAGTCAAATTGTATTTATTTTGGCCGAAATTTGGGGTAGAAGATATGTTTTTTGGGGTGCTGAATCCGAATCTGAGGTTTCCGAACAAAATTTCGTTACGGAACATGGTGAAAATTCGAAAAAATGACAAAATTCACCCTTTTTATACGTTTTCTGCCCGAAGAACATAACCTTTACGATTCTGAGTAAAACAGTCAGAAAGAAATAAAGAAGAAAAAACAAGCTACAAAAAAGTCAAATACAACTTTTCTCTCAGATGAAGGGTTCAGACACTAGAGAGAATGCTGAATATTGGGACGTTTTTGTTCGAATAGCGGAAAAACCAAAAAACGTCACTCCTATCACCGAAAAACGGTCTGTTTTGGCACAGGATGGATTAGAACTGCTTTACTTATATGTACATGAAATGAAACTTCTGCATTCTTAAATGTAAATTAAATAATTAATTAAGCTTATCAATAAAATACGAGCAATGACGAAATTAGGATATTTTTGCAATATGCCATTGTTACAGCATATGCTCATCAATAATATCTACACATGAATAATAAAAATTGGTACATAAAAAATTTAATTTTATGTAATTTAAGTATGCAGAAGTTTGATTTCATGTACTTAGCATATAATTAAAGAAGGTCTTATAGTATCCTGTCCAAAACAGACCGTTTTTCGGTGATAGGAGTGACGTTTTTTGGTTTTTCAACCCAAAAAACATACAGAAAGTGAAAAATTTCTTCTACCCCAAATTTTGGCAAAAATGAATACAATTTGACTGGACTATACTGGGAAAATATCATTTTCCGAATTTTTAAGATAGCGTGAGATCTATTGATCTCACTGACTTGGTTTAGGGCATAAATGAAAGCTAAATAAGTGCGTTATAAGTTTATAGCCTTTACTTTCCTCTTAGATGGGTGATATAGCCAATAAATTGCTTTAAAGACGACTTTAACTCAAATGTTCGAATTTTCCCCATTTTTGAGGAGATATAACTCGGGATCAATTGGACGTATAAACCTGGGAATTGTCTTAAATTTTTGCAAATTTTATCTTCTTTAGAAAAAATAATTGAAACTTTTTCGTATGGATGCATTTTGTAAGAGTAATAAGCCAAAAACCGAAAAATTAGACTTTCGAACACCCCTCCTCCCTCCGGCTTAAGGGCTAGGGGCGGGGACTTTTGATATGTTCACCTCCTAACTAGTCCAAACAAAGTTACGAAGTCAAAAATTGTGACCCTAGAATTTCCCTCTATACCTTTTTTTTAGCATTCGTTGCCTGGACTAAATAGTTAAAACGATACAAAAGAAACTACGTCTTAAAAACATACCATCTCAAAAAAGATACCTGAATATCTGAATATTTTTATTTGAATGATTGTATAGTTATTCCAAACACGTTTAAGTGATATTTTAGTGATGCGCCATTTTAATTAATTTTGAAATTCAAAGATAATTGGTGTTTTTTATTTGAATTGTCATAAACATTGTCATTTTAAATTAAAAAAATTAATTTTTAGAACAAAGCTTTCGTAGAGTAAAATTTTTCAATATATCATTTTAAATTGAAGTAAACACTCAATGATATCTTAGAAAATAACGTTAAAACTATAACATTTCCATTCACACAAAAGTATCCCTCTTTCTATAACTTTCTTTCAATGCAGCTTAAAAGAGCCCAATTATGCGGTTCCCAAAAATAGTTCTTCACACACGTGCGAAGAATACAAATTAATCTCATTAATCAACAAAACAAACTACTCCATTTTACCCAACCGGCATTCCAAACGGTCGAAACCATCATCATGCATCAGAGAAACAAGTGCGGCTATGAATCAAAATAGTCTCCAGAACCGTAATTCTTGATTCTATTCGGTCGCCGCAAACCCCAAAGATTTTATTACGTTCTCCCTGCGTGCGTGGAAGCGTTTCCCTCAATTAAAGAGCACAAACTTTCTGGAAGGGCCTGAAATATTTATTTGCGGCATCGAATGCAGAGAATTACCCGCAAAATAAAGAATCCGCGCAGACGTCAAAAACTTGATCAAAATGGCGACGAGCCGCTGCTATCAGCGTGGAACGTCTGGGCAATTTGCAGAGGATTGCGGAGACTTAATGAAGTTAAACCAATTTCCACTCGCTTTGCCCGGGCCCAGAAACTTTTCAGTCAATTTATCCTTCGCTAAAAATCAGCAGCAAAAGAGAAAGTAATTTGAATAAGTTATTAGAAGTTTCTAGCCCGAGCCATGGAGGTGTGTCTTTGGGTTCGTTAAGTTTTCGTGATTGGGACATGTCCGGGTTTGTCCTGCTTGGTGATTTTGGATTGAGTTTGCTGTTGTTGTTGTTATGACGTGTTCAGACAAAACTGATTAATGGAGATTTGATAAATATAATCTAGATGGTTTCTGAAGGAGATTTAAGTTAATATTTAACTTAAAACTTTTTTAAACACTACTATTTCATGTGTTATATTACCTTAAGAAAGAGATAAAAATCTTAATCTAAACTGTTCTTTAATTTAAAATTTAGAATGCGATACTGAAACAAAGTATTATTTTAAGAAAAATTTATTTTTTAGGATAAATGTATAGGGGATACTAGATATTTGAAAAAAATCTAGTACATGCTTGCGCATTTGCAATGAGGATATAGAATCAAATAACACTGTTCTCTGGTCTACATCGGCAATATTCGGAATTACGAGCAGAAAAGCAAATTTGATTGGTTAGTATGGGCTGAAATCATAGAGCTGGAACGATCCAAAACCAATCAAATCACTTTAGTCGCCGAGGATCGAGATTTCCAAAGTTTGCCGAACAGAGATAGTAGTTTGATATTAAGGCGATGAAGTAAAAGCGTGTTCTTTAATGAAAAAACTATTTTTATTCACCCTTTTAACTCGAGAACTCAAATTAACTCTAGTTAAAAATATTGTGTTAGTCATTGTAAAATAATATTATAGTGGTTTAAGTTAATACCGGTAGATACCGTCTTTTAAAACAATTTAGTTTGAATATTACAAACACTAGCTGTTACGACCCGGCAAAGCCGGGTCTTACAGCTAGGCTAGCCTTTTATGCGAGCTTCCCTCGTTACTACTTCAAGTTCCTATTAATTATACATTAAATAAGAAGTTTTGCATGATTTTTTTAAGTTACTCCATCCAAAAATTAAAGCGTTCGCGGGCAGTCCGTGGCCGGCGTAATCGGATAACCGGTATTAACGTAGCTTCATTACATAAAACAGCTAATAAATACAGCGCCATCATATAGATGGCGCTATATTTATCGCTTATCTCCTAGACAGGTATCATATTCAAATAAGTCACTCAATTTCGGCTGACCACCACCGAGCTGATTTGGGCAAATTTATTCTTAAATCAAATCTTACTACCCTTATATAAACTCATTTTAAATGGCATTCTCCCCAAACATTCCATTATTAAATTATTTTTCTGATTATTGCGAGATGGCATCATAGTGTGCGAGCGTTCCAGAATCAGTGAGTCAGTGAGTGACGTGGGCTTTTATATGAGAGATGTTTCAAACTTTTAAATTATTTTTTATCATAATAAAGGGTAGAGTTAAAAATGTTTTGCCTAAAAACATAATTAAGTAAATATTAACTATTTTAGAACAAAAGCACACTTTTTCATCGATAGCGTACAGCTCACATCCATTACAAACTACAACTAAATTAAAGGTCTGATTTATAAGACTTTACGTGTCTAATTATTCATTGTGAATGTTGATTTCATGTAACGGAATACTTAATAGACCTTTAATGGACTTTCTCATTAAATATTAGATAAAAATGTTCATAAAACAGGCTCATACATATCTACAAAAGGAATGGAGACAAGTGCCTAAAAGGCTGCCTTCAAAGATTTGTTTCAGTGGGGATATCACAGACAGGAAACGAAGTCGTCTCTTACCGGAACGTATAAATAAAGATTCAGAGATTTTTACTGTGACAGGTTAGCTAATAGCATTCAGTTTGGCACTATTATACGGATGACAAGTGAAGGTCGTATATTCTTAGCTCTCGGGAATTCCTTTGTAGATCATGACAAAAAATATAAGAGTACTTAATATTTATGTGGACCATTAGCGTTTCATTAGGAGATATTTCCCAGTGCATAATTGTTTATGAAGTTAGGTGGTAGTAACAGACATCATCGTGAACTACGATAAGGTTATTACTTAGAGTTTATTCAGGTTTCAGTTAATTTTAGACATTGACTAATGCTTATTAAGTTTAATCTAGTTCTGTCCTGTTAGTAACTAATTGAATTAGTGTATCTGAAATGGTGCAACAAACTTTCAGGGATGATAGTAGACACCTAGTCAGAATCACATAGGATTTGGGGGTCCCAGACAGAATCCCAGGGAGTTAAAAATGGAGCGACACCCCAAAAAAATCATTGAAAAGTTCAATTTGTAGAAGAACTACTATTGGTAAAAACTTAATTATGGTCTCAAAAATTGTGGTTTAATATGATCTTTAAAATTATCTCAAGAGTCTTCACTTTAAAATTTGTTTTGTTATGATAAAAGTTAAAACCACAAAAAATGTGAAAATTCTGCCAAAACCTTATTTTGTATTTCGAAATCCATTCTTTTGATTTGATAATCTAAAAGATCATAGTTGAAAACCCTTAAGTCCAAAGTTTCTTGTATATACAATCAATATTAAACGCTTGAGATCCTGTTAAAGTTTGTTTTTTGCGTGCGCAAACAGTTTTTTAGAACTGTTTCCAGAACAGCTGTTAGCGCACGCAAAAAAACAAACTTTTACAGGATTAAAATAATTATGAAAACAAATTAACATTTACTGTTAGTATGTCATGCATTAAAACCAAATTTTTGACATACACTCAGCGTTCTTTTTACGTCGACTGTTCTTGTGTCTCAGCAGCTCTGTGAGTTGCCTCAAGCTCCGCCTGTTCAAGTCTTTGCAGTTCGGCTTGTGGAAACGTCTCGTTAGTCTAGCTACTTTCATAGCTCGAGCTTTATTAGAGCTTTATATGATATTAGACTTACGCTTTCGCGGCATAATTCTTAGTATAGACATACCGCGAGGAGAAGAGCTATGAAAAGGGTTGCCGTGAGTAGACGAGTCCAAAAGAAGAGGGAAGCTGGTATGAATTTAGCTGCAATATTTGGCATTTTAAGCGTACATTTGGCGAATGAAAAAACTTTTATTAAACTACATTAAATTATTGATTATCTTTGAAATTTCTCGTCAGTAAAAAAATCGGAAATACTTTTTCACATGAAAACTTTTTATCGTTTAGTATGCCTTTATATTGCTATTTTGAGGGAATTAGTTATATTCAGTTTTATATAGCTGATATAACTTTAGTTGTAAATTTAATAACTTAATCATCATACTTGTGAAATTTAAATAAGGCGTTAGAAACTTGTGAAGTGACAAAATATAAAAAATATGTATTCATTATCTTTTTGATATTTTTTATAAGATTAGGGAGCTACCTCCCCCTACTCGCTATCGCTCACCAAGCTGCGTATGCAGGACCTTTGGGATCGCTTCGAAATCCTCACAAAGATTTGCTCATTGAACTTATTCTCTGCAAACTGAACTTAAATGCAAAAATTAACAAAATATCTAAGATCAGATCAGATATGGAATAGATCAGACCAGTTGATATAGATCAGATTAAATAAAAAAAAAATTACAAATATCCGAAATCAAATCAGGTAAGATGATGTAAATCAGATAATATAAAATTAAATTAAATAGATCAGATTATATGAAAGATCAGTTGAAATAGATCTGATCAGTTGAAATAGATCTTATCAGGTGTAACAAATCAGATTAGATCTAGAAATGTAAGGAAATTCCCATCCGTGACTCTAGAATCGAAAGAAGTATAAAGTTGAAAAATAGCCACTCAGATTTGGCGCAAAACGTTTATTTCAGCGCCAAAAGAATCATCATCACCCCCGAAATTCAGTGGAATAATCCGTTTCTATAACAACCGCAGCATCATCGTATGACGTCAATAGCTCTTCTTCTGGCGGTATGTCAGTATTCTTAAAATCGTCTGTATCCTTAATTATATTTTTAAATATTTTTATACGTATTTTTTTAAATAAGTGGGTTATGGTATCATAAGTTTTAAAACAAACTAAATAATGAATTTCAATAATATTGACCCAATTAATCCTGATGTATCTACGATCTGTTTAATGGCGTTTATTGTATTATGATGGCTGATATGCCCGTCATTGATTGGTCCGTTATTTTATATCCTGGGTGACGTCACACAGCGAGAGTTATGAGCATACCTTGTTACTTTATGTACCTTGGGAAAAACCAAGGTAAATAAACTAACAAGGTATGCTCTTCCGGCGAAAAAGGCGTGGCTTTTGAAAATGACGTCACCCAGGATATATTTCCTATTCACAGCATGGGAAAATGCTTATTTTTGGTGATTTTTATTAAAACAAGGGCCAAAGAAACTTCTAAAACAGTTTACACTGGACACAATAACGAACATGTTTATAAGTTATCAAGTTTTTTGAATTAGAATAATAATTTTAACTCAATAATAGCCGATCAAAAATATGAAACTTGAGGTCTACAACGATGTGCTTTAATCTCTCCGCTTATTGATTTTAATTACTAACTTGTATAAATGTAATTAACACAGCTGATGATACAAAGAAAAAATATTAAGCAAATATTCAATCATGAAAACTTCATGAAAACATTCTTGTTGTGATAAAATTAATATCGCTGTTCTGCAATGTCAAACTTGAATATCCATTGTATCGAAGCAGTTTAGATTTTAAGGACAAAAAATATTGAGTTCTTGAAATAAATGAAGTACATAAAAATATGGAAAATTATGAGCTAAAATCTAAGAACTAATTAATTTAATTTAATAATGGATTTATTCAAAATTTTAGTGCATTTACCTTAAATAATGATCCTACTACAGTCCACTCAGCTTGTTTATTTTTATTTGAGATTCAGAAATAGTATTCTTAAAATCGTCTGTATCCTTAATTATATTTTTAAATATTTTATCGGAATTTTTCAAATAAGTGGGTTATTGTAATCATAAGTTTTAAAACAAACTAAATAAGGAATTTCAATAATATCGACCCAATAAATCCTGATTTATCTACGATCTGTTCAATGGTGTTTATTGTATTACTATAGTATTATGGTAGCTGATATGCCCGTCATTGATTGGTCCGTTATTTTATATCCTGGGTGACGTCACACAGCGAGAGTTATGAGCATACCTGGATAGTTTATGTACCTTGAAGAAAAACGGGAAAAAAAGAATGAAGGACTGATTTTCTCTTTATAAATTATAGCCTATGTGTTATTCTGATGTATAAGCTACATTATGGTAAAATTTCATTAAAATCCATTCAGTAGTTTTTGACAAACATTCACAATTATAATAGTAGTAGGATAAAGCTTTTAAATGGACAATTTTAGAGTTTTTCCTATTAAAATATTTATTTTTGGAGGTTTTAATCTCGTGAACAATAGTGAGTCCAGCAGATCTACTCTGGTAGAGAAATGGAGAAATAAGCGTTTTTGGCTATAAATTTGCTAATTACTCGTAATTATTCGATTTTCGAGCTTGGAAAACTTGACAGTGATCGTTCCCGCCTCGAGATACGCCTATATACTGAGTTTTGGCCACGCCTTCGGCGTGGCTTGGGAGGAGATGCGTCCTCCACATACACACATAGCCACAAACGTTTTTATATATTTATAGATAGATTAACAATTTTATGTATTCTGTGAAAACTAAATAAAGTTGCTAAACAAAACCATGTAGTACTATTGCAGTTTTAGTTTTTCTTATAATTTAAAAAAATTAATATTTTATGTCTTATATCTTAAAAGTTATATTTTATTGTTTTTAATGAGATGAAATTAAAATAAAATGGTTTCAAATTAAAATGTTTTTTTCTTACACAAATAACACCAGCTTTCATATATGTTTCAATGTTTATTATATTTTGTAATCAGCAATGACACTTTAAGAATAAAAAATTATCAAATTTATGGGAAGCCCAATTTATTTTATTTCTTCAACAAGACTAAGCAAAATAAATTTTAAAGAATGGTAAACAATGCTAAGGAAGGTATTAACACGCATGCGCGGGCGGCCGCCCTCCGTCATCGGCTCACTCCCCGCCCGATCGCTGCAAAAAATTGGCGCTGCGATCGCTCAGAAAGTTGCGACCGCTGTTACCATGGGAGCGTCGTTGCTTAAGTGTTGATAGCTTTGGATGTGATACAGATAGCTTCCTATTGTTTATTTTGCAAGATATATCTACTACTTTAGTCTGTGTTTTAGATAAAGTCTCGTCTGACCAAGAAAGTTATTTACAATTTCTTTTGAATAAAAAATGATTCAAAATTTTACCTATAAAGACATGCTACTTTAATCCCAAAGCTAAAGTAACTTTTCCATTCCAAACAAAACCTTTACACATCATCAAACCTTTCACCACAATTTTCCCCAAACGCAACAAGAAAGAAAACGACTGCAAAGTCGAAATCCAACCCAAACAAATCCTTCCTCACCCAAATTAAGACCGCCAGACCACCCCACACTCTTCATTAATTCTTCGGCATCCCTTTCAAAAGAGTTGCACATCCTTCGATCCTCCTGCCTAATCCAATAGAGCAGATAGGATGCAGCCATTGATCATGCCGAGTACGTCGCTTTATTGGATTGTCCGTCCGCACCTGCTCCGTCTGATAGCCCTCTCGGAAACTGTGAGCTTCTGTCGGGCTTCACTTTTTGTGCCCCTCCACTTCCGGAGGCTTCATTGGTATGCATTAGTTCCATAGGAGGACCAGGCGGAGGGAGTTTTAGCCGTTCCCATATGTTTTGCATGACTAGTAGTGTGGATGAAAGAGTGCTTATTGTGATGTGTATAGGGAGGGACTGTTTTTGAGGGGGGGTTATTGAGGGGATAATAAGGGCATTTATGTATCTGTGTTGGTGCTGGGAGAAAATGAGTGAAATAATTTTCTTGCACTCTTATATAAATCAAGCTATATTATTGTTATGTAAGAGATTGTAATGAAATAACCGCGCTACATCTTTATTAATCAAATAAAATATTTTTTTAGTTGAAAAAACGTAAGTGGAAATTTTGAGATTGTTAAAAAAATATCTTGTTGCATATTTAGCAAAGGTTTTAGCTATCTAAATAAATTCTACATTGAAATGATCACTCAGTCCAAGATATATGTTTCATAATTTCATTTTAGAAGATTCCTTCTACAATCTATATATTTTACTAAAATATACTAATGGAAAATTTAGTTTTGAAGATTGTATAATGTGCCGGAAGGTATAAAGCTGTTGTTTTGAAGAAAATATTCGAAATATATAGCTAATTCCGTCCTAAAATTTAAGATAATGGACTGGAAAGCCCAAATATACTTTTCTGCAGTCACAAAATGCCCAAAAATTATGAAAGTGAGCTAAGATTGGGAACTATTTTTGAAGAGCTAAGAAATATTAAAATAAATCCAACCAATTACAATTAAAAAAGGTAAATATGTCACTTTTGAAAATATGTGATAGTAAGTCCTTATTTAATAACATAATATAAAACTGAAAACACCTTGGAGAATTTATTCAAAGAGAACCTTTTCAAACATAAATATGTACTTTGTTTCTAATTTTAATAGAAATCTGTACAGTGTTATAAATTTTTTTAGAAATAAGGACTTGACAAATGATAGATGGAAATTAGCAGGTAGTTATAAACAGTGATATCTACCTCTATAGTAATAAAATATTGAGAAACATTATAATACATTTTGTCCATATTAATTATCATATACTAGCAAAAATGAAATACTTTCAATATGTAGAAGCATCTAGTACTTAATTACGTGAAAATGATCAGGAAAATGTGAATAAAAAATTAATATTATTGTAAATCAAACTTTCCTTGACAACCTATCATAATTCTCGAATGAAGTTTATTTATATCCTTCTGAGGCCAATCTTTCTTTCCTTTAAAGCATAAAAACGACTTTTAGAAATTAATAAAACTATCATAGAGTAATAATTCTTTTCAAGTAAATATACAGCAAAAAACATCTTAGAGGCATTTCTCTGTTTTTACATATTTTAATAAAAATTTCAATGAAAGGAAATCCTTAAAGGTAAAAAATAAGAAGCAAAATGCAGCTAAGCATCATAAAAATATATCAAAGAAAACTTAATTAATGAGCCCATTTAAACGCTTTTAATTTTCATTTAGAAGTAAATGAACGCTTCTTCTAGACGCGTAATTGTTAACGTGATGTAAAATCCCAAGCTTTAATTTATCTTCCAGGAAAATTCGCTTTTCAATTAATTTTGATCTTAGTTTATAAATTGCTTTCAGACATTGACTGTGGAATGAGAGCAGGCTAAAGCATTATTCTTTTAGTGGATGGAGGTTATTTTGAACAAGATTTAGACCGTTGGATGTTGAAGTTGACCTTTAGAAGTGACATAAATGAACGACTAAAACAGTTGAAAGATTGTCACCAAAGAGGAAATATATGATTTCATCACGTATAGTGTTATTTATTTTTTCACAAATTGTGAGACATTTTTAATATCAACTCTTACTTTTGGCATATACTTGTTATTTGTAATGGAGAATTGGGAATCTCTTAAAATTCTAAATATTCAATTTTAATTTATTAAAAATTCTCTCCTGATTCCAAAAATACGCTTGTCTTTTCCCACAAAATTTTTAAAGGTAATAAGGAAGTTGCATGTGTCAGATTTTCAAAAACAAACAAGTGTTCCGTATGTGGTAAAATGAAATATTTAGTCATTTTTTCCAAAAAATGTACAGGTAATTAAATATTTTAATTTAAAAGTCGAGAAAAAAACACGTGACTGAAAACGTTTATTGTTTAAACTGTAGGATGACGTCAACAATAATACCATAATAATATAGTATAAGATGACGTCACATCCAAACTCTTGGCGGTTTCGCGCGCTTTTAAAAAGGGGATTTTTGTTAATTTTTTTGGCAATCAAAAAATATCTCGATCGGCCTCAAATTTTGGGTAGTTGCTTATTTTTGCAAGAAGAATCGATTAAAAAAATATGAAAACTCATGCAACTTCCTCATTATGACATATTTTAATTCAGAAAGCTCATTAATTCAGACAATGTGACATCGCGTGTGTCTTTTGGAAATGTGGGAAACACCGTTTTCATCGAAACACTAGGCTGTTAAAAAACTAGAGCTCAGTCTTTCAAAGCGGGATGATAACAACAAGCGGCAGCAAGGCACATTTAACGTCACAAGCTGTTTCAGCTCAGACAGAAGAGAAGCTATTTTTAATTGAAAATAACTTTAAATTCAGGGCTGTGAAAGGTAAATTAAAATGTTTTAGGGGGTTTTAAGCCATTCTGAACGCATTAAGATTTAAAAAAATTTTCTCGCAATTATCCATTTTAAGACTAAGCGCGCACTAGAGACTTTTGTCACGGCGACAGAGACAAAATTATCACCCTGGCTATTGCAAGAAGCTAAAGCGCCCGCATTAGGTGACGAGACTCTTGGCCGATTGCCAAAAATCTACCATAGAAATGCATTGCCCTCGAGTGACCTAGTGTTTATAGTAGCCGCGACAGAAGTCTCTAGTGCGCGCTTAGCCTAATACTTGTAATTGTTTTCGTTATTTTTACAAAATGTAGGACAGATATCTTTTGGTTTACTAGTAATTTTTAGTATGAATATAGGGGAGAATTGCACAAAACCGGGATTCGGGCTTTAATTATTGATTTGGAGTGATATCTAGCGAACACTGCTAGAACTATTTCCAGGCATGAACCCTTGAAAACTTCCAGTAAACAGAAGTTAAATAAACCAACTAATTTTGGAGAGGGAATTATTTTTAAGTTTCATGAGAAAAGCTTACCATTTTAGCGTCTGCAATATTACACCACCAATCTTAAATACCTAATGATTAACTCTCGTTAAGTACAGCGTATGATACCTGATTTTTTATTGGTTATTTTAAAAGTTTATATTGGTGCCTAAGAGTTGTTTTATTAACACCAGATAAATTTTCTTGAAAACTGCACGATCGGACAAAACCGGGATATGGGTAAATTCGGATGTAGCTTGTGTCATTTGCTTATATGTGAATATTCAAAATCTTAGGGAGATTTGGATAATAGTGCTTTGACCGCAAAGGGTGAGCACATAAAATGATGAACAAGACCAAACTTGAAATTTTGTTCTTAAAACGTGTAACCCTTAAGTTCAATTCCCATGGGATGCTTTTAAATCTGTAAGCAAAAAACGCTCCCCTATTTTCTCTACGTTTTCTGAAGAAGATCGATCTTTTCTAAAAACTTTAACTTTTACATTTAAACCCATTACAGTTTATTTAAAGTCAGATACTTTTAAAATGAAATCATGAATTCTTGACTATAACTCTGTTAACTGTAATTTTACTTGAAAAATATTTTAACTAAATTTACAATATTTAAACGCAAATTACACATGACCATACAAACACATATACACATATACAGCAAACTTTTATTATATTTAGGAATAATCTGGTGTTATCTAAACGCAAGCAATATTATTCCTGGATTTATAGCTTAGCTATCCACAATGGTGGAGTAATAAAATACCTTCTAAGCGTCCAATTTACCAGTTTTATGTATATAATCTACATTGCAATATTCAAATCAAAGGCAGTAAAATGTTTAGTATTGGCCTGGATGATACTAAATGACGCTCAATAGATGCAAGAGAGCATTTCGATAAGAAAAGCTCAAATTCTAAAACGATTTCCAATAGTCGTTTGTATTAAATAAGTGTATATGACCCATTCTATTTCTCAGTATTTTATTCTTACGCTCTGAATTCCATAAAGAGAATTCAATGTAAATTTTCGAAAGGGTTGAAAGTAAAACCTACCAAAAGCTCATACCTTAAATATTGTGGTTAGTAGATAAATATGAAGAAAACCAGAATGCTCTATAAGGTTAAAATTTTCTAAGGTTTTTGTACATTTAGCGTATTTTTGTAACTTGTAAATTATTAAAGTGTATCATCATACAAAAATGTATAAAGAATATTGTCAAAGAAAAATTCAATAGACAAGTAGTGTTTTATGATAAATATTAAATAAAGTACTTTAATACATACGATAAAAATGTTTTTATGGTGAAATATTTGAAAAGGATAAATAATAACTAGGGGACTACCGCCCCCTGCTCGCTATCACTCACCAACCCCCGGGAAATGCTGATGCAGTTCCCCTAAGATTGCTTTGCAATCTTACACGCTGCCGCTATTTCAGAAAATTTAATTTTTCAACTCTTTGAACTCTCATATCGCAAAAACTACTTGATAGAAATTTATGAAATTTGAAATATTTGTGGAGGAATATTTGGGGCACATTCTCGAACAAAAAGCTAACTGATGTGATAATTTTTACTGGGGTATTTTTAAGGGCAAAGTTGAAGTTTGTCTTTTTTCGCCGTGTAATCCAATTCAGCGAAATCTATTAGCAGCAGAACTATGATTTTTTGCAGCCTAATACTCTGAAGTATGAAGATGTGCACTACGTCACCCTTTTTTCGGATTTCGAATTTGGTTCAGAGTAATTAATTTTTTAATTTTCGAAATTTTTGACACTTTTTCGTTTTTTTCTATCTAAAATGAAAACTAATCACGGTATCAATATGATTTTTTAAACACTTATATTCTTATTTTTTAGAAAGAGATTGGCGTTTAATTCTTTAAAAATTTCTAATTAGTTTTGGAATTATTAAGGATCAAAGTTTCATTTTTTTCATAGTTTTAGTAGGTCTTTATCAGACGTGTTTAATGTTTTAAAATTTTATATTTGCCTGTTCACTAGATTGTCGCGAGCATGGATATTTAAATTTAAAATTTTTGAGGTGCACATTTTTGCTCTAAGTTTGCTAGCGTGGTTAATAATCTTTTAAAGATACTTCGATATTTTTGAACTACTAGAGAAATAAATAATTTAGCTTTTTTAAGTGTTATTTGTGCCGATGAAAGGAATGGTCTAAGAGCTGAATGCAAATTTTGGGAATGATAAGGTGCACGAGATATTTCACCTGGAACAGATTCTATTGATGATGGGAAAACTTATGTCACCAACGCCAGAAGGCGGAGTGGAAGCTTTCAGTGTGAAAGGGGGGTCGAACATGCAAACAGCGCGCGGTCCTTGCGACAGAGATTTTGAGGAAATCGATTGAAAATTTGCACAGTTTAAGGAGAGTGTGAATAAAAGATAATGTAGCATTCTCCAAAGAAAAAGTTGTGTTTTAAGGGTCGTAGAGAACTAAACGAATTTTCGAATGTTTATATGAATGATCTGTACGGCCGACGAGGTGCAAGGCTGGACATAGGCTTAATGTATTGAAGAATGTTAGTAAAAGTTAGGGTAACACTCCCAGAAGACTAAGTGGAAGACAAAGGGTGGCCAGAAGTCACCAAAGGTGCAGAAAAATCTTAAAACCCGAATAATTCGGAAACTTCTGGCTGTTTGCATATGTATAGCTGACATATAGAACAAACTATATGCAAACAGCCAGAAGTCTAAGTGGAAGCGTTCGGGAGATATTCAGGCGCGAAGTAAAAAACTGAATAAAAGCAATTCTCTTGCAACAATGACTAATAATACGCTAATAAATATAAAGTCATTGTTAGCGTGGTTTTTAGCGTATTATTAGTCATTGTTGCAAGAGAAAAGTTATATGTTATAAAGTCATTTGTTATATATAAACATTGGAAAATTCGTTAGTCTCCTACAACCCTTAAATCACAACTTATACTGTTGAGAATGCTACATTATCTTTTATTCACACTCTCCTAAAACTGTCCAAATTTTCAACCAATTTCTGCAAAATTTCTGTCGCAAGGGACCGCGCGCTTTTATTCGGTTTTGTACTTCGCGCCTGAATATCTCCCGAACTCTTCCACTTAGACTTCTGGCTGTTTGCATATAGGGTGAATCGACCAGTAATTGACCAGTTAGTGGAAATTCCTCCAATTTTTATTTTTATTTCTACGAAAAAAAAATTTCTAAACAAAATGACAGTGGTTTAATATCAATGAAGGTATGAGGAATAATTAATGATAATCATTTATCCTTTTACTTTTATAGAATTTTATTTATTTATTTTAAAAGCAATTAATTGAGATTTTGCCAGTAGTTGACCACTTACATCCGGTATTTGACCACCATTATTCCAGTAATTGACCATTGCCATATTCACCATTTCCAGAAAAAAATCAAAATATACAGCTCAAGCACAAATCAACCAACTGATCCACAACGCAACCTATCATTTCTAAAAGAGCTATTTGTTTAAGTCCTACTGAAGTTTTCCCCATTTCTTTAAAACAGGGTGTCCTTCCTAAAGTTGGCTGGAAAATAAATATGCAACGGAGACGTTTGAAGAAAACGTTTCAGAAACCCTTACACAAACTTTCATTTAATCTGATGATTATAGAATTAACTCACAAAAATAAAGAATGTTAAATTTTAGCAAATTTTTAAGTTTATAGTTTTTCTTAAAAATTTTATACGGAATGGTTTTAAAGTTTTTAACTTATCTAATATTCCATTCTTATAAAAACACCCGGGCCTTTTGGCAGAAAATCCTATGATCTGAAAACCAACTGTTTTTTCGAATCCTTCTAAAATATCTTACATTTGTTGAATACATCTTAGAAAAATCTTAAAATTTTTTATTCAATCAGGTCTACAGACACCCAAGAAGGGTTTGAATTTTTTTTTCAATCATTTTTTTAAGTTACATAAAACTAAGATCTCGGGGGAAATATGAGTTTTAAATAAAATATTGATACTAAAACAAGAAGTAGAACATGTGTTTTTATTGTTTAACCTTTTGAAACCAGACTGTAAACCAGTACGATTCGCCACCTAGCGAGCGCTTGCACCGCGAATCGTTCGATTCCAGCGTTTACTACAGAAGGCTATCTAAAAAACTAAAAATGCGTATATGTCTGACAACCAACCAACCAACTACCCGTAGTACGTATTTTAGGGCTTAGCGAGAGGAGTGACATATTTTCAAAGCGCAGGTGTTGGAAATGTGAAGAACCAATGAAAGAGTTATATTGAATAAAGAGTCCCTATTAACAATACTGGTTAATTACTGGAAATGTAACTTTTTTTACAGTAAATCTAAGCAAAAATTGTACTGCAGGTAAAAATCTTTAAGATCGCTCTTGGTTTAAAAAGAAATCTTAAAAGCGAATAAAATCCAGTGGTTGACCACTTTGGTCAAATACTAGCACTTTTTCTATTTTAGACAGCCAGTGGTTGACCACCCCTCAAATATCAAATTAAATGGTTATTATACAAATAATGATAGTTTTATTTAATTAAACTAAATATATAGAACCTAAATACATCAATCAATAAACTATTGGAATAAAAACTAGCTGGATGATTTGAGATTGAACTAAATACTCCATACCATTACAGCTAGTAGTGAGAGCGCATGCTTTGAAGCTTCGTTGATAACTGTGTTTTCAACTATTTATTGCGTCTTTTAAGAACAATACTGGAACTTTAGACTGTGCATGAGCTTTTAATAAAATGTTAACTATGTTTTCAAAGCAACAGATTCGAAATAAACACACAACAGTTCTTGTTTTTTGCAAACTTATGCTCAAATGGTCAACTACTGGTAGGTGGTCAACTACTGGTCGGTTCACCCTAGTTTGTTCTATATGTCAGCTATACATATGCAAACAGCCAGAAGTTTCCAAATTATTCGGGTTTTAAGATTTTTCTGCACCTTTGGTGACTTCTGGCCACCCTTTGTCTTCCACTTAGTCTTCTGGGAGTGTTACCCTAACTTTTACTAACATTCTTCAATACATTAAGCCTATGTCCAGCCTTGCACCTCGTCGGCCGTACAGATCATTCATATAAACATTCGAAAATTCGTTTAGTTCTCTACGACCCTTAAAACACAACTTATACTTTTGAGAATGCTACATTAACTTTTATTCACACTCTCCTTAAACTGTGCAAATTTTCAACCGATTTCCTCAAAATCTCTGTCGCAAGGGACCGCGCGCTGTTTGCATGTTCGACCCCCCCCTTTCACACTGAAAGCTTCCACTCCGCCTTCTGGCGTTGGTGACATAAGTTTTCCCATCATCCATCGAATCTGTTCCAGGTGAAATATCTCGTGCACCTTATCATTCCCAAAATTTGCATCCAGCTCTCAGGCTAGAAGAGGATTTTCGGGAAGTTTGTTTTACTCTGCTAAAGATCGATTGCAGATATTACAGATCGCGATGAGATCTGTAAAGAGCTGCATAACAGTTACGCGCGGGGGTTGGTGAGCGTAAGCGAGTAGGGGGTGGTAGCCCCTATCTATTAAATTATTGATAATTTAAAAAGAAATATTTCAGTAAGTTTTATTTTGATATTTTCGTGGTAATGATACGAATTGAATTATTGAAAAGTTTGAGAGGTAAAAAGTTTCGATATTAAATTATCATTAACTATATATACTCTGTTCATTTAGAATTAGTGCCTGAGACGTATTGTGTTAAAAGCAGTTATTATTCTATTATCGTCGAAAAATTTTCTTCTGCAATGACAAGGCGACCTAAGCAAAAGTAGTTAAAACACTGTAGAAACAATCGGTCACTTAAGTTGTCTGATAAGCGTTATTAAGCATTTTTGAGCGTTTTTGATCCTGTTGCAAGCGCATATTCTTAATGAACATATTATAAGCAGACAAGTTTCAGGTTGTACTGGATAGTTGAGATGAAACAAGCGAGCTCTGTTCGCTAACAAGGAAACGTTCTTAGGGTGAACTCACAAAAATGCACGAAAATTTTACAGGCATAAGATGACTCAAAACACTTTCTGTGAAAAAATTAGCTGCTGAATTTCAATAGGAGAGGAGTTATTTAAGGGCTCGTTCGTAAAAGCTAACTCGTGCGCACGCGTTAAACGAGTTCTCCAATTGTGCGTTCGTTTATTAAACTGGTTTTCCCGTGCGGATAACTACCCGTTCCAAAATTCGCTCCCGTTCGAACTAGTTCGAACGAGACCGCACGGAGAAAATTCTTCGTTGGCTTCAGTTATTCGTCTGCTGCAGCTGTGCTCAGTTTGGGATTTCTATGTTTGTGTCTTGGCTGTGTGAGCGCGTTTGTTTATAATTAAGTAAAAAACGTATAATTATAAGTTAGTGCACCCTAAGGCAATTTTAGATGTACGTAATCAATGGGCTCATTCGGAAAAGCTAACTCGTGCGCATGCGTTACTAGTTCTCCAACTGTGCGTTCCTTTATCGAATTGGTTTTTTTCGGTGCGTTTAACTACTCGTTCCAAAATTATCTTTAACCGAAAAAAATTCGCATGAAACCGCACGGAGAAATTTCTTCGTTAGATCCAGTTATTTTACGTCTCCGCTGCTCGACTAGAGGTTGTGTCTTCCATCTCGTCACCTTATAGTAGTTTTTGATACTAATGGTATCAAAAACTACTATCTTCATTCGGCAAACTTCGGGAATCCCTAGATCCCGTTTAGATCGTTGTAGAAAATAATTTCATTGGTTTTGATCTTTTCTACTCGATCATGTCAGCTCTTCCAAACAAAAAACGAGCTTCTCCACCGATCTGATCGCCAAGGATCGGGATTCCCGAAGGTTGCCGAATGGAGATAGTAGTTTTTGATACTAAGGTGACGACTGTCCATAAAATGGCTGATTATCTGCGAATTTGTAGCGTATGTAAAATTGTGCAGCTCACGTAAAATAAAAAAACGTTACAGTGGGTTTTGCGGGCACACCACTTGGGTTAGGAAGACAAAAGAGGGGTCGTTTTTATTAATTAAAGTATTCTTTGACCAAAAACATTTTTTGAATCCTTAGGGGGTCGACTTCATATTAAACGAAACACTAACTTTCCAATGGGGACCCCCAATTATTATTAGTTTTTCTGAAAGGCCATCCCCCCAAACCCTTACCTTCATCCAGATTGATTAAAAATAATTTTATTTTTCAAAAATAAACTTAAAATTTTTTTTTAAATCGTGAATTTTTTTTATGGTAATCGATTCTGGTAGTAATTTTATGAAGGAAACCGAAATTTCAATTGATTTTATCTATTAGTTCTTGATAAAACGAACGAGAAAGAGCATTTGCGGTATGCATTCGGCAACGGTATACGGCCCCTTAAGATATTAATTCGTTTTTATCAAAAACTGTTGGATAAAATCGATTGAAATTTAGGTTTCCTACATAAAATTACTACAAGAATCGATTACCATAAAAAAATTCACGATTTAAAAAAAAATTTTTAAGTTTATTTTTGAAAAATAAAATTTTTTTTAATAAATCTGGATGAAACTGGGTATTTAAGGGTTTGGAGGGATGGCCTTTCAGAAAAGCTAATAATAATTGGGGGTCCCCATTGGAAAAAAGAAAGTTAGTGCTTCGTTTAATATGAAGACGACCCCCTAAGGACTCGCAAATTTTTTTGGTCAAAGAATACAATAATTAATGAAAAATGACCCCTCTTTTGTCTTCCTCACCCAAGTGGTTCGGCCGCAAACCCCACTGTAACGTTTTTTTTTTACGGGAGCTGTACCATAACAAGTTAAAACCCTTTTATATAGGGTCAAATTTCAAACAAAAATTTCTGGGAGAGGGCCCCAGACCCCTCATTTATAATTCGATTCGATTATTACAATTCTTTTTGGATTTTACCGGGGCCACCAGCCCTTTTCTTGCTTTCCTCATGGATCATAATATGATTCATCAAAACTTCCAAGGTTCTTCTGTTAATTCTGAAATTACTTTTAAAATCTTTATACGAATATCGAAGAATCACCTCTTCCACATAATTTTTTATTTATACTCTAGGTTCCGTTTCTCGATTATTATGAATTAATAAAAGTTTTGTAATGATTTCATCTTCTTCTGTAGATTCGTCGAATAATACCGATTCAGAAGCATTTTAACAACTTATCCATGTTCATACCTAACTGAACGCAATCAAATTTCGAATAGGATGCGACTCTCATAAATGAATGTCGTGTAAAAAAAAGAGAAGTAGCGCAAAAAAGCGCAAGTGCACCGAAAATATCTCTATAGTCGTTCGTTTAACCACACTTTAACTCGTGAAACTGAGATCACGTGACCCGAATACTTTTTCGTTCGAACTTAAACTCGTGAGGTTTTACGAACACGCCCTAAATTTGAAAATTGGGGTCTGAGTTTCCAAACACATTCATTTAGCACCACTTGGTGACTTTCCAATTGGATGGAATCTGAAATTTGATTTGAAGTGTCTAAATCCACGAAAGTTGACCCGTGCTAAAGCAAGACCCTCTATATACATGGCCATCCAACTCCGTGTGATGACGTCAGACGTGGGTGAAAATTGCCATGTTAAGTCTATGGAGTGACGTCAAGATGAGTGAAAGTTATGACGTTGCACGGCCGAGTTGGGAGGCCTTTATATAGAGGGTCTTGGCTAAAGTACTAGCGAAATTCGTTAGAGTTGAGTTGTTACTTTCGTGGATTTAGATTTCGACAGTGCCAATTTGATTTCTATATGACAGAAGTGGCTCAACTAATAGATTAAATATTATATACTTAAATATAATATATATAATATATTACTTATATATATTATATATTACTTTTTTTATACTTTAATTAATTTTTATTCATGCTATATAATTTTTGAAACTTTTCTGATCGGCCAAATTAAAGGCACTGTCTAAATCCACGAAAGTAACATCTCAACTCTAACGAATTTCACTAATACTTTAGCATGGGTCAACTTTCGTGGATTTAGACACTTCGCAATTTAATTTACTTTAGAGAAAACGCGGCCAGTTACTTTATGCCATTTGGCGCCTTCACTGCATATGTTTCGCTTAGTAAGGTTGCACTTGGCGTTGAAAATGATGATTTTTAAAGTTAATTTACTCCTCTCCTAATGAAATTCAGCAGCTAATTTTTTCACAGTAAGTGTTTTATATCATCTACTAACCCCTGTAAAAATTTCATCCATTTCTGTGAGTTCAGCCTGAGAACGTTTCCTTGTAAGATCGCGAAGCGATCCTCAAAGAACTGCGAAGCAGTTCCGGGGGTTGGTGAGCGATAGCGAGTAGGGGGCAGAGCCAAGACCCTCTATATACATGGCCACCCAACTCCAGACGATGACGTCAAACGTGAGTGAAAATTGCCATGTTAAGTCTATGGAGTGACGTCAAAGATGAGTGAAAGTTATGACGTTGCACGGCCAAGTTGGGAGGCCTTTATATAGAGGGTCTTGGCAGAGCCCCCTAGTCTCTCTATTCTAAAAAAAAGTTTTTGGTGAACGGTTTCCAGAGAAAGGCTTTTTAATTACTGATCCGTATAACACATATTTGGTATCAAACTGTCCGGATTCTTTTGAGGATGTGCAAAGTGCCTTTAGAATTTCTAAAAAAAATCTCAATTTTAAAATATTTATATTTTTTTAGATTTCGGATAAGGTCGCAGTTACAAAGCAAGAAACTATGAATTTTAAAACAATTGAAAACATATTTCACTGGTTTTTTAATACTCAAATATATTAAATAATCATATTTCTATTTATAACACGAATTTAAAAAATATATTTTGTGTTATTTTTAACAATATTTATATTTTTGTTGTTCAAAGGGTTTAATTGTTGTTCAAACGGTTTTCATTATATTTTAAACTTATAAATAGTTCATTTATTTTTTAAATAACAAATTAATATTTTTATATTTATCTTTGTAGTTGTGGCAACCTAATCATTACTATATTTACAATAAAATATACACTCGCTTTCGGAAATTTTGAATTTTGCATTTGTTTTTTATATAATTTTGCAAGTATGTTTTTTAAGGTAGTAAAATGTAACTCTTTATTTCATAATGACAAAACGCAAACTAAATAACACGGGTGAATGTTTTAGAAATAAGGATGAAAATGTTGGAAGTCTTGACATTCGGTGTCGTTGCTATGAAAATGACACAACTTCGAAGTTTGTTTCTCATGAAGATAAAATTCTAAATTTTCGCGATGTTTAAGATAATTACTACATTTTTAACAGTCAATCATTACAAATTTTAAGAAAGTTAAATTTATTCCTGAGATATTTCAATGCTTCCCTTAATGTATCTGTGAAAAAACATTACCTTAGGGAAATGGGTAAAAGAATGTTTACATTGCTTTGTTGTTAATTTTCTTGGGGTTCAATTCCGTTATAGTTCCCGCTAAATATCGCCAATCTCTTTTGAACGCTCAATATTCAAATGTAAACCAATTTTTCTAATTTTTAATGATAAACTGAATAGTTATAGATCTAATTAAACACTTTAATCTTTGAATTTGAAACAATTTAGCAATATTTATACTTTATAGTGTCCAAAAGAGATTAGTGATATTTAGCGGGAACTATAACGGAATTCAACCCCAAGAAAATTAACAACAGAGCAATGTAAACATTCTTTTACCCATTTCCCTAAGGTAATGTGTTTTTCACAGATACATTAAGGGAAGCACTGAAACATTAAAGGAAGGTTCATATTTAGCGGGAACTATATATGAACCTTTCTTGGAATTATAAAGCGATCCGCCAATTCATGTTACCATAAAGGAAATGATAAAATTCCACCACTGAATAAATATTCGCCATTTTTGAAAGAATACCACGGAGAAGTACTACCCCTGTGTTAAGAATGTTTTATAAAGTGAGTAAGTGCTGTGAGCTGGGTTTCGGGGGGAATTGTGAAGCGGTCCAAAAGTTACTGCGTCAGCAGTTAACGGGGTTTGGCGAGCGATAGCGAGCAGGGGGCGGTAGACCCCTAGTGTAATAAAAAATTATTTGTGTTTCGTAGGGGAGAGTGGTCAACAATGAGACAAACATTTTATTTTATTTTTTAGCTTCAACACTAATAATAGCTAAAATTTTTCTAAAAATATTTTTAGTTGAACACGTTATTATACTATTTAAGGTTGTACAATTTATAAAAATAGTACTTATATTTTGATCTATAAAAATATATGTCCACGTAAATTTGTATCTCGGAAAATAAAAATTGAGTAGTGCATTTTGTAGGAAATTTGTTTACTCCAACTTTGTAGCTCAAATAATTTTCTAGAAACTAATATTTTTTTAATATAAGCGAAACTTCGAAGATAGAGTAAAAATTTAGAGATTGTTTCTTATTTTTTTTAGTTTATTGATATGAAGCCGACCTTCCACGTGGAAGTGAACTAGATATTCGGAATCAGCACCCCAAAAAACATGTAAAAGTGTCGAAAAAAAATACCTTTTCTAAAAAAATGTTTTGAGGCAACTGCCGATTGACTGTATTACTATTTTGAGCTTTTATTGAAATTAAGTTACTTTTTAAAACAAATTGTACATTTTGTCATCAGAATCATGTTTTTTGACCCTTAAAACACAATATTTCACCCAAAAAATTCCTTTCTGTCTTTAAAAGAACCGAATATAGGCTCGCGTGTGCCATCTTGTTATGACTTCATAGCGGTCAAACCACGACCTAAAACTTTGGGCTCCCATCGATTTTTTAGTTATATGATTATTTAAAATCCCTGAAAGTTTCATGAAAGTATCACATTTTGCAGTTTTTTTGTAATAAACCACCCAACTATTGCGGTTTTAATTTACAAAATTTAACATTCTATAAATCAGCAAATTCAAATAAGTTCAATTTACAGTAGTTGATTTCTGTATGAATTAAAAAAATTATGCTGTTTTTTAAACCCAGTAAAATTGTACTTTATTGACATTTTGTTGCATTAATCTTAGTATGATTTCTATATTTCTAGACTTTTCCATTGTTGTCAGAAAAATGATTTAGGACTGTATCAAGAATGTCACAACTTTATTGATATTGATCACTGCGATTCTTAGAAAAATAGAGTTACTTTATTGAAAGACAAATACATTTGACGGAATCTATTTATTACTTTACCTAAAAAGTAATTGTGTAAGATAAGTAATTGTTTACTGCAAAGGTTTAACTTCATTTAAAAAAAGTACTTATATCAGAATTAAATGCGAAGGTGTTTAAAAAAGTACCTTTAATTTAATAGTTAGATAGATGTCAGTATAAAACGTGCAAATTTATTCAAGAAAGTTCCACCCACATTCAAATTAAAACATACTGTTTTCTCTTACCCTGACAAAAGCACCTTTTGTGTCTCGAACCCAATGAAAGCGCAACGCAAGCGGAAAAACCAAAACTCACGCCTCACTTTGAAAAGCATCGAAAACACGGAGTCTCCAAACGACACATTTTAATTAGCTTCCAATGCGACGAACGATATCCTCATTTATTCGTTTCCAGTGGCCACTTTCGTAGTTTTCTGAAGCTTTAATTAATCAACTCAGACTGGGTATTTTCAATAGATTTGTCTTCATTGACTTTTGGAAAAGGAGTTGGTGGGATAAACCAGGTTAATTACTCGAAGTGTTACGGTATTCGCAGCATTATTAATTAGTGATAGGACAAGGTAGGGACCATGTATCCAGGCTTAGCTGGAAATCGGTAGTTTATTTTTAAACCTTTTGGGCGATCGTAAAGAACAATAAATGTGCCATTTGAGGATGTTTATGTGAAATCTGAGAAAGGTTTCTGTTGTCTTGATAATTTTATTATCTTAGTTTAAAATCACAATTTAACTACAGAAAAAATACAAAGAATTTAAAATATAAAGAAATATAACATAATTTAGTAATTATTCGTTCTTATTTTTATTGCTAATCCCCTGAAACGCTCTAATCAGACCAAATCCATGAGTTCATGAACGTCGAAAAAATCTAAATGTAAAATAGGTGGGGAAAGAACCTGAGTGATTATTTTCTTTTAGTAAATTCTAAAATTAGTTATTCTACCAGATGCCGTTCCTGTAAAATTGAATTCTATCAAGTTATTTTTCTGCAGGAAAAATATGATAGTACCTTCTTTTTTTGAGGCTTTAATTTAGTTATTTCAACCAACAGAGAAATAGGTATGCCTTGAAAGTTTCCGCTACATCACCAAAAGTTCTAGTAGAAAATCTCCTAGAGAATATACCAGGTATTCAAATTTAAGGTAATTCAATCAATGAAATATTTTAATTTACGTATTTAGTTTAAAAACTATATCACAACTTCGTGCACTAAATTAAGCTTTCGTATTTAGTGCAGGGAATTGTATTTTATCGTACAAGTTACTCTTCATTAATTTTTTCATAGCATAATTTGTGTTAAAATCTACAACGTATCTATCCATTATATGATCACCTATAGAAAATTTTTCTATTTATTATACTTTGAACTACCTTATTTGTTAGAATTGAAAACAACCTACAGACAGGGAGTACGTTTCATGAAAGTTAGATAACGTCTGTCATGATATCTAAAAATTGTAGTTCAAATCAAATCAAATCTTTATTAACACAACACTCAAATACAACAAGAACACACATAGAACAAAAACACAACAAGAACACATAGAACACACTTAGAGAAAACTTACAAAAAACAGAAAAATAGTTTTGTGGTACCAAAAGAGCAAAGCTCGTCCATGGTACCAAAAAAAAAATTCTGAATATGGCAACAAAGCTGGGCCGACTACTGCATTATTTTAAATATTGCTTCAGTATCAGTTATTCCATTTATAAATTCATGAATTCCAAATTTAAATTCAAATTTATTGTTAGTAGATTTAAGATTTTGATTTAATTTATTATAAGGTCCTAAAAAAACATGAGATTTGTGAAATATTTCTTTTTTTGACTTGGGAATAAAATAATTTCCTTGAATATTTCTGAGTGCGAAGTTACTGGCTTTAATTTGATAAAAAGATTTGTTGTTGAAGATGAAAAGAAGCAAGCGGAAAATAAAAAGTTCTCTAACATTAAATATGGGCTTAGTTAACGAATTATTATTAATGTGAGATAGGACTTTAGTTTTCAAGTGGATAAGAGGTCTAATATTATTATGGTAATCTGAGGCATAACAAGTTATTCCATAGCTAATTATAGATTGAACCCAGGAAAAGTATAAGGTTGTCAAAAACTTATGATCAACAATACGTTTAAGTTTAAAGAATTTAAAATTAATGAACCGTAATTTATTTAATAAGTAACTTACATGATACTTCCATTTTAAATTACTGTCAAAATGTAATCCTAAATATTTAATAGAGTCGACCCGCTTTATTTCATCACAAGATGATACTTTATCACACAGCCGATTACAAGTATGTTTATGAATTTTTAAACTATGGATTCACTAGCTGTTAAGTTAAGGATAATAAATTTTGTTTTTAAAACATTTAACTTTAAGAAGTTTTGGCTGAACCAGATATTCACTTGCTGAAGTGCGATTTCAATTTTTTTTAAATAAATCCAAATAGTTGTCTGCCGAAAATACTAAATGTTATTTATTACTGGAAAAAACAGTCAAACAAATTAAAAACTGTGTTAAAATCTACCTATACGGTGGTGTATGAGTTTAAGCTAAAATTAGACAGTCAGTGGAATTTGGTGAATGAATAAACAATGGACCATCCTTGTTGGGCTTCGAGCCTGTATTTGCATTTTTATTTGTATTGTATAGAAATAGCACAGTTGCGATTGTTAATTCTTCTTAAACGTAACACTTCAAACATCAAGTCATAACTTTAATTATTTTTCTTTATACATGCAATAACATTTCCCGTGCCTTTTTGTTGGCGTGTTAAAGTTCTCAGTAACAACTCATTTTAATACAAATTTATTTTATTTAAAGTAAACGCATGGGGGGCTGTTTGTGAAGAATCATTGAAGTAACAAAGTGTGATCCCACATACATATATTTCGGGTAATGTGATAAATCGGGCGTTATTAATAATGCCTGAAGTAGAAGAGGGCAATGTGATAAATTCAATAACATTTATCAATGTTTATCACTTTGCCCGCCTCCACTCTGGGCATTATTAATAATAACCAATTAATCACTTTGCCCGTAACATATATACGGCGTTGCCATATTATATTTTACGTGAATGCAATTGGCATACAGTTAACACAAAATAAAAAGTTCAATTTTGATTCCTCCCGTGCGACACCGCACATTCATTAGAAAAATAAATCCGAAGTGAATTCCTTTCCCGAGTTATCCCCCTTTTTATTTAGCTGATATAATGCCCAATAATTTCAATCATCATACTCACCATGACACCATGACTCCATATTACAAAATGCACGCAGTTTCGATCCATGACAGTAACCATACATCAGACAAGTAGAAACAAATAGCGTAATTCCCAATCAAAGAGACGCGACATAATACATCAAGCACTTCCAAACTTTCGACAAGCAATTATTCATAATTCACAGTCTGCATTGCGGCATTCTGTTAGCTCCATTAGTCTTTTTTGAAGATCCGCTACTTCTAGGCAAAGCTGTTGCACGGCGATGGATTGTCTTTTTAAAAGAGAAACTTAGCTGCAGCACTTATTGGCACTTTTCTCGATATCACTTCGTTGTGTGAATAAATAGATAAGCAGAGTCGTGGCCCGGTGGGTTATATTTCATTGAAGGGTTTGGATTAATTTTCGGATGTCCGATATTTAAAACTTGTACGACCTGGCTATTAATCCTGCTGTTTATACATTGGGGGGGGGGAAGAATAAGTTATATGTGTTGGCTGCTCCGGAAATTTTTAAGAATCAATATTTATTAAAGGAAGGGAACATTCTTCAAATATAATATCCAATGATCAAAATACAAATTCAATAGATTTTTATATAAGATACAGGTAATAGACAATGAAGTAAATAATGAAAATAATATTCTGAGTTTTTCTTTGGCGTTTTAAATTTTAAAACTTTTTAAAAGCACTGTGATACACATTTTTCTCACACATTAAAAATTATCTCTTAATTTTTTTTAATGATTAAACACGTTTATTAGCGTTTTTATTTTTGAGTTAATATATTAGAAGAAAAACTATTTTTGAGATGTTAATGATAGGAAAAATTAATTAAAAAGGAGAATTAATTGAATGGAAAATGAAAAAAAACTCCCTGGTTTTTTCTGTAATGAGGTATTCTCACGTTTTGAGATTAAATTTTATTAAAATAGTAGTTAAAAAACCATGAAGAATGACGTTTACATCAAGTATTTTCGTAGCCTAGTTTCTGAGTTATAAATTTTTGAAATTTAGTTTTTTGTTTGGGCTCGAAAACACTTTCGAATCACAAATCATGCGCTGTGAGGTCACATCCAATAGAAGCCCGTTTTCTGATAACGTGACTTTTCTGATGTTTTGGCCAAAAGAAAATTGAATTTAAAATTATTTAAAACACATTTTGAAACTTAAAAATCAGAAATTTGGGAGTCTTTAACCATAATGTATCAAAAAAGTATAAAATCAAGCAAATCCCTCACTCATGCAAATACCTCATTCATTCTGCTTTAAATGATTCAGTGTAGATAAATATCTTGTTTTAATACGGAACACATCAATGAAAAAAATTTCATTTAAGAATTAATAATTTGTCAAAACTTATTTACCTACAGTAAATAAGAATTCCAAGAAGATTTACCTTGAAAAATCAAAATACACGAGATTTTATACTTGTTTTATAAAAAAGCAGATGAAATCAAAAATAATTCCTATGAAAATAATTTTTTCTGACAACTTTTGATAACATAAACAATCTTATTTTAAACTTCTTATATTGCTTTTTAATTTAGACAAATAATAAGGCATATATAATAATCCCTGCCCAAATCAAATCAAATAATTTCCCCTATGAAAAATTTAAGGGGGTTCAGTACCCCAACACCTTAAAAAGATCGATTTTGAGATTTTGATAAATTATAAAAGAGCTAACATTTAGCTTTCCAACGATGTATTACTTATGCCTGTAATCAGTTTTAAAGCATACTACAAATTGCTTTAAAAATGTAAAGAAACCGAAATTCTCTATGCCGTGCCAACTTCGAATGCAAATATCTCAAAACTGTGTTTTTAAACCTTCGATGTACCTTTTCTAGCAATCTAACAGTTGAAACATCATTATTTTTTGCACACATGTCTGTTATGATGTAGTTGTTATAATGAAATGAGCTTTTAAAAAAATCTCTGTATTTTTTTTTTAAATATCACTTTTATCAGGAAAAAAATGCTATATTTTAAAAATTTTAGAGATGCAATGTAAAAAGTTCAATAAAATGGGTTATAATTAATCAATTACTTAAAGCTCATTTCAGTATAACAACTACATCATAACAGGAATGTATGTCAAAAATTATGATGTTTCAACTGTTAGATTGCTAGAAAAGGTACATCGAAGGTTTAAAAACACAGTTTTGAGATATTTGCATTCGAAGTTGGCGCGGCATAGAGAATTTTGGTGTGTTTTCATTTTTAAAGCAATTTTTAGTATGCTTTAAAACCGATTACAGGCATAAGTAATACACCGTTGGAAAGCTAAATGTGTGCTCTTTTATAATTTATCAAAATCTCAAAATCGACATTTTTCAAAATGTTGGGGTACTGAACCCCCTTAAATAATAATAAATGGTAATTAAAAATACTGATAACAGCAGTAAATTCTATTGATGATTACTTTAAAACAAAAATGTGTCGCTATTTTTACTACTGATAAAAATAAATATTACTAAATAAAACAAAAATAATAAACATTCAATCTTTTACTACCATTACAGTTTGGAACTTGAATAAAAATATAATTAAAAGGAATAGTGCTATATCGATTGCCTGATTCATTTTTAAATTAAAACCTATAATTATCAAGTTACTTCAAAATAAAATTAATTTCTTCTTATACTGTGGTGAGTACCCGATTTTTCCACCATACTCTCCACCTTGGGCTTATTACCATCAGCTAAAGTAAGTGGAGATCCAAGCCATGTGCATTTATTTATTGTTATTTTCGCCTGTGAGGGATTTTATCCTTTTACCTAATAGTTTATAAAATTGTTTAAGTTAAATAATTGATCTTCTTTATAACTTTAAAACACACCATTATAATAATGAGGTATTAGCATGAGTGAGGGATTTGCTTGATTTTTTACTTTTTCTATACATTATGGTGCAAAACTCCCAAATTTCTGATTTTTAAGTTCAAAAATGTGTTTTAAATAATTTAAAGTTCAATTTTATTTTTGCCAAAACGTCATAAAAGTCACGTTATCAGAAAACGGGCTTCTATTGGATGTGACGTCACAGCGCATGCTTTGTGATTCGAAAGTGTTTTCGCGCCCAAACAAAAAACGGATAAAAACCGCAATAGGTCTCTTTTTGAAAATATTTATCACTTCTTACCATATAATTTAACAATGACACACAAAAACGATACCTGTTTTAGTCAACCTTGTTGCATTTGATATTGGGAATTGGGTATAACATTAAAATTTGAAGAACTAAAAACGAATTCTTGGGGTTGTGTCTCATAAATTTTTGGAGAAATTTTATCCTAAAAACAGAGTTTAACTTGTTTTGGTAAGCCTCGTCTGAATTTCGGGGAAGTGGCGGGCCACTTCGCCCCCCTTCTGTACACCCCTGGTCTTAGAGGTAATCATGGAGGTTGAAATTATTATTTTAAATGTTGTATCAGATATTTATAATAAGTTGGTAAGCTATAAGTAAAATAAAATCCAGTAAGGAAAAGGATACCATTTGTCATATTTTGCTCACATAAAGGACTATGGTGACCATATGGTCACATGCCATATTTTCTAAAATTTACATCTGAAGCATTAAAAATTGGTTTATTCCCATTCTATTAACATCAATGAAGGTAATTTAGAACGGGGTAAAAATTTTGAAGAAATAAAATAATTGCGTCCCTAATGTGTTAAGTAAGTGTTTTGCATTTCTGTATAGCAAATATGAATAGAATAAATTATCTTATTTGAACATTAAATATATTATCTAATATCCAATTTCTACAAAATTAAAAGTAATTCTATTTGCAATTAATTTTAGCATCACCAACTTACACTGCATCAATTATTTACTAATCCCATAGGATCAATGCGATGATTGCTCTTCCCCATTCAGGCTCACTGAATTTTTAAGCGTACTTCATTTAAGGTTCTACAAATGTAACTCACTTTTTTTGAAAAACAGTTTTGTCTTTGCGCAAATGTGCAAGTTAAACAACATTCGCGTTTCAGTAGACAGATTTAAACTTTGGAAACAAGCCAATTTTTCTTAATGAATTCAACAAAACTCTGTATAAAGCAAGATGGTAAAACAGTATAAATAAAATTAAAAGCCCGTGATTTTATATACTTGCACTGAAATAATCTTTCTAGAAAACAAGAGCTAAACACCAGACTCTCATCCCAGAAGCATCACATGCAATAAGTTTCTTCTTTTACAAGTACTTCATTTTTTAGATTTGCATAATTATATCCACAGTCAAACAGATGTACGGAAAACAGAATTCTCACACTTAGTGGGAAACATCAGCAGAACTACAATGCTTTATCTGTAAAAACACTTTCAAAATATTGTTATTCTTGTGGGGTAACAAGACTAACAGAACGGGCAATGGAACGATAGGAATTATTTTTTATTACTATATTCATTATTATTCATTTATTTATTGCTATTCATTTATTACATGTGGCTTTCTTATGAAAAGTATTTTTAGTGTGAAATTACCATGTTATTCTCCTATGACACGCAAAGAATCCGTTAGGTGCTGTTTTTATTACATTTCTAAATTTACTGTTGTGATAATTTATTCAACTGTGCAAATGGTTTGAATGAGGTTAGCCATTATGCACTAGAACTCTTAAGCTGCTTCATTTTTTAGAAAACCTTATTTAAATATAGAGGAATCATATTTAGAATATATATATACACTAGCGGAAATAAAAATCCCAACACCAAGAAGGAAAGGAGATATCAAAGTCAAATTTGTTTCTATAATTGCACATAGTATTAATGTGAATTGATTAAAAAATGAGCCTTCCTGGATGTTAGGGGGCAGAGAAAATCGGTGAGGAGTGTTGTCTCCATAGGTGTCCATTACCGCCGTCACACGTCATGGTATTGAGTGACAGGGGCTCTAAATGACTTTTGAGGGATTGGAGGACCATGTTGCCTCCTCAGGTAGTCCAAATTCATATGGTGCACCAGCGGACGTTGCATACCGGGCTAGGTGACCGGACCTGTTTTGTGGGTGTTGGTTCTAGAGAACGGGAAAGACGGGGTAAAAATGCAACCTAGGAGGTTAAGAAGAAAGCTTGGACATTGCATACAACATGTGGTTGTGCATGTTTCTCTTGAAATTTGTCCCCAGGACAGGTCTGAAGGTAAGGACGGTCTACCGGCTGCAAAATCTCAATGACGCAGCTCTGGTTGGAAAAAGTACTGGTGAATCATACTCAGGAGTAGCAGAAATGGAATCCAATGCATCCCCACTCCGTTACCCTGCATCACCACTCCGTGGAATGATTAGAAAATCATCAGCTGAGTACGATCTCTCCATTGTGTCTTCAAACTCATAACCAACCGTCGTGGTGCTCCAAACCGAATCAGGATTCTCTCATAAACACAATGTCATGAAATTGGGATTTTCATTTCCTTATTTCGTGCACTATTGGAAACAGAAATGCCAATTTTCAGCCCCTTGTTTATTGACAAAGATGTAAGAAGCTATGCGGACCGAACGGACAATCCGCAGTACTGCAAACGACATCCATCCCACTGCCGCTTGTTCTCAGTATGATCTACCGGTATTTTGGCTAACCGGAGCTGCTTTATTGAGGTTTTTTAGCCGGTTGTCCGTCCTTACCTTCAGACCTGTCCTGGGGACAAGTTTCAAGAGAAACATACACAACCACATGTTGCATGCAATGTCCAAGCTTTCTTTAAACCCCCTAGGTTGCATTTTTACCCTGGCCTATCCATTCATAAGAACCAACGCTCACAAAACATGTCCGGAGAAAGAGGAGAAATCCCCTAGCCCGATATGCAACGTCCGCTGGTGCACCATATGAATTTGGACTACCTGAGGAGGCAACATGGTCCTCCAATCCCTTAAAAGTCATTTAGAGTCCCTGTCACTCAGTACCATGACGTGTGACGGCGGTAATGGACACCTATGGAGACAACACTCCTCACGGATTTTCTCAGCCCCCTAACATCCAGGAAGGCTGATTTTTAAAGCAATTCACATTGATACTATGTGCAATCATAGAAATAAATTTGACTTTGATACCTCCTTTCCTTCTTGGTGTTGGGATTTTTATTTCCGCTAGTATATATATATATATATATATATATATATATATATATATATATATATATATATATATATATATATATATATATATATATATATATATATATATATATATATATATATATATATTAGGGTGGTCCTTATTTGTATGGTAAAAATTTTTTTGGGGAATTTCGGTGGTGACGCCCCCTAGTTTTGAGTCACTATAAAAAATAATAATGTATGCAAAATATCAGCTCATTCGAATAATAAACACCCGTGCGCAGTTCCCTTGAAGTTTCAAAAAAATACCGATTTTTTCACAAAACATCCCAAAAACCATAGATTAAACCCTCCCATCTTCTTCTTGATTTTTTGATGAGAATCTAATATAGTTATAGTTATAATGTTCCAGATTCCATTCTTCTATCACCCCTCTTTCGGTAGTAAAAATTTTTTAAAGTTAAAATAACTCTTGTAAAGTTGTTTTTCCTGCATTTGAAAAAAAGCTAATAACTCCAGAACCATACAACTTAAAAACCTGAAATTTGTGCCATTTTGTTTGTAATTTTATTACCTTTCATTTGATGTGCAACATAACTGCCTTTCTTAAAAAAAATTTCTTCAAAATAAAAAAAATGGAGGAAAAATTAAATAAAAAAAATTTTTGAAAAAAATTTTTATTAAAAAATTTTAAGTTTTTCCACTCCCAAAATGAACATTTCTGCCAAATTTCAAGTTGAAATTAAAATTTGATCATGTAGAAAAAAATAAAAATTTGCGAAATTTTGGCAGGTCCCTAAACGTTTGATGTAATTTAACAAAAAAAGGTGTTTCACTCATGGGGATTCCAAAAACTCCCTTGAGGGTGTTCATACGATTTTTACCATGCAAAAAAATTCACTTAAATATCAGAAAATACAACTACTAGCCGATTCGGTACAAAATCTTACAGAGCCCTGTCAGGTACCAAATGGTAGATTGCGTTGTGCGTAGTCATCGGAGATTAAGAACGAAAATAAATATTTTTATCTAGTCCTATAGTGATTAAAAATGAATACTAACGCTTGTATAGAACATTTGTTATGGTAAAAATTTAGAATTGTAAAAATTACTTTCCGTAAGTTAGAAAAAGTTAGCATTTTTTGGTATGGAAGGCGTGGAACTTCATCGATTCCACTCTTATCTATTCTAAGACGAAGGTTTCAATTTACTGAAGAACGTGTGGCCATAGATCAGGAAACCCCCGAATTAGTTGCAAAGCTACAAAACTATTTGATTGATTTAAAATAGAAAAGAAATTTTTAGAACTTGGATCCTATTGTATGGCAAAACAACGAGAACTACTTAAATGGACAAAGAATAGCAAATCAATTAAAGTAGTCAATGACTGTGTAGAAAGAGGGGTTAAACTGATTGAGGAATTTAACCACCAATTTAGCAAATATGAATCTCAAAAACAGTTCATCTTACAAACTGTTCAGGATTATCGTAAAAATATCCGAAATCGAATCGAGAGACATTGAGAAACCCTTATGATAGGATGCTACTTATTATATGTTGTGATTATTACTTCGTCTGTATAATGTTATTTGCATAGAGTCCATTCTTTTAAGTGCAACCTGAGCACCAAGTGCAGATATTTGGTTTTTGTATTTGGCTTGTGTCGAACTGTTCATACACTTTCATTAAACATCTTGTCACCATACTGCAAACTTCCTTATTGGAGTCAGAGTCAGTTCTTTAGCTAGCTGGGTTAGAAAAATCCGCGCGTTATAGAAAAAAAGGTGGGTGTACTTTTTATTATTTTTCAATGTAAAAAAACTTTTAGATTATATAGAGTAAATAATTGGTTAATTTTAATGTGATCTTGTAAAAAAATTTTTATAAACCTAGGAAAAAATACATCACATTAGAATTTATTGACAATTCATTTGTAATTTAAGTATAAGTTTTAATATTGAGTCAACCTATTATTATTTAGAATTGTGATTTTATTTTATTCTTTTATCTTTAAACACTTTTAATTTCATTTGATTTGACATGTTGGAAGTGAAAAAATAACGTAAAAATTTAATTCTAAGGGAAATTCAGGTAAAATATAGGCACATTGAATTAGGTTGGAAACTAGCTCTGTAGGATTTTGTACCGAATCGGCTAATAGCTGTATTTTCTGATATTTAAGTAAATTTTTTTGCATGGTACAAATCGTATGAACACCCTCAAGGGAGTTTTTGGAATCCCCATGAGTAAAACACCTTTTTTTGTTAAATTACATGGAATGTTTAGGGACTTGCCAAAATTTCGCAAATTTTTATTTTTTTCTACATGATCAAATTTTAATTTCAACTTGAAATTTAGCAGAAATGTTCATTTTGGGAGTGGAAAAACTTAAAATTTATTTAATAACAATTTTTTTCAAAAAATTTTTTTATTTAATTTTTTCTCCATTTTTTTTATTTTGAAGAACATTTTTTTAAGAAAGGCAGTTATGTTGCACATCAAATGAAAGGTAATAAAATTACAAACAAAATGGCACAAATTTCAGGTTTTTAAGTTGTATGGTTCTGGAGTTATTAGCTTTTTTTCAAATGCAGGAAAAACAACTTTACAAGAGTTATTTTAACTTTAAAAAATTTTTACTACCGAAAGAGGGGTGATAGAAGAATGGAATCTGGAACATTATAACTATAACTATATTAGATTCTCATCAAAAAATCAAGAAGAAGATGGGAGGGTTTAATCTATGGTTTTCGGGATGTTTTGTGAAAAAATCGGTATTTTTTTGAAACTTCAAGGGAACTGCGCACGGGTGTTTATTATTCGACTGAGCTGATATTTTGCAAAAACTATTTATTTGTATGATGGAACAATTTGGGGGGGCGTCGCGTTTAGATTTCCAAACTTAAAAAATAAGGACCACCCTAATATATATATATATATATATATATATATATATATATATATATATATATATATATATATATATATATATATATATATATATATATATATATATATATATATATATATATATATATATATATATATATATATATATATATATATATATATATATATATATATATATATATATATATATATATATATATATATATATATATATATATATATATATATATATATATATATATATATATATATATATATATATATATATATATATATATATATATATATATATATATATATATATAGTTTCAAAAAAATACTGATTTTTTCACAAAACATCCCAAAAACCATAGATTAAACCCTCCCAACTTCTTCTTGATTTTTTAATGAGAATCTAATATAGTTATAGTTATAATGTTCCAGATTCCATTCTTCTATCACCCCTCTTTCGGTAGTAAAAATGTTTTAAAGTTAAAATAACTCTTGTAAAGTTGTTTTTCCTGCATTTTAAAAAAACTAATAACTCCAGAACCATACAACTTAAAAACCTGAAATTTGTGCCATTTTGTTTGTAATTTTATTACCTTTCATTTGATGTGCAACATAACTGCCTTTTTAAAAAAAATTTTCTTCAAAATAAAAAAATGGAGAAAAAATTAAATAAAAAAAATTTTTGAAAAAAAAATTTTATTAAATAAATTTTAAGTTTTTCCACTCCCAAAATGAACATTTCTGCTAAATTTCAAGTTGAAATTAAAATTTGATCATGTAGAAAAAAATAAAAGTTTTCGAAATTTTGGCAAGTCCCTAAACATTCCATGTAATTTAACAAAAAAAGGTGTTTTACTCATGGGGATTCCAAAAACTCCCTTGAGGGTGTTCATACGATTTGTACCATGCAAAAAAATTTACTTAAATATCAGAAAATACAGCTATTAGCCGATTCGGTACAAAATCCTACAGAGCTAGTTTCCAACCTAATTCAATGTGCCTATATTTTACCTGAATTTCCCTTAGAATTAAATTTTTACGTTATTTTTTCACTTCCAACATGTCAAATCAAATGAAATTAAAAGTGTTTAAAGATAAAAGAATAAAATAAAATCATACCCCGATGACTACGCACAACGCAGTCTACCATTTGGTACCCGACAGGGCTCTGTAAGATTTTGTACCGAATCGGCTAGTAGTTGTATTTTCTGATATTTAAGTGAATTTTTTTGCATGGTAAAAATCGTATGAACACCCTCAAGGGAGTTTTTGGAATCCCCATGAGTGAAACACCTTTTTTTGTTAAATTACATGAAACGTTTAGGGACCTGCCAAAATTTCGGAAATTTTTATTTTTTTCTACATGATCAAATTTTAATTTCAACTTGAAATTTGGCAGATATGTTCATTTTGGGAGTGGAAAAACTTAAAATTTATTTAATAAAAATTTTTTTCAAAAATTTTTTTTATTTTATTTTTTCTCCATTTTTTTTATTTTGAAGAAAATTTTTTAAAGAAAGGCAGTTATGTTGCACATCAAATGAAAGGTAATAAAATTACAAACAAAATGACACAAATTTCAGGTTTTTAAGTTGTATGGTTCTGGAGTTATTAGCTTTTTTAAAATGCAGGAAAAACAACTTTACAGGAGTTATTTTAACTTTAAAAAATTTTTACTACCGAAATAGGGGTGATAGAAGAATGGAATCTGGAACATTATAACAATAATTGTATTAGATTCTCATTAAAAAATCAAGAAGAAGATGTGAGGGTTTAATCTATGGTTTTTGGGATGTTTTGTGAAAAAATCAGTATTTTTTTGAAACTTCAAGGCAACTGCGCACGGGTGTTTATTATTCGAATGAGCTGATATTTTGCATACATTATTATTTTATATAGTGACACAAAACTAGGGGGCGTCACCACCGGAATTCCCAAAAAAAATTTTTACCATACAAATAAGGACCACCCTAATATATATATATATATATATATATATATATATTTTTATTTTTATATATAGGGTGAACTGACCAGTAGTTGACCACCTACCAGTAGTTGACCATTTGAGCATAATTTTACAAAAAACAAGAACTCTCGTGTGTTTATTTCGAAGCTGTTGCTTTGAAAACATAGCTAACATTTTAATAAAAGCTCATGCACAGTCTTAAGTTCCAGTATTGATCTTAAAAGACGCAATAAATAGTTGAAAACAAAGTTATCAACAAAGCTTCAAAGCATGCGCTCTCACTACTAGCTATAATGGTATGGAGTATTTAGTTCAATCTCAAATCATCCAGCTAGTTTTTATTCCAATTGTTTATTGATTGATGAATTTAGGTCCTATATATACAGTTTAATTAAATAAAACTATCATTACTTGTATATTAACCATTTAATTTGATATTTGAGGGGTGGTCAACTACTGGCTGTCTAAAATAGAAAAAGTGCTAGTATTTGACCAAAGTGGTCAACTACTGGATTTTATTTGCTTTTGAGATTTCTTTTTAAACCAAGAGCGATCTTAAAGATTTTTACCTGCAGTACAATTTTTGCTTAGATTTACTGTAAAAAAAGTTACATTTCCAGTAATTAACCAGTTTTGTTAATAGGGACTCTTTATTCAATCTAACTGTTTCATTGGTTCTTCATATTTCCAACACCTGCGCTTTAAAAATATATCACTCCTCTCGCTAAGCCCTAAAATACGTACCTACGGGTAGCTGGTTGGTTGGTTGTCAGACGTATACGCATTTTTAGTTTTTTTAGATAGCCCTTTGTAGTAAACGCGGGAATCGAACGATTCGCGGTGCAAGCGCTCGCTAGGTGGCCTACAGTCTGGTTTTAAAAGGTTAAACAATAAAAACACATGTTCTATTTCTTGCTTAAAATATATATGATTTTGCAAATACATCTTAAAAATCCTTATTGAATAAAAATTTTTAATAATTTTCTAAGACGTATTCAACAAACGGAAGACATTTTGGTAGGATTCGAACAAACAGTTGGTTTTCAGATCATAGGATTTTCTGACAAAAGGCACGGGTGTTTATAAGAATGAAATATTAGATATGTTCAAAGTTTTAAAACCATTCAATAAAACAACTGATTTTTTCGCTTAAAATTGTTTAGAAAAACTATGAACTTGAAAATTTGCTAAAATTTGCCTATTCTTAATTTTTGTGAGGGAATTTTATAATCATCAGTTTGAATGAAAGTTTGTGTAAGGGTTTCTGAAACGTTTTCTTCAAGCCTCTCCGTTGCGTATTTTTTCAGCCAACTTTAGGAAGAACACCCTGTTTTAAATAAATGGGGAAAATTTCAGTGGGACTCGAACAAACAGCTCTTTTGGAAATGAAAGGTTGCGTTGTGGATCAGTTGGTTGATTTGTGCTTGAGCTGTAGATTTTGATTTTTATTCTGGAAATGGTGAATATGGCAATGGTCAATTACTGGAATAATGGAGGTCAAATACTGGATGTAAGTGGTCAACTACTGGCAAAATCTCAATTAATTCCTTTTAAAATAAATAAATAAAATTCTATAAAAGTGAGAGGAAAAATGATTATCAGTTATTATTCCTCATACCTTCATTGATATTAAACCACTGTCAATTTTTTTAGAAAAATTTTTTTCTTAGAAAGAAAAATAAAACTTGGAGAAATTTCCACTAACTGGTCAATTACTGGTCAGTTCACCCTATATATATATATATATATATATATATATATATATATATATATATATATATATATATATATATATATATATATATATATATATATATATATATATATATATATATATATATATATATATATATATATATATATATATATATATATATATATATATATATATATATATATATATATATATATATATATATTTTATATATATATATATAAAATAAAATATATATATATATATATATAAAATATATATATATATATAAAATAAATATAAAATAAATATATATATATATATATATATATATATATATATATATATATATATATATATATATATATATATATAAATATATATATATATATAAAATATATATATATATATAAAATAAATATATATATATATATATATATATATTTTTATAATATATAAAAATTTTTTTTGGGAATTCCGGTGGTGACGCCCCCTAGTTTTGTGTCACTATATAAAATAATAATGTATGCAAAAAAAATATCAGCTCATTCGAATAATAAACACCCGTGCGCAGTTGCCTTGAAGTTTCAAAAAAAATACTGATTTTTTCACAAAACATCCCAAAAACCATAGATTAAACCCTCCCATCTTCTTCTTGATTTTTTAATGAGAATCTAATACAATTATTGTTATAATGTTCCAGATTCCATTCTTCTATCACCCCTATTTCGGTAGTAAAAATTTTTTAAAGTTAAAATAACTCCTGTAAAGTTGTTTTTCCTGCATTTTAAAAAAGCTAATTACTCCAGAACCATACAACTTAAAAACCTGAAATTTGTGCCATTTTGTTTGTAATTTTATTACCTTTCATTTGATGTGCAACATAACTGCCTTTCTTTAAAAAATTTTCTTCAAAATAAAAAAATGGAGAAAAAATTAAATAAAAAAAATTTTTGAAAAAAATTTTTATTAAATAAATTTAAGTTTTTCCACTCCCAAAATGAACATATCTGCCAAATTTCAAGTTGAAATTAAAATTTGATCATGTAGAAAAAAATAAAAATTTCCGAAATTTTGGCAGGTCCATAAACGTTTCATGTAATTTAACAAAAAAAGGTGTTTCACTCATGGGGATTCCAAAAACTCCCTTGAGGGTGTTCATACGATTTTTACCATGCAAAAAAATTCACTTAAATATCAGAAAATACAACTACTAGCCGATTCGGTACAAAATCTTACAGAGCCCTGTCGGGTACCAAATGGTAGACTGCGTTGTGCTTAGTCATCGGGGTATGATTTTATTTTATTCTTTTATCTTTAAACACTTTTAATTTCATTTGATTTGACATGTTGGAAGTGAAAAAATAACGTAAAAATTTAATTCTAAGGGAAATTCAGGTAAAATATAGGCACATTGAATTAGGTTGGAAACTAGCTCTGTAGGATTTTGTACCGAATCGGCTAATAGCTGTATTTTCTGATATTTAAGTAAATTTTTTTGCATGGTACAAATCGTATGAACACCCTCAAGGGAGTTTTTGGAATCCCCATGAGTAAAACACCTTTTTTTGTTAAATTACATGGAATGTTTAGAGATTGCCAAAATTTCGCAAACTTTTATTTTTTTCTACATGATCAAATTTTAATTTCAACTTGAAATTTAGCAGAAATGTTCATTTTGGGAGTGGAAAAACTTAAAATTTATTTAATAAAATATTTTTTTCAAAAATTTTTTTTATTTAATTTTTTCTCCATTTTTTTTATTTTGAAGAAAATTTTTTTTAAAAAGGCAGTTATGTGCACATCAAATGAAACGTAATAAAATTACAAACAAAATGGCACAAATTTCAGGTTTTTAAGTTGTATGGTTCTGGAGTTATTAGCTTTTTTAAAATGCAGGAAAAACAACTTTACAAGAGTTATTTTAACTTTAAAACATTTTTACTACCGAAAGAGGGGTGATAGAAGAATGGAATCTGGAACATTATGACTATAACTATATTAGATTCTCATTAAAAAATCAAGAAGAAGTTGGGAGGGTTTAATCTATGGTTTTTGGGATGTTTTGTGAAAAAATCAGTATTTTTTGAAACTTCAAGGCAACTGCGCACGGGTGTTTATTATTCGAATGAGCTGATATTTTGCAAAAACTATTTATTTGTATGATGGAACAATTTGGGGGGGCGTCGCGTTAAGATTTCCAAACTTAAAAAATAAGGACCACCCTAATATATATATATGATACATATTTCTTGTGAATGACCAAATACAAGACAACTTTACTAATGTAAGTGGGCGTTGAGTGAAATTCATGAATGAACGTGAATAGAAACATACACACTTCTCTTGAATGCTAGCATTTTAAAATAATGTTTCTAAGATTTTTTATGTTATAAGTCACTGAAATGTTATTAAAGCAGGAAAAAAGTTGGGACATGATAAAAAGAGTTAAAGAATGAAAGCTACAAACGAGTGTTTTAAGATTTATTTCAGCTGAGTTGAAACAAATTTCATAAAGTGCTATTTTAGTATTTTATAATTGTTCAAAGGAATTATAATTGGGTTTCATGAAAATAATTATTTATCTAAATATAAATTTCATTTTTAAAATGTTATTAATTTTGAATTTTGCCACGAATATACATTTAAAAAGCAACATGGACTCCAAGCGACTAATATGTAAAATTATTTAAAATTTTGAAGAAATTTCCATCATTAAATACATTTTAGAAGAGTGAAAACTAATTCTTTATTATCCATATTTTATAAACTCTTTCCCCCATTTCAATAATAAATTAAATAGCATAATATGCATAATAGAACTATGCATAGAACTTTGTAACCTATCAACCAATCACCCAGATGACTGTTACACTTATTTGTATGGCAACATCTGTGAACTATATTTAAGCCACTAACTTGTTTGTTCTTCGCTTGCTCTACTGCAGCGAGCATCAAGCCATATTGACTTTCGTTTCCATATTTATATTTTTTAAAGTTTTTAAATAAATAATGGTTATTAAAGTTCAACTTTAAATTACTTATAAGGTATGACGGAATCCACTTAACGCACTTTCAGTGTATTAACATTAAAGATGCATTAACGAGCATAACATTAAAGATGAATAGAAATTCCGGGTTGAACTAATAAAGGTGGAAGTATTCTGGGCTTTGTTACGTCACACAGATAAACTCCGTCTTCCCTTAAATATTATTATAATTATTATGTTTCGAATGAATTCTCGATTACTTTTATACTCTTTTTAAGATCTATAAAGAGGATAAAATAATTTTATTACACATTCTGTACCAAAATAACTAATATATAAGGAAAATAAAATTAATATCAAATTTATGTAAAGACGGTTTGTTATGATATGGAGACACAAAAATTACTAGAAGGGCAATTCCACGGGTAACTGACTGACATTTTTCAAGAAAAACGCTTAGTATTTTGTAGTTTTCTTCCCAAAAATAAATGATAAAAAAATACTTTCCACCCAGTTTATTGCTTTCTTGTTAGCTTAATCTAATGGCACAATTAAATTTTCAAAATATGTTTTTATTGATTTTTTAAAAATTTTAAACGACATGGTAACTGACTGACATTTGTGAAACATTTATGTCAGTCAGTTAGTTACCTTGCTGTTTAAAATTTTTTAAAAATCAATAAAAACTTATTTTGAAAATTTAATTGTGCCATAGATTAAGCTAACAAGAAAGCAATAATCTGGGTGGAAAGTATTTTTTTATCATTTATTTTTAGGAAGAAAATAACAAAATACTAAGCGTTTTTCTTAAAAAATGTCAGTCAGTTACCCGTGGAATTGCCCAGAAATATTTATGTATACTAAATATTTATGTATTATTTGATATTAATTTTCAAAGGGAAACATACGTGTATTTATTGAAAATATGTAGAGGAGAGGAGGGTAATATGGAACAGTCGGGTAATATGGAATAGCTGGATTTACAGCTATTGAAAACTAATTAGACCTTAGAGAACATAGTTAATCTTAACTATAAAAATATATTTAGCAATTTACGTTCAAATAGTTTTGTTCACGAGTCTATTTACAATAGTCACAAACATAATTGTCTTTTTCTTACCCTTTGCTAATGGAATATTCCAATAGTCACCAGTCAGGCCATCTTGTACTATGAACCATTTTACTGACCGATAAAACATGGATAGCTAAAAAACGACTGCAGTATAAGAAACTACTGATCTTTTAGTGTACATTATGCTTAACAACAAAATCAAAGTCTCATAGTTACTGGTTGGTTAAAAGCTTTGAACTTCCGAAAATCCTAAAACACACTTTAACACAAGTTATTTTTGTAAAATTAAACAAACTTTAAACTAATAGTTATTACTTTTATGAAAACTGTTGTCAAATTCTGGTATTTAAATTCAAATTAGATAAAAAGATTAAATGTCACCATTTTTTAAGAGTATCGATATTTTGTTTGTGGGTTGATTTTCCCCCCATATTTTCTAACAATGAAAAAATATAATCGATAATCCTCAGTTAAGGAGTTTCAGTTTACCATAAAGCCATCCCCATAATTACCATTTCTGTTGTTTTTAGTCATCCCCCTGGTGTAGGAAAGCCTACACCAGGTCCAAAAGAACTCGTCGCATCAAATAATCATAAATCCTATCCTGCTCAACCTCCAATTGCCTCCAGAAGGCACCTAAACAATTAAGGAGGTGAGCAGGATTAGCAGAAAAGGAACAGGAACAAGGAGGAAAAATCTTTTTCCATCCTGAAATATCATGCATCTTAAGTGCCCACTTCTAAATCTGGCCAAGGCCGATTGAAGAGGCCTAGGGCCTCTGCATGACAGAGACAAGCCCGGTTCCTTTGCAGCGTACCAGCTATGAGATGGTGGGAGGCGCCAAGTAGAGAGTAGTATACTCCTTTGGAGGGAGTGGATCTCCAGAGATTACCATTTCTTTCTCACAATATTACATTCTGCACTTATTTTAGACTTTTCGTAAAAGTTATTTTTTATAACGAAACTAAAATAACATTTTCTTCTACTATTAGGTTTAGTAACTTCCAAGTACTCAGCTATTTAGAAGCACCCATGAGTGTTAGGAAGTTCGGACATGCAAAGAGTATGCTAGTATGGCATTATCAAGAATATTTCTGGCATTTATCTAATTTTTTACGTTTAGTTTTTTTTCTATTATGGTTATGTATTTATCACAATAAGATTTTAATAATCCATTAGAAATGATAGAGTATGATCTAAATACCTTTAAAAGTAGAACTCTTTTGGGGTCAGTTATAAACCCTGTTAACCCTAAAACTAGCAATCTGGAAAAATTTTTTAATGAAAATAGTTAATTAACTTTGAAATGAAATGAAAACTTTTTAAATCAAATGAAATAAATAATTTTATCCAGGAAATAATTGAATATTTTACTATAAGATTAGTTTATTATCCTCCACAAAATAAAATTCTCTACGAAAGAAATGGAAAAAATATAAGAGAAGAATAATTAATTTTAGCCGCAGAAAATAATTGAATATTTAGAGGCGTTGAAAATATCAGGGTACGTATTAACCTATTTGGAAAAGGAAAATATTAATTTTGATAATTTTAAACTCCATACACAGATTGGATTATAAATAGCTTCCACAAATTTCAGTGTAGGTTTTCATCTCATTAGACATCTTCTTTCATAGCTTTCTCTTTGAAACTCGAATAAAGAGAAAACGCAAAATTTTGTTTATATCTATTCTAATTATCTTTTTATATAAGCACCTGTCCTCCATATCTCGAAAGAAATTCGTACCCAATTAACACTTCCAAACCCAAAAGTGTTGCCTTCCATCTCACAGAAGAGGAGGGAGAGACATCTTTTTTTTTTAATTTACCGTTGACAATTTAAACTTCATACGCAATTTGAATATAAACAGCTTCCACACATTGCAGCTTAGATTTTCTTCCCATTACTTAAGGCACATTCTTTCATGGCTATCTCTTTGAAATTCGAAAAAAAAATTTATTGCGATCCATCACAATTATCTTCATTTATACAAGCACCTCTCCTCCATATCTCGAAAGAAACCCATACACGATTAACACTTCCAAACCAAAAAGGGTTGTCTCCCCATCCCACAGCAGAGAGATCTTTTCAATTATCATTTCAATTAACCCCCACTTCCCTCCTCCATTAACCCCTACACAAAAAGCCACTCCATCCCCTCGGTGGCCAAGATAAAAAGAAAAAACTCTGCCCCAAACATGATGGATGAACCCTCCCTCGCATCACGCTCTCGGTCCGAATCACAACAGTCCTCAGCGATCCACTATCACCTCGGATCACTTCTTTTTCCGCAGATTCCGAACGATCCCCCTTGAGGGTGGGGCGCATGCGCAAACGACGGCCGGCTCTGCTGGAGCCATCGGAACTTCATAAAGGTGGTGAATGGTGCCTGCGGAAGGTGCATTGGGAGGAGTGATTGGATTCAGGCCCTAAGCGCTTGTTAAAAGGATCATGTGACCTTCGCTCGCCGGTTTGAGCGCTGCGGTCAGTTAGTTGTTTTCTCGGACTTGTCCTTTGTGTTTTCCCCCCTCCCGTGGATGACATTCTGACGGCCGGCATGGACGTGTGATAAACGTGAATGTGCTGTGAGAGTGTTTTGTTGGTGGATTTTTGAGGGAAATATTCATGTCATTGAGTGGTTTAGTTGAATTTCAAAGCCTTACGTTCCTGTATAACTGTGGAGAATCGTTTCACACAGTTACAAAGCTGGGAATAATAACTATCTAGAAACTGCCATAACATTTATCTATTGTGATGTTTTCTAGGAAATTCAAAATCCAGTATTGAATGGCTTCCCAATTCCAATGGTGTTTGAAGGAGAAGTAAGATATTAACAAAATTGAAGTTTTAAAGTTGTTTAATTAAAAGTACATGGATATTTATAAAAGAATGAGACATGATGTTATGAACTGCGGCCATCCAAATGAGTGTATTGAAACAATCATAAACGTAGTGTGATATTTTATCTGTTGGGGATAAAAGGAAAAACTCCAAAAACAACTATTTGAAAATCTTTCGAAGATAAATTTATGTAAATAATACCTTAGAGAGAAAAGAGAAAAAACCCAACTTTCTTAAATAATTAAACTATTCATACATTCCATGGTCTTCAGTTCTTCATATTCTCATTCATGACAAGCCATCAGGTTTATTCAGTGTAAATTAACCTTGATATAAAACTGCTAATTTTAAAAATTAAACAACAAAAAATTACATCTGTGATTCACAAAATAACGGCGGAAAATACTTGCATTTTAAAGTGAACTATCGATTATCCTCACACTGTTTTGCATTAAAAAACTAGATACAAATAGATATTGAAAGAATCCATTGGATAACTATGTCGACAGTGTTTCTCTGATTCAATATGAAAGGTTTGTCTGTTCCCAACCTCTTCTGGTCGATACAGAAATTTGACTGAACATCAATGATAAGAATGGTGCCGAAGATACAGACTTTTAAAAGCTGTACGCTATTCCTGGGGATTATACTAGCCATATGTGGTCTCGCAGCGCCTAAAGGTAAGAAGAAAAGGTTTTTTCTTATGTCATGAAGACCTATATTTCATTGTCTATAAACTTTATTTACCGCAATATATGATAACACGAATATAAATTCTATCTTAGTTTGAACTAAAATTCGATTAGAAATCGTGTTATCCAAATGGGTTATTTTTTGTTTCAATTTTTGTTTTCTTTTATTAATTGAATTTTTTTTGTCTAACAGTTTCGAAATTATGTACAGTTTCAAATTTATTACTTATAGACATAGTGTACAGAAATTAAAAATAATTAAAAAATGGTACTGTGTGTGTGGAAAATGTGAGTGTAAGCTTCTAGACCTCTAATAAATGTTAATAAATTCAAAATGATATGGTTTATTCGTAATATAATACATATATCTGGAAGTTCAAGGATAAATATAAAAATAAAGTAAAAATAAATACAGTTACTTTTGAAGTTCAAATCAATATTTTAAATTAATTTCCTTAGTTACGATGGGAAAATTAAATGATAATATAAAATAATATACTAGACAGCAACTTAAGTTGAACCTACTACATCACTAACAAACAAAGTAGTTCCCCTCTCGGTGTCTGAATTTCGAGTGAAACAAAGAACGTCAATTTTAAAATATGATTATTTCGTTGAACCCATGTATAAATAAGTGTCTTTTTATCACGATTTGTGTATCGAAATTCCTCCTATCAACCCAACAGGCTTTGTGTTTACTCACGTTCTCCTTCCGCGTAGTGACGTACTGGGTTCAGAAAATGTTGCTGTGAAGGATGGTAATATATAAAGGCACAAACAAATATTTTAAAAAGTAGAGAGATCTTAAAGTTATAATAATCTCAATTATAAATTGATTACAACATTAATGAATTTCACGATACTTAATAATAGATATATTAGGGTTTTTGTATCATATTTTAAACACAGGCTCAATACGTTAAATTTTTCTTCTCTAGCTTAACTATAAAAAAGTTAGAGTTAAAAATACTTTTCGATATTAATAATCATAAGTTAATGAAGAAGTTGTTGGGTTAGGAGTATTCTAATTTCTTACTAGAATAATTAACCAATATTTATATATTGATCGCAATATTTCATGTTTAAAACCTATCAACAGTTTTCATAAACCTGTTTCTTTTCAATTTTCACAGTTAAGAATACAACTGCGAATATAAAATAAACTTTATTGGGGTAAAAATCCTGAACTGTTTTATTCTGTAAAATTTAATCAAGTGTAGAAAAGAGACTGAATATTTTTTAAAGTGAAAAACAGCGTTGATGTTAAAAGGTATGACTCTTTTATTGAAAACTAATTAATAGTAAAATTCAACATATTTTACAAATGTAACTATCAAAATAAATTTCAATTGTTATAGATTATTTTTTCAGGGCATTGGAGAGATGGGGAATGTTTTCTAAAATCTTTAAACTTATTGATCGTAAGTATGAAAAGAAACATTTCATAAATACATTTAGGGCGCTTAAAGAAAAAACAAATATAATTGATGACTTATCTTGAAAAGAAAATATCTGAAAAGGCGATCTTTCCACCCTATTTCAAAAGCATCATAAACCACTGCATGTATTTCTGATGTAAGAAATAAGCTCTCCCAAGTGTTCCAAAACGCGATTTAATAAGAAAAATATCTTCAATCATTACCCTTCCATGGAACCGAACGACTTTTCCTTATACACCACTTTGAGATAAATTCCGGCTTTAGCTATAAATCCCTGAAAGTTAAGCTCAATCTTACAGATGAATCATTTTTCTTGTACCCAGCATTCAGAAGGCAAAATTGCAAGTCGTTTCTTCTCTTTGTAATTTCTTAAAGAGATTTCTTTTCAAAGCGGGAGTTCCTTCCTTGTGATGGATAGTTTTTCGAGGGAACTGGGGATAATTTATGTCTTGTTTTTTATCCTTACTCCCTTGTCTTTCAAAAATGCATACTTATCTTATTATATATGCTTTATGTAGTAATTAGTGAAGCTGGTTTTTCAGTTTTCACAGCTAGACCGACTTTTTTTTTGTGTTGGGGAAAGTCAGTTAAGTATCTTCGGATCAGTGACTTGAGGAGCCTTGTGGAATGTGGGTACATGGAAGTATGCCGTCTGGGTTACTTTTTTTTTGTTGTTAATGGATTTAAATTTACTTATCTCAGCTGGTATGTGGATTGAATGAAGTTGGCAAGATAACGTATTTCTTTTTACTTTATGGTGAGTGACCTGAAGAATAATTATATGTCTAGGCATGCTGAATGTAGTTGTTGGGCCAAAATATTTCTTCTGTTAGACAATGCTTTGTATACAAAATTTTAAGCTCCGTCTTGTTTTTAGCTAGGAATGTATTTTTTTAACTCAACTATACATAATCATTTCTAGTAAATTTTTCAAAAAAAAGCTATTTACATTCTTGTGAGGCCCAAGTAACTTTTTAGAGATACATTTTATTGTAATTTCATGAATGTTTTCTTAAGCTTTAAAAAAATATGCTACTTATAAAAAATTCTTGTAAAATAAGATGCGAAATTTTAATTTATATGTAATTTCTGAAACTAAACGGTATGTTGAAACTCAATAAATGAACGGAATGCAAAAATTTTCTAATTCAAATACTTATAATTTTCCTCAAACTAAAATAAATAGATTTTAACGTTCCATTTCATATTTTATTAACACTTATTTTTTAAGCTAACACTTGTGATATTTTTAGAAATTATTGTAATAAGAGAAATCATTGACTAAACTCCCAAATATTGCATTAAATTAGAAGCTTTCATTCTATGCTAGTTAAAATATTTTGAATGAGGATAGACGAAATATTTCTAAGTCTAAAACCATTCAGTCATGGTACGTTCTACACAGAGACTCAATAAAGAAAATAACCCCTTTAGCTACATTATAATTTAGTTCCACATAAAATTCACTTACCAAAGGTAGCACTTTTACCATCCAGGCATTGCCAGGTTCAGTATTTTCATTTATTTATTTTTATAGGATTCACCAGAAATATAGTTTGACGATCCATGTTGTATACAAATAGACATAACAACAATAATAATAATATTTCTTACAATATTTTTGAAACTTAAAAGCTTTCTAAATATGTCTAACTACAAGTTGTTATCTTCTAATAGGTGAAATGTTAGCGCTGCTAGATGATTCCGAGATTAGTAACAACAGAAAAGAGTTCTCAAACGAATTTTCATTAAATTAACCCTTTGTTTCATCATGTCCACTCTAGTGGACAAAAGTTAATTTTTTTTGCTATTCTGTAAATGCCTTTACAGATTTCATTTCAGTTTTTTTACCTTCTACATTATTTGAGCTTTCAACTGTTAATCATAGACGACAGCACAATTGCACAATTATTTTTAAGAGAGAAAATGCATGTATATTTTTTTACTTTGTATGCAACAAAGGGTTAAAATTTACACTATATTTACTAAGTCTGTGAGGCTAAGTTTGGAATCAGTGTACAGATAGTAATAACTGGGCGTCAACGGTATGATAAAATGAACCAGGCATTAAACGTGCCAAAACACAAGAAAATGCAAATTATATTCACTCAAAATATTCAATAGCTTTCCTTCAACGCTAACCCATCATTTCCACGCCGTCTCAGGTGAGTCTTTCTTCCCGCATAACTGTACTCATGCTTCACCATCATGATACTATCGATAACGGTTTAATGGAGACATCGATTTTAAAATGGGCCTTTTATCGAAAGAACGATATGTTGGGGGAAATGGCGGCAAGACAATGAATCAGTAAATATTAGTTTTCCTGAAAGGGATTCGGTGAGGGGGAAAGAAATGCTTCTTTAGAACGATTAGAGCGTTGTCATAGAAAGCTCGTTGTATGGCTGGGTGTAAAGAATAGGTGTATTGAATTTCTGAAGAGTTATGAACATTGATTAAGGTTTTATTAATTAAAGTTACACTCCTGAAGGGTTGGGAACATTTATTGTAAAAGGACAAATTCTTACTTATTTCGATATAAAGGCCTTAAATTATTAGGTATTTATTGTAATTTACTATATGATTAAGCTAGAATTCTTAAATGTTAGTATTCCAGTAAGGGGTTTATCAAAATCAAATACTGACGCATGAAATACAAAATCTTGCCTTTAGTATATCAGTGCGGGAATGAATTTGTTTTTATTTCTTACTAGATCTGAAAAACTAAAGCTGGTTTGTAATGTGAGTACACATTTATATGAAAAAACTATTAGATTCAATTTAAAAATTAAATAGTGACATTTTTTAATCTAAATTCTAATTTGAATAGCGTATAACCAGCTAAATGTGCTTACTTTAGAAACTTACTTTTTTTAAATACAGAAAACTTTTTTAAAGTCACAAAATACATAGCTTTATTATAAACTAGCTGATATACCCGCCGTCGCTCGGGGGGAAAAGGCTTTTCAAACTGTGGCAATATAAATAAGAGAGAGATAGTATTAGTTTCTTCATTATATTCCTTTCCAGGGCATCATTTAAGGGAATTATGGTCAACTGCCTTCCCGCTGGGGTTCTTTTTTTGATGCTATACATCCTTAAGATATAAAAACTTTAAAATTACCACCTGTTTGGAATTAATGCGTGAAATCCTCATTTTTAAGACTGATATTTTCAAATTAGAAAAAAGTTGGTGGGAGACTCTCTTAACCCCCTTATTTCAAGGTGTTATATCTTTGTTCTCTTCAATATCCTTTGTTCACTCCATCCATTTCTTTAATTGGTAATGCCTTGTTGTGGCAAATTCTTCCACCTTCACTTCAAATAAAAGTAAAGGTCTATTATTGAACGGCGATTTCTACTGACTTAATATTTATTCCCCCCTCTTCATCCCGCTGTTTTCATAAAGTTCAAAGCAAATAAAAATAAACACTTTCCTGAAATATAGAAAAATCTTTTCGAAATAAAGTGTTAATAACCGGTTTTTAAAATCAAAATAATTAAAAAAAGGTCAGGGGGAGACCCCCTGAACCCCCCTTGGTTGATTTATTACCAACTCATTCATTAAAGAAATCACCTTCAAACATGAAATAAAAGTAGACATCATTTGAATTATTGACATCAATTATCTAAAATTCTTCTGATGAAATATTGCTAATTTAAATTTTTATTGAATGGAAAAAAATTATTTTCGGTTAAATAGTTCGGTTAAATAGTATTGTAAAAAATTGATTTGATCACAAATTATTTCTTTGTCATCTCTCTATTCTAAAAAAAAGTTTTTGGTGAACGGTTTCCAGAGAAAGGCTTTTCAATTACTGATCCGTATAACACAATTCTGGTATCAAAATGTTCGGATTCTTTTGAAGATGTGCAATAAGCCTTTAGAATTTCTAAAAAAAATTTAAATTTTTAGATATTTCCATTTTTTTAGATTACGGATAAGGTCGCAGTTACAAAGCAAGTACTATCAAACAACTTATGCATCCAATCACAACAAACAATCGACGCCATATTTTATAATGAAACCTGAAACAAATTTTTTGCCTTTTTAAAAATGAACTTTAGAGTACTTTCCAAATTAAATAGCATTAAATTACCGATAAAAGCATTCTAAAAACTTATAGTTACGAAGCTAAAATTACACACATTTTCTCTGAAATTTATAATTTTTGGTCTGATAATCGAAATTAATTGTAAACATTAAGTGTCGTGTAGGTTTTGTCTCTTATTATTTTCAATGGATTTAAAAAGTATTGTTTAACAAGTCTACTAGGTCTGGGTTGAAACATAAATATCAATGATGAAACACTGGTATTATGATGTACTAGGTACAATTAAATATTCATTAGAGTACTGTTTTTTTTTCAGAATGTTGATGAACAATTTTTAATTAATATAATAACAACAGCAATAATTAATATAATAATAACAGATAAAAATAATTATGCTGGATATGTAAAAACATTTTATTAAATTATTAATAATAAGGAGATAATAAATATTCAAATTTTAGGGAGATTTATTCATGGAGATGGCTTTGTGATGTATATTTTGATAGTTGGTTGTTGTTTATTCTGCAAATTGTTTTTACGAATGTTTTATAAAGTGAGTTTAGTTCAGTGATTTGTGTTTTGCGAAGCAATTCGAAAGATTCTGCGTCAGCAGTTAACAGGGGTTGGTGAGCGATAGCGAGCAGGGGGCGGTAGCTCCCTAGTATTTTAAAAAAAATTCTACTCGCTATAAAATATTTTTAAATAAATATTTCTAACATTAGAGGTTTTGCGTCACTTGGAAGGAGCAATAACCGTTATCAATTTAACATTGAAGCTACGCATAAGAATTTAGAAAAGGGCCAAAAAAGACAGCTTAGAATAGTTTGAATTCAAAAATTCTTTTTTGAAAACCTTCCCGATTGTATGAGGAACAACATGCTAAAGTTTCATACCAATCGCATTAATAAGGAGGGTGATGGAAAGCAAAAACTAAAAACCGGAGTAAATATTCAAACCCCCTCCAGAATGAAATATCGAAAAATCCAGAAATTACTTTCTTTGAAATATTCTTAAGAAGATATTACCAACCGGTCACTTCGAAATATCAAATTATTAGTATGTTTTTCTTCTAAAATGTAAAACTTTGTTTATGCTCAGTAAAATCGGGTTTTGGAAATGTTTAGACCCCTTAAAATTCAAATATCAAAAATTCGAAAACTGCCTTTCTAGATATTGTGAATAGGTACCTTCCTGCAAAGTTACGAAGAATTAGGGTCATTTGGGACGGTGCTAGGCTCAAAAACGTAGAAAACACTCCAAGCACCCCTGTGGATCAGAAAAAAAGAACTTCGAAAAATCCCTTCTTAGTGCGCGTATACACTGAAAAGTCTTCCACCACACCAAGTTTTGACTCTTAAGCCCCGGTGGATTTTGCTGTGCGTTGATAGGTGAACCGATGAATCGGTGAATGAATGAACCGTAAAGCTCTTTTATTATTGTAGATTTGTGGAAAAGTTTTTATTATGAGTTATGTTCTGATTACTTATAAAATAAATATTTTTCACTCAATAAAGTACTGAAAAATTTAAGAATTGGAAAAGTTAAAAGGAAACTTTTTAATCTTCCAACGGGCGCGTGTATGTGAGAGATACATAGGTTGGATTTGATCATCGAATTTTTCAAATATTTTTAAATGAAACGTAAACATTTTAACCATAGACGGATCATATCACAGCTGTTTCGAAACTTGTTATTGTTGAAAATATACATTTACGATTGTTTATAAAGGAGATACAAGCGTCCTTTTTTCTCTATAAAAAGCGCACCTTCTGGAAGGTTAATAAAGTTCTACAATAATTAAAGTTTACAAAGGGAAATAAAACAGGCATATTAAATGTCAATGAACATGGTGAATGAGAAACTTCAAACCAAAGAGTGTTTAATCTTATTGTCAATAATAGTGATGTACTATGGTACAAATCATGATATATATGGACAAATTTAGGAAATATTAAGATGAATAATATGCTTCTTTCTAAATATATACTAGGGTGTATCGAAAAAAACTTTTTTTCGATTTTGATGACGTAATAGTCCGGAAAAGTTGTCTAAGGTGCCAGAGAGTACCTGTGAATTTTTTCAGAATTTTTGGATAATTTCTTAAGGTGCCACATTGGCCCTGAAGTTCCCCATGTTAATCCAATGGGGCGCGCCGCCAAAAAGGCCGAAAATCGGTTTTTCGCCCCCTCATTTCTACCCTAATCACACGACGAATGTCTCGTCTCGAGTTATGGACTCTATATGATGTATGCTATCCGTCAAAACTTGAATAATAGTCTAAATATCTATATTACGTTTTTTTGTATGCTCAAATTTCGTCGAAAATTGCGTATTTCCTCGTTCAAATCAGAGCCCACAATCAACATAATATAGAGATTTAAGTTATTATTAAAGTTTTTTCGGGTAGCATACATCATATAGAGTCCATAACTCTAGACGAGACAATCGTCGTGTGATTAGGGTAGAAATGAGGGGCGAAAAACCGATTTTCGGCCTTTTTGGCGGCGCGCCCCATTGGATTAACATGGGGAACTTCAGGGCCAATGTGGCACCTTAAGAAATTATCCAAAAATTCTGAAAAAATTCACAGGTACTCTCTGGCACCTTAGACAACTTTTCCGCACTATTACGTCATCAATATCGAAAAAAGTTTTTTTTCGATACACCCTAATATACAGGGTGTTTCAAAATTGCGTTGCACGGCTTTTATTCGAAACCAGCACCTCCTAGGGTCATGGATGTAAGGTCTACCCCTAGGTAAGTGACCCTGGAGAATCCATTGAGATGACTTACAGCGCCCCTAGCGGCGAAATTAAAAAGTTAAAAAAATTAATTTAAAAACTAAAGGAGATAGAGCAAAAACCTCAGTAAGAGTATTGTTGCCAACGTCAAGAAGAACTCATTCAAAAAAATTTGATTAAAATATCTTAAATATTCGCGGAGATATTAGCATGTGAAAATAGCACTTTTTCGGGGGTCAAAAAGGAAAAAGTTCGCATATTTGCAAATTTTTCAGTGTTATTGTGTAGTTTTGTGTTTTTTTAGTTGAAAGAACACAACATTTTATCAAAAAATCAAAAAAATTTGCAAATATGCGAACTTTTTACTTTTTGACCCCCGAAAAAGTGCTATTTTCACATGCTAATATCTCCGCGAATATTCAAGATATTTTAATCAAATTTTTTTCAATGAGTTCTTCTTGACGTTGGCAACAATACTCTTATTGAGTTTTTTGCTCTATCTCCTTTAGTTTTTAAATTAATTTTTTTAATTTCGCCGCTAGGGGCGCTGTAAGTCATCTCAATGGATTCTCCAGGGTCACTTACCTAGGGGTAGACCTTACTTCCATGATCCTAGGAGGTGCTGGTTCCGAATAAAAGCCGTGCAACGCAATTTTGAAACACCCTGTATATACAGGGTGTCCCACGAGAAGTGGCCCAACCCCTTTAACTTTTGAACCCCTAAAGATATTGTCGCATTCCCTGTAGCTTTTTCATAGCGACAAATTATTTTTCTTTCGTTTAATCCGGGTGGAAACTCTCTGAGGTATAAAAGAAGATCAGGCTTTAGAAAAATACTGTTGTATATACAGGGTGTTTCAAAATTGCGTTGCACGGCTTTTATTCGGAACCAACGCCTCCTAGGGTCATGGAAGTAAGGTCTACCCCTAGGTTAGTGAGCCTGGAGAATCCATTGAGATGACTTACAGCGCCCCTAGCGGTAAAATTAAAAAGTTAAAAAAATTAATTTGAAAACTAAAGGAGATAGAGCAAAAACCTCAATAAGAGTATTGTTGCCAACGTCATGAAGAACTCACTGAAAAAAATTTGATCAAAATATCTTGAATATTCGCGGAGATATTAGCATGTGAAAATAGCACTTTTTCAGGGGTCAAAAAAGAAAAAGTTCGCATATTTGCAAAATTTTCAGTGTTATTGTGTAGTTATGTGTTTTTTTAGTTGAATGAACACAAAATTTAATCAAAAAATCAAAAAAATTTGCTAATATGCGAACTTTTTCTTTTTTGACCCCTGAAAAAGTGCTATTTTCACATGCTAATATCTCGGCGAATATTCAAGATATTTTAATGAATTTTTTTTCAGTGAGTTCTTTATGACGTTGGCAACAATACTCTAATTGAGGTTTTTGCTCTATCTCCTTTAGTTTTTAAATTAATTTTTTAAACTTTTTAATTTTACCGCTAGGGGCACTGTAAGTCATCTCAATGGATTCTCCAGGCTCACTTACCTAGGGGTAGACCTTACTTCCATGACCCTAAGAGGCGTTGGTTTCGAATAAAAGCCGTGCAACGCAATTTTGAAACACCCGGTATATATATATATATATATATATATATATATATATATATATATATATATATATATATATATATATATATATATATATATATATATATATATATATATATATATATATACATACATAATAAACAACCAACATAATAAACAAATATATATACATAATAAATATATATATAATAAACAACCCCGTTATCTTACCGAACACAGAACATTTGTCTCAACATAACTTTTCATTATTCTCCAAAAAGAATGCATCCATAAATTTCTACTAATCGCTCTATAACTATTCTTTATAAATCCAAAGAAACAAATGATGACATAATATATTTTACGCCTACATTTGTAACAAGATGCCAAATTGCAAACGTGTCCACCATTTACGTAACAAATGAATTCATGCAATTGAATAAGCACCCTTTTTCTGGCTTCCCGGGCAACACCAGACAGAGAACCATAAGTTTTTCTAACACTCGGCAACGTAACTGCAACCGTAGAAGTTCCTATATAACGAGCTATTTATCCTAATAAGAATTCTTATGGATTGCCCAGGATCGGTGCTACGGGCGCAAATAAGATAAATGGAAAAAGTATTAGCGTATGTTTCTCTGACGGTTTCTAGCCAATTACTGGTAAAAAGTAAACGTTTAAAACTTGAACCGAAGTTTCTGTAAATATTTTGAAGTGTAAATTGAAGTGTCTAAGATGTTCTTGTAACCTAAACGTATCATCGAATACATTCTGATTCATCTCGAGAATTTCTTTCTCGATGTTCACTTTAGAATATGCTTGAATAAAAATACTTTCTCAAAGTGCCCTTTTAATTCACCTTACAAATTCAATCTTTTAACACCTTTGTTTTTAAGAAAAAAATAAAAAAGAGTCCTCGTTCTTCAGAAAGTTTGTGATAACGTAAGGTTTCTTTGCAGTCCTAATATGGTTTAAAAACGTGATAAAGCAATGTAGGAAAAATAAAGAAATCGATTGAAGAGTGAATAGCTTTTATCTTTAATGAATCAGCCAATTTAGCTCAGTATGTAAACAGTTAACCCTACAGTGCATACTGATGCCATTTGGGAACACGACATTTTTCCCCATTTCCTACTCGAACTTTCATTTCCAAACGGCAACAACATGCAATAAGTACAATAGATATAACATTTCATCGTATTAGCACTTTAGACTGCCAGTAGATCACAGCAGGGACACTATTTTGAGACATTTGTTAGTGGCTAGTGAGACGAAAGTCAAGACACAGAAAACGCCAAAATAAAAGGACCCTATAAATTAAAATAAAAAAATTTTTCACAGCATGAAAAAAAATGTTCTGAAAAGATAAGTTGTTTTTTATATTTTTAGAGCATTTGGTTTTATTTCACTTCACAATTAATTTCACAAGAAACACAAATTAATTTCTCGAGGACAAAGTTTTTTGCAAATAAAAAGTAGAAAAAAATTAAATTAAATTTTTTTAGTATTTTTACTAATTTACACCATAATAGAAGTCACATAAATGAATTTCAAGTGAATTTAAAAAATCATGCATTGTAGGGTTAAATCTTCAACTAAAAGATCATTGGATAACTTTAAAACTGTTCTGTTAAAAATTATATTTTTCAGATTTATAGAAAGGTTAAAGTGGATTTGGAAAGGTATGCTTTTTATACCGGAATTTCGCTTCTGTGTTTATATTATCTTCTTTTCCATGACAGTACTCAAAGAACTGTTTTTAAGACATTGGAGACAAGTTTAATTGTTTGAAAGCTTTTCAAAAACGTTTTAAAATAAAGAAACTGTCGTATGAGAGAATAAGAGGATTTACAATTTTTTTCCATTTTATTATGTTGAAGTAAACAATATTTATAAGGTGTTCTCCCCTACTTTAATAAATTTAACGATTCTATAATTTACTGTTAAACCCAAAATTTAACTAATGGTTTAAAAAGAAGAAACAGCTCTTTAAATTAAATGCTAACAACTGTATGTTATATAGAAATGAAAGGGAATCTCTTCCCTATAGCATAGACATTTCTATCGGCCAAATCATTTAGATTTGACCCCCCATAAATTCCTTCATGAAATCCGTTTGTTCCATCTCAAATAATTTTATACATATTTCAATAGTAAAATGTTTTAGTAATACTTTTCATTTGTTTTATTTGGATCTAAGACAAAAAAATTCGATCAAAAGTAAGATAAGTGCAGTTGAATACGACACAATCTGTGATTTCTCACATCCACTCCCCTAAAAAAGAAAAAAAAACCCGAATCCCTAGAATTTTTCTCTCCACAATAGCAATAAATCAAAAGAAAGTATCAATTTTCAGTAGTATCAGACTGGAAAAGAAATTAGAAAGAAAGGGAACCACGCAGTGAAAGCCACTAGTGGATAAGAAAAAAAACTACCTCCAAAAAAACTCTGTATACATATAGAGAAATTTTATTCCGAAGTATCTCCCTAGACTTTATGTCGGCTCCGACTATTAATCTTTTACACAAAAGAATGCTTTTCCACTTTCTCGCCATGCATATTCCAGCAATGAAAAATTTGCGAAAGACAAATTGAAGGTGGTTATGCAGAAAAGTGTCTGGTGGTAGAAAAAGGGGTGAATGTGCTCGTCATTATGGGTCATTATATTATTTTATTTGAAAAGATTTTTTTCTCTTATCATTGCTTTTTTGCATTTGATTTTAGATAAATTTTATTTTCTTACGGTATTGTGTGTGCTAGAGCATGAGATTGAAAAGTTTTTGTTGATCTATTTGTTTAACATCAGCTTTATTATGAAACTTTCTTTGTTTTTGAATTGATGGAGATCCTATATTTTATAACCATATTTTGAATTACATTAATGTTAAGACAAAGAACACTATTGTGTATTAAAATGTGCACATATTTTGCACGATCTTACTCTTATCTTACTCTTAAAAGTTTTAACACATTTATTCAAAACAGGTTTCTCTTGTCTTTGTTTTACATCTTAGATAAGTTTATCATAAAAGTATAATTTTAGCTGGGAGGCTTGCTTCCTGACTGGGAGTGAAAAGAGAAAGAGAAAAAAGATCGTATCCACCTTAAGTTATATATCTTAAATCAAAGTCAAATTTCTGACCATTCGTTCAAATTTGTTACTGAACCCCGAAAATATAATTATTTAGAACTGTAGAGCAACTTCCAACACTCTTTAAAACTTACATCACACTGTGGTTATAATATATTCTAAACTCTCGATAAACGCAAATAAGAATCCCATAAAAGTATCTCACGAGTTACAAACTATCAACCAAAATTAAACCAATTTCCCACATTGCACAACTGTTTCCCATCCTTTCAACCAATCAATCAACTGATCCCCAAAAAACTCCACTTCTCCATTAAGCTACCCACCAGCGTGCTGGCGCTAATGCAAGCTCAGACGTGCACTCGATGCAATTATGATTAACGCCCAAATTACACGCACACTCCCCATCCGATCGGCTTCGCAGGGGGGAGGACCCCTGATGGAACATTCCGAGCGAGAGATCACGTCGTGCACTTAGTGCGTCATTAATGAGACATTAGGCTTAATCGTCTCTTACCTGTGCGAGTTCCCTTTGACTTTGCTGGGGATTGATCGCGCCCATGCATTCATATGGAGGGATTTGTATAATTGATCTGTGATATGTGTGTATTATTGATCTGTGGAAGGAGAAAAGAGTTCGTGTTTTATTTGTTAAATAATGTGTTATGGAGGATATACATGTGTCTTTAACCTGTATTTCCATGCATAGTTTGCGTAGAAATATCTGATATCTCTAATACAGGGTGCCCCTGACTTGAGTCTTGTCTTAAGCCTTTAATTTTATAACGTTAAGAGAATTATAGATAATGTGAACGGTAATTTTGTTTTGATGGTTATTCTTGTTCACTGAGAAAATGTAAGGCCGGTTTAAAAATTAAATTTTCTATTTCAAAATTCTTTTGTTACATACTTTTTCAAAGCATCTATTATAATTATTCGGATTCTAAAAGAAGTACCTGTTAATTTTAATTTTCTAATAATTTATAATAGTAATGCATCTGATGTAAATCATAACAAATGTTTTACAAGAAAATTCTTAAACCTATTTAATATTTAACTAATTAACTTTTCGTTCTGCATATTTTGTTCACTGTTTTATACCGAAATAAAAAAAGTAGTAAAATCATTTTTCCATTGAAATAATATGTTTACCTATTTAAGAAAATAAGATTTATATCTTTGTAAGCCAAATTAAGTTATAAAATATATGATTCCTTATTAATTAGTATGAGTAATCAAAATAAATGTGTAATACATTTTTTCAATCGAATTTATAAGAAATTTCAATATTTGAATAAAATTGTATTAGTTAGTGTAAACAGTATTCAGATTGGATTGTATATACGTATTCCCAGTATTTAAATGCCATTAGCGTAATTAGGATAAACAACTCTTTATTTAAATATTCCATTTTAATTTCAAAATTATTTATATTAAAATAGTCTGAAATAAAATAATAAACAAGCTAACTCAATGATGCACAGATATTTTCCTTTTTTCATGTTTGGAGTAAGGTATGCAAAGCTTGGTATTTTAATCCCCAAAAAAATCTTATCACAGTTGTGTTCACATTATTACAAAGATACATAGCTTTATAAACAATACTTTTGTGATAGTTCACTTTTTTATATTTAAATAACGTAAGAGCTAGAGCTTTAAAATCATTCATTCTAACACCAATCTTAGAAAACCTAGTTTTACTTTATTTAGAAAACTGTATTTCTTACATCTGAAAAAGTGTTTTAATTGGTAGTATTCTATTTTACTACTCTAATATTAAATCATAGATGCATTTAACATAACTATAAAAACATGGATATTTTCTTCAAAAAATTACCAATATTATGATTAATCGAATACAGAAATTGCAAACTCTTAAAAAACGCAAATTAAAATTCTAAACATATTCCTAGTAATTTTCAAAACTCTTTGACTATTTTCCATAAAATTTGATAAATTCAATTAAATTTATTATAAAAAGAAACATAATAACCACATTGCTTGAAAGATCGCCATATGGCAATCTTTATATTGTTAATCACCCAGTTCAATAAGAGAAAATTTAAATCACTCCAAAAGTTTTATGTCACTAAATTTGTTTCTTGATAAGCTCTCTCAAATTTCCGAAGAAAACGGGTAAGAAAAATATTTAAAATAAATATTTAATTATAGAATCTAATATCAATTTACCTTGCTTGATTTCACTTTTATAATGACCCCTAATAATTCCTACAAATATTTGAGGCTTCCCTCTTACCTTTGGATCTTGTAAGGATTTAATATTTATATAGGATGTATTCAAGGTTGTTATTTGAGAATTGTTGACAAATTATTCAAAAGACCTTATTCATGTATTCATTCACTGAAGTGTAAAGCCAACTGAAGTTTCATAAATGGAAATGTATAATCAAAAGTTCATAAATATAATAAATATAAAATGGATAAATTGTTGGATCATAAATATCGAAGAAACATGCTTTACTTCCTCTTTTTCTTATTTAAGGGTTTAAATCAAATATATTTATAGAGTGTATAGTTATTAAAGCACTTTTTAAAACCCTTAGATTTTTAACCTTTAATTTCTTTAACGTATCTCTTTAAAATCAGTTCGAAAAATAAACCTAAGATATGTGGTCTTACAAATACGACCATCGTAAAATGGGATATACCTTCTGTATGCAAAACTGCTATTTATCCAAACGGGGACCATTTTATAACGTAGAAAAACATCCTACCGAATAAAACAACCTAGCAGATTGTCTGTTCCCAGAATACCACCTCACAGAATATCCACCCGTCATTTCAACCAAAAGAAGTCATGTAGGGACAAAAGACTGGTTTTCAGAACCCAAAATCGGTAGGTTTGTTCTTCACCACCAGATCTTCCACTGCTCTAAATAACACAATAATAAATATGGATGTCCATCTCCGACGGTGTCATAGCTGGAACAACGTATGAAAGAAACATTTGGATTTTTATGTCTGCAAAAACGCATTTTGGTCAGAATGGTTATTCTTTCAGAAAGATATCGGGATAATAATGTTTATTTGGAGCATGTTACTGAGACTTGATGTCAGGTTTTTTTTTGGAATTTCTGTAGTTGTATACTACGAAATGGAATGCCAGAAATTTTTCTCAGGAGTAGGCGGTTACCTTAAGACGGAAAGATATCACAGCCGGTAGCTGTAGGTTTCAACCTGCCATATGTATAGTATAATAACAGTAGGCATAGGTTTGAAAACTTTATATACAGATATCTGCTTTATTTCAGAATTGGCGTTCAGTAAAAAGTTTATTTTGTGAGTTAAGCTTCAAATTTCTATATTTTGTACTTTCATATTATTTATTTCTAAATAGATTATAAAATGCTTGAAATTTATTTTTAAACTGACATCCATAAAACCCTAAAACCATCAAAGCAAAAATGTGCAACTAAAGATAAGTGTATATCATTATCTGCTCAAAAAAATAATTTTAAAATATATTAAGTTTTAAAAATCACCAATTATGCAAGCCCTTAGTTTTTGTTTCACAAGTAATTCTTGTAATGTTTTCTATCTATTTTAAAATTAAGTTGTTCTTTATTTACTGATCCAAACTATTTAATATTTACCTAAAATTAATAAGTTTTACTCACTTAACGTAAAATATAAGGTGAAGGTAAAAATTTTGTCAGTTGATGTAAAGTTGTTTTTTGTGCATACTAGCTATTAAAAAGGAATAACCAGTTTTACAGAAACATCTCACACATCGCCTTAAAGTTGGTTTCTTTTCATATTGACTACCCTAAAGGAAGAATCGTTTTACAGGAGTTTGTGTAGTTACTTTTCCTGCATACAGACAACTCTGAGAAAATAATATTTTACAGATAGCACACTCAAACCTGTGTTTTGTGCGGTGAAGGGGGACGCATAAAAATTCGCAAAAAAACGTCGGGAGTAGCTATTAAAAATAGTTTTCGAAACATAATTTTTAAAAATACCTTTTCTTTTGCGGTGAATAGGGACCACATAAAAAGTCTCACGTAGGACCGTAGTGAAAATCCCTCAGCATAGAAAACTCTATATATAAGGACTGTGACGCAATCCCCACCCTACAGCTGAATTAAGAAACTGTTTCTATACTTACCTTGGCATTTTTTCAGTTACCTTGTAGTCAGCTAAGACTGTTGTTTTACTAGACCCTTGTATTGGCAGCCATATATACAAGATTTGTATATTGTTTGATATATTGTTCTGTTCCCATTTGATTTCATACACAGCTCAAAAAATCGCAGAAAAAAAGGTCAGCGCAAAAACAGATTTGAGCGTGTGTTTCAAAGAAGTATTTAAAAATGCTTCAAAAGGTTAATTAAAAACAAATTTTTAAAAAATTCACTTCTCTGAATCATTTTACTACTAAAATTTTCAATTTTGACAAATTTTGTTTTTATGCATTTTATAATTTAAAATGCGGTATGTATTTAATGCTAGAAAATTTCAATTAATTACAATATGTTTTAAAATTATCGACGAAAGGGTCTACATTAAGAAGAGTAGTATAAATACCTTTCAATTTAAACATAATTCATCATATTACAAAATAATATACAACTACAAATGCTACTATACTACACAACTACTACCACAAATCAATATACATTTTCAAAACTATAAAGGTCCAGAATAAAACCGCCAACTCTCCGAAAATATCCATGACACATACCCTAAGTACCACTGCAAATCCCACACCAGAATCAGCCGAGAAATATGACACCCTCCACCCCCAAAAGATCCATAATCCTCATAAACAGCAAGCGATAATAAACCGTTATATCCAAATGGATCACCTCCGATTCGTCTCAGGCTTAAACTCACAAAGATAAAAGACCTCTTCACGGGTATCTCGGCGAGTAACTGATGCATTCTATTCATAAGTCCGAATCCCGGTCCTTATCTCCTGGATATCTCCTCGTTTCGGGAACCCGGTAATTTAGTTGATTTGTGAGCTGCGAGATTAAAGTTCCACCGGACTTGGATAGCTCGCTTTGTATTGCTGCTGCTTCTTTGCTATCTTGGAGGAAAGGCTCTTGAGGAGGAGGTATAGCGCTTGATGGTTCTGAGGGTATTAGGCCTTAATGTTTGAAGAGTTGAGATGTAAATGAAGGAGTGGGATGACTTTAAAATGGGCTCCGGACTAGTTATTTAGGGTAATGTTTAATTTGCAGTCTGGATTCACTTTTAGTTAGTTGTAGTGAATGGGAGATAAGACTGCAGGTGTATACAATGTATGGGAAGTTGTTAATTTCGTAATTTTATGCTGGGTGTTTATGCTAATTTTAAGCAGTTGTTTAAGATTATTCGAGGCTCCGCTCTTTAACTATTAAATCAATGTAAAATAATTTTCGAATTTGAATGATGTAAAGGTACTAATTTGATGATGATATTTATAAAGATGATTTGATAAAGGAATTTGATGATGTAAAGGTACTAATTGTTGGTTTTTTAAATTCGGGTAATTCGACTTGTGAAAAAGGACAACATGAAACACAACATTAAAATTTTAAAGGAGATGGTTTTTATTTACTTCATAACAAAAAACCAATCTCGTATGTTTTTGTTTTACATTATTTTTGATTAGATTTGTTATTTTCTTATCGTCATCAATCAATTAATGAATTTTTATAATCTTTTTATCATTCGTGGTATTAGCCATGTGTTAAAAACAACTTGCTTCAAAATACATGTGCATGATTTTTAAATATTGTACTAAAGACAAAACAAATGTCCGATTAGCGTATTTCAATTTTTAAAAATTTCTACATTAAACAGAGTAGAAAAATAAAACATTCCTTCATTTTCTTATTTTCACACATATTTAATCGCGAGAAATATTTTTCTAATGGGAATTAAATGGAAGTTGGATGGCGTAATTCTTTAATGAACTTTTCACGGTCCAATACTTTTTACTCATCGTGGGAAAAAAAGGCTCAGAAAAACGACATTCTAATGGTAGCATAGTTGTTTTACTGAGAAACTGCCCACACATATTTGCTCAATGCACTGTATCAAAGAACAAAGTCCTTTTTTTTAACTAAATTATTTCCTCTGCAAAGTTCGATTTGTTTTTATTTCTTAAATCTGTTAGTCTGATACATTCTATGCTCTCTTCATACAGAATCAAAGTTAACAGAAAAAAAACTACCCCTAAACAACTGCACAACTACTCCCATCCCAATCGATTGCACATAACTCACAGTCTCGATACAACCCCCTCCGCATTAAACAAAGTGAAAGAGCAACTCCTTCTTCGCGTTCAATGCCCCTTTCCCTAATCGGAAAGCATTACCACACTCCGAAGATCGAGAGCAATTAGCGTTCGGGAAAGAGCCCGTAATTATGTCGTTACTTCTCAATGTCAACAAACGGACCCGGGTCTGCGTTTAAGTGTTATTGCCGAGTGACGACACAAAGCACTCTTTACGGCCCTCTGGAAGAGTCCATTATGGCCGGTAAAAAAGAGGAGTGTTCTTCAGGTCTGGGTGTTGTTGAGGAATGCTGACCGTTACGTGTTGGATTGATGTGTTACGGCTATGTGGTTGGATGGATGGGAGTGGGGAGAAGGAATGACGTAGGGTGTGAGGAAAATAATTGGTCAGTTAAATTTAGAAATTAATGTATTTGGACTGTATCTGAGTAGAGGTTTTCTAACTAGTAGTGATAAGACCAGTTTTACATTCTATTGCTGGCAGGAAAATGGAAAGATACTATTAGAATTAAAATGGATAACTTTTAAAACAAAAACCGGAGACTGATAGAGAAATTTTTTTATTTAGTAATGAGAGTCCAAGCTCGAAAAAAAAATAAGATGAGAGAGATACTTTTATTGTTGAAATATGTTATGAAATATAATTATATTTTGTTCTCTCTCTCTAACTTTTATTTAAATTCAAATTTTCGGTAAGAAATCAGAGCATTATTTTTAACACGACATACATCTATTAAATCAGTACAAATTATTTAAATCAAACATTCTAGCTTTAATACAACTCAATAATTTCTTTTTGTATGTTGGTAATTCCATATGAAAGGAAATGCACATGAATACAACTTAACATTAGTTAATAAAAGTTATTCCCCTCTAAGCATTGAATCATTAATTGATATGGGAAATCTCTTATTATGAGTATAAGTAATTTGATCGAATTAAATAATTTCTATGGGTCTACTCTTTACCAATCATTAGAAAACTACATTTAATTCAGCTTCCTGTCGCTTGCGTTATTAACCTCCTTATGAGAAATTACGGTATTTTGGAAAAAAAATTAAAAATACCACTGAAATATAATTTTTAAATAATTTTAATCCCACGTTTAGTTTTTTTTAGAAACATTATTTAAACAAGAGAATAGTCTGCTTTGAATGAAGGATATGCTTTCTGATATTTAAAAATAATTATGTAATAAAAATAGAAGTATGTTCTTAAAAAACCTAGTTTCAAAATATATTTGCATTAAAATTCTTGAATGAAATTTTAAATAACTATATTTTTATTTAATGAATTATTTTACTTATTCCAGAATCAATAAAATCAGTTTTAATTGTTACAATATAAAATGTATTATTATTTATTTTCGAGTGAGTCAAATTAAAATTTTTACAAGAAACGGCCTGGTCTAAAATAAAAAAATTAATATTTTTGAACGCAAAATTTTTGATGTTGACAATCACTTAGCGTGAATACATAAAATCAGGCGTATGATATTTTATTCTACGCAAATTCTGAAATAAAAATATAAAAATCCTTTACCCTATATCTCATCTATTATTTAAACTTATTTTATGTATTTTCTAACTTTAGACTTCTTAATATTCAGTATTCAGGGAAATAGTTCTTTTCTGAAGCTTGTTTCAACAAAACATATTCTTATTTAAAAATACTTAGGCCTAAAGAAACGTTTTTTTTATTTCTCTGTAAGCTTGTAAAGCAGGTATCATTCTCGTAAACATAAGATCAGACCTGACTGACATGAATAATTTATCACAGAAAGCATCAATATATCCCCCTGATACTGGGTGAGAATGAAACACAAAGAGAACACCTAATCCCCGTTTTCTTTCCTGGGAGCAACATAAATAAAAATTTCCTTTCAATACATGAACAGTGATGAGAGTAAAATCTGCCATTTTATACCACTATCTTAGAATTTACGCAAAAAATATTCAAATTGAAGAGCTTTGAATGTTTTCAGTTTATTTTATCAGTTTATTAAATGACAAGAAAGTTTGAAAGCACAATGTTAGGATAAAGTTATAAATAAACGGAAACATAAATTAACTGATATTTTAAATTTGACGTATGATAGACTTAATTTTAAAAGAACTTAATTTTAGAAAAAAATCAACACTGTTTCAAGGGATTTTCGGTGATAACCTTTGTTATAAAATATTTTGTTTTCTAGCTACACAAAAACTTGGTTCATGTTCTTTTTTAGACAGGAGCTTAGTAGTGTAAAATCTCTTCATTAGAATCTGCAGTTTACGAATCGCCATGGTAGACACTTTTTGCCTGTGACCGGGTACGGGGGAGGGAAAGACGGTCTACTACTATTCGGCGCGGCCGTTTGGGCGCGGCTGTTTCGGCGCTGGCCGTTTGGGCGCGGGGCCGATTCGGCGCGGGCCGTTTCGGCGCCAGAAATAAAATGAAAGTAAATAGAACTCTTTCATAATCCTTCAAAAAATTCGAAGGAAAAAAATTTGTCTCGCGTCGAAACGGGCCGGCGCCCAAACGGCCCGCGCCCAAACGGCCAGCGCCCAAACGGCCAGCGCCCAAACGGCCGCGCCGAATCGTCCCATTCCGAGGGAAAGAAGACGAGTTTATATTAAGTGTTATTCTTAGACTAAATGATTCATTTTATGTTTTTAACTTAGTTACATGATCTAAATACAATATAGGTGAGGGAGGTTAGACAGAACAGACAGAGTTTGGAAAGTATATTACTCCTCCCTCACCTTTCTTGTTATTATGGAACATATAATCCCATTTCGATTAAAAGCAATAATTTTGACTGCAAAAAGAATACAATCAATACTCGTAGATTATCCTTTTCTGCCCCTCTCACCATCCCCAGTCACAGACGACGACCGCGATTGTTAAACTACAGATTCTATAGATGCTACCCACTAAGCTCCTATACATAAAAGCACAAAACCCCCTACAATGAATTCTCTATTGATAAAAAGGTGTTGAACGGTAGGCGGGATTTACATTGTTGGAGAGGGCTTGTAAAGATTGTTTTTAATGAATACAAATTCATTTATATTACCTACTTGTTTTAATAACCCATATTTTTTAAGACTTTTTGAATGACTCTGTAATATTCTTTAACTGTTTTGCACCTCATAAATCTTCATAAATCCAATCATCAATCGATTAAACTTTTACTAAAATTACGTCCCTATTTAAGCTCTCACCAATTACTATACCTCCCAATATCACGCAACTTATAAAATAAATTCTCAGTAGGGAAGAGTGGGGCACATTCGCACAAAAAGTGCATTTCGGCATATTTCTCTAGATCTAGATGAGATATTGAAACAAACTCGGATTCAAATGAAAGTTAAGAACTTTCCCGATATTTTAGAACGATAATTGGTCGCATTCATCTATAATTTCTAACCTGTATCATCAATCTAAAAAACGAGAAATTTCGTGCGAATGTGCCCCAAGGGTGGAGCACATTTCGCACACGTGTGGGGCACATTCGTACACATGCAAGAAATTATACAATAATTATTTTTACAAACTAAAAAGTTTATTACACTAAGTAAGGATAATTAAACGAAATATTTGGCACTTTTACATATTTTTCCTCTAAATTGAAGATTTTTTACAAAAAGAAAACAGCTTCAGAAATATTGGGCATCTAAGTTTTTGATGATGAAAACAATTGTAGTAATGAAGAGTATATTGCACATTGACATACTTCACATAATATAATTAGTTAGAAAAAGTTCAACCAATATTTTAACTGTCAGGTTTTATTCCAAAGGAAAGCTCGCTTATTAACACCTGAAACTGATGATTGGGCAACTTTTAATATGATTTTATCTTTTTGTATGAATGTTGAATCATTACTTACTGGGAAAATAAAAGTTTCGTCATTAATTTTTAATAAACATCATTCAATTCAAAATTTTCTATTTAGTAGCAAATTCTACTAGAATACAATCAAGTAAGTCCAAGTCAATTGGTTTTAAACAATCATTAGGGACATTCATTTCTTTAATGTTTAAATCTGGTTCTAAATTCCTTAAAACTGAAGCTTTCTTTAAGATGTTATGTTCTATTACACCAAATTTTGAAACAATTACAATAAAAACAATTAAACTTCAAGTTATTAAATATACTGCACTTATAAACATATAAATCCCATTCATAATCAAAAATGGGAAAGATGAGGCACATTTGCACTGTCCGAATCTGCCACATCTTTTGGTGTACGAATGTGCCTCATCTTCCAGTTCAAGCTTACCACGTCTCAACAAGATATTTATAATTAAGGCAGGGAAGTAAAACCTTTCTAGAAACTTACTTTAGTAGTGCCTCTACTGAATAAAATGCTGAATGTCCACTTGAGAGCTTTTTTTATTGATATTCTACGCCAACAAAATGACAAGAAAATTTACTTTGCTGCTTCTAACACTAGCAAATTTCTAGTACGTATACAACAAAATGGCTCAGAGCTTTGAAAATTTATGCAGGATGTGGTAGTCATGCTTTCGTTTACTTGTATTTTTTTCAGATTTTTAAATTAGTAATTACTAGGGGAAATGCCGTATCCCAAATGTGCCCCACTCTCCCCTACCAAAATACTTCAAATACCAATGTGCTGGTGGGAGTATCAAAACATGATACTCCCACCCACATCCATACAAGCAAAGGCCCATCCAAAGGTTAAGGATCCAAAACACACAACCTAACAGCCGTCCCAAGTACACATCTCCCCATCAAAATCCGTTACCCGTGGAAAAGGACACATAAGAAGGATGATCCATCCTCGGCAAAACCAAACGGAGATAGACCTACTGAAAGAAAGGGGGCCACGAGGGAGACATACTCAGAAAATATGTCTCTGCACTCTTGGGATTGCCACTGACCGATATTAAATATCTAGGGAGGAGGTGGCACCATGCCAGTTCTGGGAAAAAGTTGGGAAATGGAATGCACTGGAATTCCAATAGGGGGTGGGAATTCTAGATCGCATGGTTCGATGTGCAGGGGTGTCAGAGGAATAAAATCCTAAATCGTGAATTGAGGGAAGGAACTGTAGAGTCCGGTTTTGAAGTCTATTGACTTATTTTATATCGGTTTATAGAGAAGGTTTTGGTGTGCTATACTGTTTTTCAGTTTATTGTTTTTTTAAATAGAGAATCATTTTAGATTGATTTATGGAAATTGAAATAAAACTGCTAAATAAATTTGGCAAGTTGAAAATTATGAGGGTAAAATTTTATACACAAACCTACGAAAATGGGAAATATCGTACTGGGTATTGTATAAACTTTTTATGTGGTTGTTTTATACTACGCCTAAAACATTTTTTGTATGATTTAGTATACTAATGGTTAAAAATATGTATAAAAACTACGGTAAGTTATGTATTTATCACATTTATTTTTTAAAGAAGATTTTGTCTAGTTATGTGTTGATTCGCTATTTTAATCTAGTTAGAAAAATATAAAGATAACTCTGCAAAAACAGATTGGTGGATAGGTTGGTAATTAAATTAAAATTTGGAGGATGTCTAGGGTGGAAAACCCCTAAAAATATGGTTTAAATAAAAATATCCTTTATATTTAATGAGGGTGTTGATAATAATCATTTTACCATTTAAAAAAACTTAAACAAAAGCAGCTTTTGTTTGTGTAACATTCCGTATGAACTGGGTAAACATAATTCCACCGAATTTAAATTCTCCCTGGATATTTTACACCTTAATCTTCCAAAGCAAATACAAGGATAAAATTTCCACTCAAAATTCAAGTCAACTAAACGTTTTAAACCTCAATTCTAAACTCAAACAAGTTCTCGAAATTGTGGTTTGAATCCCAAGGGTACATGATTCAATATCAACTACCCGGAAGAACTCCATAAGAACAAAAGCCATAAGAAAAACACTTATCTCCCTAAATATAAGTTCCGCAAATCCCATAAGTGTTCGATCATAACCGACAAGTTGGCTTATTGGAATATTAAAAAAAACCTTCAGATATGGCAAAATGCCAATAGGGTGTTTCCTTATCAACGACCTCCAATAGCATAGTAAAGAATCTCTATATATTCCCTGTCCCATGGTCAGACGAGATTAAAGCATGCCGGTAATTTTTCCCCACCCATAATCAGGCGCGAGTTTAATCAGCAGAGAAGCCGAGATTCCAGTACCTCAAATGATGTACGCTTGCATTAGAAGGAGGCTATAAGTAATGCTGTCTACGTTATATTTCTATCTTAAAAATGCCATTATCTTCAAGCTCGCCTGAGTTTTGGCTAAAATTTATGCCCTCAGAAATTGAATAGTGCCAGTCGGTGAGTAGTTTCGGTGCTTGACCACTATTGATTGAACATATTCTTTACGAGGCCTGGGTTAAATGAGTGAAGATTTTTTTATGTGGGAAAATGGCCCATAAATCATTTTCATGAAAAAATCATTTGAGTTTTGTCTTTTATTAATTTATACACTTATCTTGGATTAATATTATTACCATGCATTGTGTGCATTAAATGATTTTATTTCCTCTATAAATAAGGATAACTTCTCTAATGAGGAAGTTGCATGATTTTTTTTAATTTTTTTAATCGATTCCTCTTGCAAAAATAAGCAACTACCCAAAATTTGAGGCCGATCGAGAAATTTTTTGATTGAAATTAACAAAAATCCCCTTTTTAAAAGAGCACGAAAACGCCAAGAGTTTGGTCGGACGTCATCTTATTATAAACATTGTTGTAAAGCAATGGAGTTGATGTTATTATTGTTGATGTCATCTTATAGTTTAAACAATAAACGTTTTCAGTCACGTGTTTTTTTTCTCGACTTTTAAATTAAAATATTTAATTACATGTACATTTTTTTGAAAAACTGACTAGATATTTCATTTTACCGTACAAAAAACCATACGGAACACTTGTTTGTTTTTGAAAATCTGACACATGCAACTTCCTTATAGTATTATACTTAAGTTAAGAACTAAGAAAGTATATTCTGCCGTTCTAAGAAAAAGTGCACATACACGAGTTTTCTCAAAATTTCACTTTCTTTATCCCATGGAGCCTTTTTAATTGGGGAGAATTATTCTTTCTACTTCCAAGTTACTCGAATGGTTGTCAAGATCATGAAAAAACCCTTAACTATCAAAATTGAAAGCAAAATAATATTATTTTGTAAGATTGAAATTCACACCAACTTAAATAGAAAATAATATTTTAACTAAAACGGAATAGTTTAAACATATTGTTTTAATAGTTTTATAAACATTGTGTTTTTATAGTTCAAAATATAAGAATATATAAGAGTGTTTTTATTACACCTGGAATATGCGAGTCACTAGAGCTTGCAGCTGAAATGCTGTGCATTTTTCCTTGCTGTAAAAGCTGCAACTCATTTTACATGGTTTTGTTTTTGATTGCTTTTTTCTAGAGTCTCTATCCTATATTATTTTTCAGCTTCAAAACTCTTAAGTTTAAATCACTTTTTCTTTTATTGACTTTTCTTTTATTTACAGTCCCTATCCACCGCATAAATAATATTTTTAAATTAAACAATAATTTAATCATATATTGCATTTCGATACCCTGATGGATTCATCATTGAAAATTTTATCCCTACTTATAGAAGTTTCTTTCCTGTATTGATATCCTCCTAAAATACCCCATACCCAACCACAAAAGGAAGAAATGCGTGGAAGGTTACAATATCACGGAGAATTTTACGTTATTGGGACAGTTAAAATAATTTTGAATTTACGAATAATTTTCAAACACTAGGCCATTTATATTCCCTGGTTACCTCCCTGGAAATGTTCCCTTAAGTTTTCTAAAGTCCCTGGAAATGTTCTCCTTATACAGATAGTTTTTAGCTCTTTTGTCAAAAACGGTTTACATTATCTCTACGTCAAAAAAATTAATTAACTTAAAATGTGTGTAAATATATTAATTCATGTTTTTCAGTTTTTCTGTACATTAGTCTGATAAACTTTTTTGGGGGTCACATACACGTGTTTACACATAAAATGTTCCCTAAATAAATTATCAGAATTAAATTTAATGACTTGACAAGAATTATATGTAAATAAACACCCAAAGCATTAGAAACTTTAAACAAAGAGAACTTAAACAGTAATTGTAGCCAAAAGCCTTTACGGGAAGTTAATCTCAAATAAGAAAACTGGATTGTTTCCTTAAGATTATGCAAATTTACGAACGGGTCCTGAATTATCTTATTGAATAAAATTCCTCCAGCCATAATATTCTAATCGCATCGAGATAAGTCCGGATTGTTCAAGTGGTTCTAATTTTAAAAACTTAACGTCAACCCCTTAACCCAAAATGTGTTGTTTCAAATTAAGGGATTGTAAATAAGGGTTTTTAAAGAAATGCAAATTATTTTATATGTTACTAAGCATGCTTACTTAGTATTATTTTGAGTTTACATAGTTTAAACAAGAGTTTTGCTAAAAGAATTAGTTGATGCGTTGAAAAGGAATGTAAAAGAAGTATTCTTAAAACCACTCTTAACCACTTAAGTACCACTCTTAAAACGCTAAAAAATATTATTTTTTAAACTTTTACGTAATTAAAAAAATTTTGTTTTGGTACTATTTTATAGCACATTTTAAAGTGTGGTTAAAATGAATAAATTTTCTTATAAATTCTTATTTATACTAGCTGTAGTAACAGCTTCTTGTGAAAAGAATACTTGAAATTTTAAAGTTTAAATGTTTTACATTAAAACAAGCAGGTATTCAATTGTAAATTTGAATAAAACAAAAACTGAATTAGCTATATTCCTGATTAAAAAAGTATGTTTTGTTAAAGTAGAGTGTTGTCTAAAAAACATTAATTTCTAAGAGGTTTAATGTTTTATGGTTTAAAGCACAGCAAAAGCTAATTTTTCAGGTCCTATATTCCTTTAATAAAATTGTAGACTATTTTTTTCTTCAAAAATTTACATAAATTAGTTTTTAGAAAGATTAAAGAATTTTGAAAGAGGAACAGAGGCATTGAGAGAACACGAAAAAAAAGACCAAATGTGTGGGTTACTTAGACTGAGTATTTCGTTTAAAATTATTTTTTCACTGAGTGATGTGTTATTTTGACGGTACTATGTATTTTGTTGGCCTTATTCACAGCAACTGTTATCGAGGATTCCACCAATCACAGTAAGCAAAAAGCTAATTTCCTTTAATTTAAAGCAGATATTCAAAGTGTCCACCATGCATGTCGAGGCAGGCTTGAGCACCCCGTGGAATGGCTGTCATCACACGCTGCAGCATCGCGAGGTCTAATGAAGTACACAAGCAGCATGCAGACGAGCTACTAAGTCCATTTGTGTTGTCACTTCGTCTTGATACACCAGTTCCTTGAGATGGCCCCATACGGCGGACACTTTGAACATCTGATTTAAATTGTGCATAATACTGCTGTTGATATGTTCAATAAAGTGTTTTTTTCTTGCACCGGCAGTGACGTCATACTTTGTTTTTCGTATTTTTCTCGTAAACTATGGATCGTACAGGAACGCTTCTTCGGGCAGTTTTCATGTACTCCCAACGAGGAATCTAGCTGTGCAGAGTTTATGCGGTCGTTTTGGGACACCCTGCATAGTTGCTGGTAAACCACTAGTCAAGTTGCAGTGAATAAGGCAGTAAAACTGTTTCAAAATAATAACAAAAAACTGCTTGATTTAAAAACTTAGCTGTTAACTACTATTAAACAGCGATTTAAAAAAGAAACAAAAATAGAAAAACAAATTAACCACCTAAAAAAATTCCTCCAACTCCCCTCCCAAGAGATAAGGCGTTTCCCGCCGGTCCAAACCATGTGATAATGAAGGGAAACCATGCCAACTGAAAAACGGGGGAAACCGCCCTAACCCAGTGGAGATTGAACAAAAGAGGCGGTAAGGGAAAACGAGAAAAATCCGGATAGAATCCGTGGGGGACGAATCGAAGTCGATAAGATGGAAGCGAAATCCATTCGTATTAATGGGAAGAGGGAGTTAACTGCTCCCCGAGGAGGCTTAGGGGGTCAGCTCATCTGTCAGGGAATGCGTCTTGCTTTGAGGGGAAAGCCGATTCCATTCGTTAGGGGTTCTCGTGCATCGTTGCTTGAGATTGGGTTTGTTTTTAATTTTGTGGGGTTTTTCATTTGAGGATAAGTGGTGAATGAATTTGTAATGGTATTGCTAGTTTTGATATGAAATTTTTGCGTATTTCTATTTTTGTTCGCATTTGATGTTTTAAAATTATGAACAATATTTTTTTATTTGATGAAAAGTGAATATAAGGATGTTTTTCAAGACTATAATCAATATAAAAATATCTTTAATAGCTAAATAGTTTAAATCATAAAAAATTAAATTAAGACCGATTAGTACGTAAGGAATATGTAATTTTAGCAGTATAGCACATAAAATAACAATCAAGGTCATAATTTTTTTAAACTTTTTTGCATTATTTAGAGCTTGATGGTTTTTTGGGAGAGTTATAAAACTCTAAAATTATGACAGTAATATTCACATGTTTACTGGATCAAGGCTAAACTGGATTAAGCATTAACTGTGTTGTATAACCTACGGTTATGAACAAGTTTAGCTTTGACTGGATAAACAATTTAGATAATTTTCTACCTAAGGGGTGTCAGGACCCTTAACTCTATGAAAAACGCGTCTGAAATGTCACTTTTTAAAACTTCATAACTCATATAAAATTCAACCAAAGTAAATGAAATTTTTTTATAAGTTTAGGGATAGTTCTAAATTATAATTTTTAGGTGAAAACAAAATTATTTCATTTATTTTATATGTATGACATGCTTTGTAAATACTAAATTTCTTTTTCTTAACGAATGTGGGATCCATTTCAACGCAAACGTACAATCCAATTATCAAGTAAATACAATGCAAATAGTCTTAAATTACACCTAACATTCCCCTCCAGATGCTAAAATCAATTTTTTTCTTAATTTGTGTTTTAATTTTTTTATAAAAATAAATAAAGTTAAAAAATGTAATTTTTAACTTTTTAAAAAATAAAAGTTGAAAGAAATTAAAATTTGATGAAATTCAATGAAATCAATGAAAATCAATGAAATTTCTTTTAATTCGTGTTTATCACCTGGAGGGGAATGTTAGGTGTAATTTAAGACTATTTGCATTGTATTTACTTGATAATTGGATTGTACGTTTGCGTTGAAGTGGATCCCACATTCGTTAAGAAAAAGAAATTTAGTATTTACAAAGCATGCCATATGTATAAAATAAATGAAATAATTTTGTTTTCACCAATAAAATTATAATTTAGAACTATCTCTAAACTTATAAAAAAATTTCATTCACTTTGGTTGAATTTTATATGAGTTATGGTGTTTTAAAAGTAACATTTCAGATGCGTTTTTCATAGAGTTAAGGGTCCTGACACCCCTTAAATAAACACTAAAAATAATTGTCTACTTAATAAACACCTACTAAGATAACATCCTCACAGGCATTTTTGAAATTTTTTTTATAATAATTCATGTATTATTTTTGTTTTTCAAATTGAAAACATTTTAAAATTATTAAAACATTTATGTAATGACTATTTTTAAAATTTTTATTTCCTTTAAGTGTACTGAACAAATACGTATGAAAATAATATCCAGGCAATTGAGATATTTTTATCAAATGACGAGCACAAAAACTAGACACGAATAAAATGTTTATAAAGGTACAGCACATTTTTAACAAATCGTACAACGTATTGTCTGAATAAACTTTTTAAAAAACCTTCAATGTTGAGCAATTCAAAAATACATCTATTCCCCAAAGAACTACTTCAAACGCGAGGACCGAAATAGCGAAATCGAAAGACGCCTCTGCACTTATAAGTAAAAAATATCCTTTATTCAAAAATCTCACTTCAAAGAACAGGAAACTGTTACCTATGCAAAATGAAGCTATGGGAAGACAAGTGTAACGGAAAATAGGGAGATAAAAGCCCGGCCGTAACAAAATAAAGAGATCGAAAGTAGAAAAAGCCGCTTAGAAGACAAAAATGCCACCGAGTCAGCTGAAGAAAGTGATACGTTGACTGAACCTGTGGTGACGAGGATTCAGACGAATTGCCTTTTTTGGCGCCACGATCCTTAAACGCCTAGTTTCCATTCTAAGGGTCGATGCTCGGAAGGTTTCTTGTTTCTATAGCTTCGAAATTCTTCGCTTTAATGGGAATTTGAAGTTCTAAGTGGTAGTTCTGTGATTCTTTTGGATGTAATTGTCCTTAGAAGTAATGATTTTTGTGTTTATGCTGATTCAAAACAATGATGAAGTGTACTTAGCTTAGATTTCTGGTGGTATCTAAAATCTGTTTACTTAATAGTCGGTGTTTCATTTTTTCTAACAAGGAAACATTTCAATTTTTCAGAACTGAAATTGTGTGAAAAAGATTATGAAGGAAGGAATTTTTTTTGTAGTACGAAAAATTTAAAAATTAATGTTATATTTTTTTACTTAAGACTCAAATAAGTAATTCATTATGATAATATATTTCTGTTTATTTTATTTTATAATTTTTCCCGATAAGGAATCTAATATAGGTTTACCCTCAGAGTATAGAGCTTAACAGAGTGTTCATCTCCATAGACGCTAATGGCAACTTTTTAAACAGGGCTTTTCCCGTAGACAAACCTCGAGCCAAACGATCCGCCTCCTTTAAAACCATATCATACCTGCTAATTCAGCCATTCGCCCACTGAAGCTGTCACTAAAATCCAAATCGCCTATAATCAGAGTAAAAATCAAATCAAATACATTTCGCGTGCTCTGATTGGCTGCTAGTGAACTGAATTATAATCTGCGAGCTGAATAAAATTAATGACCCAAAGAGGAAAACAACCATTTAACATCTCTCTTAAGCTCTATACTCTGAGGGTTTACCTACGAATAAAATATAAAAATTATATGGCCTACAGGTTTATTTTTTTTCTTACAGACAATAAACTAAAAACCTTCATTGTTTTTTTTAATTACGCCCAAGAAAGCTTTATATTCATATTAAATTATAATAAATTTGATTTGGAAGATATTGCAGATCAATTTAATTAAATGGTTTTTATGTTATCCTATTATAAAATCCTGGATGTTTGCTGAAGATGGCATAGCTGGTATTCTACGAAGAGTTAAAATACACAAACATTCTTATAATAAGGTTATTAGTCTATTTTGAATTTAATACGCAAGTCTTACTTAAGAGAATGTAACTACCATAGTACCAACTTAGTACCATATTTGTATTGGAGTAGAACATTAAAACACTTCTTAAAAATAACAGTTAATTCTCCTCACGGACGGTTAGTATTTTTAAAAATGACATCTAAAACTTTTTTAATTTCACAAACTGCCTACTCCCAAGCTATCCAATACACTTTAAACTCCTTGTATATGTCAAAACTTAACAAAACAAACATAATTTTTTTATTGTTTGGAAAATTTTTTCAGTTGAATAAAGTTTATGCTTAAAAGCCCTATACTAGATCAATCATACAAAATAAAAGTACATTCTTGATTTAACGTCTATGTCAAAGAGGGCTGCAAATAAAAAATGACTGAATAAGAGTAGCTTAAAAAAAGAGTCTTTCAAAATGTTAACTGTTTGCCCAGAATTTTATTTTTGTTTCTTTAAAGGAGGTGAATAAAAAAATCTGGAAAAAATGTCTTTTTTTATAATGTATAGTGTGAATCACAATGCTTTCAGTCAACAAAAGTTCCATTCCAGGAAATGTAGCAAGATAATTCTTTTTAACCTTTTTGACTGTAAGCAAAATCTATTTAAAAAGACTATCATGAAAAACAAACTTGGGAGCTTAAAAGGAATAAATTTTCATATGCTTTAATATACGCACAGTAACATTATCTTATGTTGATTTGCAATAATATGTAAAATTATATTCCACTTCTAGGAATTTACCCTTATTTTTCATTGGAATTAATACTTTGTTTACTTGTATTACAACTTCAAAATAGCTGCTTAGAAAGTTGAATCAGAATATGGTGATATGAGCTTCAGAGATAAATATACGAATAATAATTTTTTCTTCAATAAAAAACAATTCGAATTTGAATGCTTTTAAATTAAAACTGCTTTTATCGTATATATTTCATTCGCATATGCAGTAAAACGTTTTTATGGATATTAAATTTTTAACATTTCTCCGAAACCTTCATGTTTGGTTTTATAATCCATATCACTAAGTGATTTTACATGCAGTTTCTGGAAGCAAAATCACCCAGGGAAGAGCAGTTTGATCGGCTTCAGCGAAAATGCTATTTAGCCCGCTTGCATTTTTAATCACTAGAGATCAACTGTGTTTTAGCACAGACAACTACTCATTTTGCGTGAAGCCTCTGAGTAAATAGCAGCCAAGACGAACCCAAAAGAATCTCCTGGTTTAATGCATTTTTAGTTGAAATCCTAGAAATAATGCCATAGAAAAATGCAGCTGAGAGCTTTCTTGCTAATGATTTAGGTCTGGAATTTTGTGTCTTGTTTAATGGTTTATGTTTTTTTCTCCTGTGCCTTTCTTCCAGAGATACTTTCAAATCATTAGGTAGAGTGATTTTAACGAAAATTTTAGAAAGGTGTGATTTTTCGAAAGAAAAATGTTTTCCCTCTTAGACGAATCGCCCTTGAGGGTTTCTGAACTTGAAAGCAAATACATATTATAATATTTATCCAATTTTATATCAAGAATGCTTTTTTATTTACGATACTGATTACACTTTTACTTAACTTTTCAACTGGTTGAATATTATAACATTACGATTGTTTAATTTCTTTTAATTAATGAAAAAAAATACTTTGTGATTTGATAGAAATAAAATTTTAAATTTATAAAAATTTAAGATATTTTATTCAATAGAACAGCATTTCTGAAGATCAAATATTTTATTTCTTAACAAGTTTAAAATTATGTCTTTTTATTGGGGATTGGTACTATTATCTGTTGTTTCTTTAATATTCACGAGTTAATAATTTCTTTTGGGTTAAACATTCTGATGTATTGATGCGTATTAAATGGCGTTTTTCAACATTTCATAAAATTTTACTATCACAACATTTTACTAAAGGTATGTTTTATTATATTTGATTTCGTATTAGTTGGGTCTTAACATTTGCAAAAAATTTTGTGCTGGTAAAATACTTAGAAGGGGTTAAGCTTTTATTTTTGTAAATTACTAACACCCCAAAGTTAAATAATAAAATTTTGAAAGCATACAAAGCATTATGAATACGCATGTTTCACATACTATGTTTTGAAGGTAATATCTGCCTCTTCAAAATATAAACCAATATTTAAAAATTTAATATGTTTGGTGGAAGCTAGTCATTATATCTTGTGGCTAGCTATCAGAAAAATACCATCAATTTTGTAGATTAGCATAAGTCCTAACATTGACCAACTTCAGTTATTTGAATAGGCATAAAAGAAATGATCACGTATACAAATAAATATAAATGAACCACCAATAAAAATACACGGGATTGATGCATGCAGAGATATTTTTAACGCCTCTGTATTTCAACGCCTGTAACGCCTCTGTTCTCTGTTATTCTGTAACGCCGCCGTATTTCACGCATTGAAAATTGGAAATACGCTTTTAAAAACTAGCCAGGCACATTTTCACGCTTTGAATTTTTAACAAAGGTTTAGCTTGAAAAAGGCATGGCGCCCCACCGAAATCAACAAATCTTCAACAAATCAACAAATCTTCTTCTACTTAAAACACCAACGAAAACAGTCACAGAAGAAACGGAACAATCCGCAACCGAAACTTTCGCGAAAAATCGCGACTTTTCCACGATTTCCCGGTCTCCAACCGCCTAGCGAAGGCAAACAGACTAAAGTTTGGTGCAACAAGATTTGTTTACATTTTCACAGAGGTTAAATGAAAAAAAAACCCACGTTAATTCCGTAAAACTTTTGGCTCAATCCGTAAAACTTGGTGAAAATCCGTAAAAGTTTGCAGAATGAAATACTGGTATTTTTTATTAAAAATTTGTCTCTGAATATGTAGTATACTATTTCCGTATATTTCACTCTTCCTAAAAAGTCAAAGAGTATTTTTACTCCTCCAAAGAAATCCTAGGGATTTTTACTGGATGCAAGCTTTCACTTACTTAAAAGGCTACATTAATTTATTAATTTTACTTCCGATTCTAAGCTGCTTATAGCCCACAATAGTGCATTTAATGCCTATTGTCTTTAAAATCCTGTCATGAGTACTTTATTTTATCTCCAACTGCCTATCGGGATGCTTCTAAAATTGCTGTCCCCATTAATGAGCTTTAAAGAAACGAAGTTGAAAAAAAAAGAGATAAATTACGGACGCAGAAAAAATCTCTGCTTAGTTTAGGAAAAGGAGTCTTATTATGAAATTTAACAAGGAAGAGAAAAAGTTCCCTGACTTCATTAGCTTGTAAGGGACAGTGCAAGGAAAAGTAAAACATTATTTCTAAGGATAGATTTTTAATGATTTTTTTTAGATTCTTTCTTTACGTACTACACCCGCAGGAAATAATTTAGTTACCTGGTAAGAGCTTTTGTTCTTATCAAAATTAGCGTAATACCTCTCCGGGAAAGCAAGGAACACCGTCTTCACTTCCCTCCTTTAAGCTCTTTATTGTGAGTAAGTAGTAGTGGAGGTCACATTTACGTTTAATGGAAGTCATTGCAGGGGAAAATGAAATTATTTTGTCTTCAGATGGCCCGGGTTAAAAATCACGCGATAGCTTGACTAAAAAAATAAAATCTACAAGAATGTCTTATTAATCACTTCGGTAAACAAGGTTACTGTGGATGATTAGAAAATCAAGGTTTTTAAAGAATTTGGGGTAACCTTTGTTGATCTGATCATACACAGATATCTTGTGGAGGCCTTAATTTAAAAACATGTGTTGCCTAACAAAAGGTTCATTTCTCTAAGATCGTTATAAATTATTCTTTGTTACTTAGGATGATAAGAAATTTAGCTTAAAATTGTTCAATCTTTTAAATTATAATGTGTTTGGGATAACCATTGTTCATTATACCCCGATATCTTGTGGACACAAAAGTATGCGTTGCTTAACAAAAGATTCATTCTAAGAATAGTTATGAATGAGATTATTTACTACGCATTACTACTATAATTAGCAGTGCTACAATATTATTTTTTACATAGAAAGTAAATAGAAAATACTAAACTAATTTAGTTATTATGAAAAGGTGAAGATTATTTTGTTTATTTAAAATGTTAAAATCGTTGCAACTAAATTGGGATGTCAAGTTATGTTTTGTGAATTTACATATAAAAAAATCGGCAATACACTATATATGTAGTATTCAAATACTCTAATTTGTTAAAATTTCAGTGCGTAACCTAAGTTTTGAATTTACGAAAAACTTGATCAACCTTAATGTAAATCAAAAATAAATCTATAAAATTCTGGTTATTTATATCAAATGAGTACGAAGTCTGAAATTTTTATTATGGAGGAATAATCCCTCATTTTATTGATTGCAAAAAATATCCTATTGGGAATAAATGACCTTACATACAGTTAGTTATATTGCTAAGAACTCTTGTCTTTAATCTTTTTAAAAATATATTTGAACACGCCCCATATTCAAAAATTCTCCTTAATCCATCAATAATCTTAGAATAAAAGGTAATCGAAACGCATCAACGTCTCAGCCACATGATTCTAAAAATTTCATATCTTGCGACTAAAGTAATCGATTTCCCATATTCTTAAATATTGTGCTTTCTACCTGTGTTTTTCCATCCAATCTTCATAGGAATTGATCCATTAATCAATGAGCGTTTCACTCACTTTTAAAAAAAGTGTAATATATCGATAAAATATCCCCAATAATACATTCTTTTCTACCCAATAATTCATCACACTCCCATGTTCTATGCCATTTCTTTTTTTTTGCGACACACATAGATGTATTTAATACTCATTAATTCAAAAACCTGCGATTGTTCGAATACCATCGCCTTTTGGGCCCAGAAGTGTTTTAATCCTTCATAAATATTGATTTTCATCGCCTGAACGTCTTTTCAGAGAAAGGATTTTCTCCACACAAAAGGGATTTTGGGTTTCGTGTTTCCCTTTTTTTCGTTACTCTTTCCCTCTAACTTGGCATCTGCTTCGGTTTCCACTAACGAAGCAATTTATGCGGCTTATTAGAAACGGTGCCAAAAGATTTGGAAGTAACTGAAATAGATACTTTAGATGCCTCTTTTTTCTTTGTTTTTTAACAGTACGAACGACAAGAAACGTTGTCCATTAGAGATTTTGTGTTCAATTGGAAAGATTTTTCGTACTACAGACTTTTCTAGGTAAGGAAGATAGAAGAGATAACAAACTCATGTCTTAGAAAAACTGTAACGTTTGAGGGCGAGCAAATTTTTGAGACTTTTTAAGCTGTATTTTTGTTTTTACATTTATTGCATTGATATGTTTAAAGTAAGATAAAATAATATTTAATTTTGGATTAAATTTTACTTTAATAACCCATATTTTTATTAAAGCCTCTTTTGAGAAAAAATTTAATTCAGGAACAACAAACGATTTATCTGTAATTTTCTTTATTTAATTTTTAAATTTTTTGAAGGAAGTGGTGAAACTACTTTTTAGAAAGATGTCATTTTAATAAAAAGAAAAAAAGTTTTTTTTAATTCTAAGTTAAGAAGAATCAAAGATAATTAGTTTTCTTATTACTCTTTTAATGCGTTTTAGGTTAAGTACAAGTATGATATTACTTCGCCAAATATACCAAACAATTGTTTAATATTAGGTTATATGCATCGATTTGTCAATTTACGATTATAAATATAATTCAAATATGATCAATTCTATATTATTTTTCAACCGTTCAATACAGTTATCTTCCCTTTAAATCCATTTGTATAGGGAAAGAAGGGCAGGATTGCGCCGTCTCTTGTTCCAGTCGATTTCTCGAAATTTACCTCGTTTGAAAATATACTCTCAATACACTCAAAGCAGGCAGACATAAAACGTGTAATTTTCCAATGGAATAAAGGCTTTAACGGTTTTATGTAACTAGCCCAGAAACTTTACGAAACCATTCTTTATATACTTCTAAATTCTTATTTCCCTCGGAAAAGAGGCAAGTAGATTACGTTTAAAGCACATCTTACCGATGCACACGGGTCTCTTAGAGCCCCACATAACTTAATTTGCTTTCCTCCTCTCAACACAGGAAACATCCCGAGAGCTCTTATACATGAAGAGAAGGGATCCCCGCTTTTAAAGAGTGGCGATTTCCTCCGAGGAGTCTCCCTTCTCCAATCCCCTTTCAGCTTCTAATTGGGTTTCCCACTCCTCTATGATGTTCGAATTGGAAGAACCAGAAAGAAGAACACAGTTAACCTCGGTCCCCTCCCCTCGAGGTTCTTTACAAAAGAACCCAATTAAGAGGGTATCGGGTCTTCAACAAGGACAGGGCCTCCCTTCCATCTTTTCCATCCATCCCAAATACAATGAAATAGAGAAAATGGCAAACGGGAAAAGAAGGTTCCGGTCCCCGAAGAATCGATGAATGAACGATAGGTTGTCCATCCCCCCATTCATCGAATCCTTACAAGGTGTCTTTTTGCATTCGAATCGCTGTCCATTTATTTTCGAATAAATAACTTTTCCGATGCGTCATTGATTGGGCGGAAGGTTCGATGGATCCATTAGAGAGTTCTTGGTCGGAATGCCGAAAAAGGCGGGAACTTTCGGAATTTATCGTCGGATGCAGTTAGCAGTTAGAATTGTTTGATTCCATTGTTGGCTCGGATGAAATTGCAAATAAGTCACCGGGAGAAATCGATGCAGCGGAATGGAAGGATGTTTGAACACCGGAAGTAAATTGAAAGCTTTTGTTTGATGACACCTTTGGAATTGAAAATTCTGCTTTGAAAAGATACTTCTTTTCGTGTTGTTTTGTAGAACCCAACCGTTTGTTTCTGGGTCAGTTAAATTAATAATTTACAATCGATTAACTTTTAAAAGAGCTTCTTACGAATTCACAATGCCATCCGTTCCTAATGCACAGAAATTTATTCTAGTGTGCCAATTATTTATTTAGACCAGTTAAGCACTGAGACAGTTTTGCTACCAAATCTTCTCAGACCTACACCTCCCCAGATTACCATTATAATATACTATGATAAATTTGGGGTGGCTTGGACCAGGGACGTGCCAACGTTTTTGAGAGTGGGGGGCGAAGTATTTTTTGTAGGGCCATAACCAGAAGTGCGATGCTTTATTTAAGTATAAAATAATGTGGTTTTTTAAATAATACTTTCACCTAGGGAAGAAAGGGGGGTCTGGGGGTCCTCCCCCAGAAAATTTCGGTAAATTTGGCTTCAAAAAAGAAGTTTTTTTACTCATTTTTATACATTTGTTACCCTTTGAAAGCCACCTAAAGAGGATCCCTTCTTATATTCCTTAGAATTTTCAAGGGAGAAACAGTATTATAACTAGTGATGGGCAGGTATCGATACCAAATACTTAAGTACTCGATACCTATAGGTATCGAGTGTATTCGATACCCACAAAAGTATCGATACTTTATTGACATAAATTTCGTTTTAAATTTTTCAATGAAGTAATCTTTATAATACCTACTGTAGATCAAACGCAGCCTGTTTCCGTTTTCATTTTGCAACGCTCAAACCCAAGTCGTTATCATCCGCGAGAGAAATTTGACGCGGCTAGGTTTTTCCCCCGCCAAATCCTTCGCCTCTATCCACCTCCAGGCCCGTAGCTACGGGGCTTTTTGATGGATCGCTTTCAGTTTTTTACAACGTTTTTATTAGGTCGCTTTCAATCTTGTCTGTCCGTCCGTCCGTCCGTCCGTCTGTCTGTCTATCTGTCTGTTCGGGAGGAATTTAGTAATCAATTTTAAACATACTTCCCCATGAGCTAGAGACTTGAAATTTTGAACATAGTTCAGATCTGGATGACAATACGATATTATCTCGTTAGTTCGGTTCAATTTGCTGTCCCTGAACTCCCAGGGGGACTTAAAGTTTAGAAGTTCAACTATAGGACCTTATTGTTAAAAATCATTGTTGTGCAGTTTGCCTCCTCTCGTTATCAAGATGGCTTTAGAAGTGTTGTATAAAATATTAGTAAAATGAAAATTTGTAAGAATAAAAGTAATACACAGTACATGCAAGTGTACATGCAGTACTTCATGCAAGTTTTGTAATTGTAATACATCTAAGGGACTGACTTTATTAATTAGTTACTGACAAGTTTCTCACCAATATATTTTTAAAACACTTTTTTTATATTACTAGTGTTTCAAAAATTTCCAACGTCATCTTAATAATAGCTAGAGGCAAAAACTCTGCAATGATTTTAACAAAACAGAATAAAGCCATGTGTTGTAGTTAAAGTTCATAGTCCGAGAGCTGGCTACATGAGAGTTTAACCGGAAAAACATGTTTCTGAAAATTTTATAATAGATTGGGCACTTCTTAACAAACAAAATTCGCTCGGTCAGCCTGCGCAAAGCGGTTGCTTTCGAGGGATCAGCTCGGGTCAAAATAGCCAAAAATTGCATCGAGTTTAACCGGAAGAACGTATACATGATTTTTACGTCATTCGAAAGGCTTCGACCCCCTGAACACAAATATGCTGGTCAGCCGGCCGAAAGCGGTTGCTTTCGAGGGGTCAGCTCGGGTCAAAATAGCCAAAAATTGCATCGAATTTAACCGGAAAAACGTATACATGATTTTTACGTCATTCGAAAGCTTACGACCCCCTGAACACAAATATACTGGTCAGCCGGCCGAAAGCGGTTGCTTTCGAGGGGTCAGCTCGGTTTAAAGTTGCAAAAACCCTATTCAAACCTATGTAATCATTTTTGCGGAAATTTCATTGTTGTGTAAAGCACTATCATTATGCTTAAATTGAGAGTCCAAGATGACGGTGGTGTTTTGAAAGTGGTGGATTTTCCCCAGAAGGGATTTTTTATGAATTTTGGAATATCGATCAGGACACTATCTTTTACGTTTCCACCAATTTTCAGCTTGTTATTTTTAATTTCTACCAACATTTCAACCCAGCAAATAATTTATTCAATAAATATTAATAATATTTAAATTAAGTTTTTCATTTCGAACTTTTTCACGTTGTCGCTTAAAATTCACATTATTAAGCAATTAAGGACAAAAACGAACTCAATCGGGTTCTTGGTTCAGTCGTTATGCTTGAAAACTCAATCCAAGATGGCGGTGGTTTTTCCAAAATGGCGGATTTTCTCCTACACAGAATTTTTGGAAATTTCAGGATATCAATAAGGACATTATCCTCTACATTTCCACCAATTTTCAGCCTGTTATATTGAATATCCGGGTCAATATGGACTAAGTGGATTGGTTAAATATGGCGTGGTGAAAAGTATCATCTTTTTGCACTGCGCGCACAATATCTCTATAACTATTCAATCAAATTGTCCAAAACTTTTACAGTATCTTCCTTGCATATGTATCTTCAAATTAATGTACGGGTTTGAAATTTTAATCAATGCATTCCAATTTGCAAACAATTAAAATCAGGTTTTTTTTTCTCAAAATCTGAAAATTTAACTTTGAAAATTTTAATATTGGTGAAATAATTTAAATAAGTTTTTCGTTCTTCGTTAATTTAAAGATAAGTGTCTTTTGAATGTTCAGAAAAAGAAACAGCAGAAAAATATAATTTACTTTTCTTAAAAAGCTGCGCGCAGTAAAAAAATGGCCTAAAAACTACCAAGTACTTAAAGCGATTTTTCAAACACAAATTACTTTTTAAAAATGTTTTGTTGGATATGTTTTGAATAAAAAAGTATTTTCGAAATAATTTCTCCAAAAATCTCATTGAAAGAAACATTTGCTAAAGAATTATATCATCTTAAAAATTCTTGTAGACTATCTCCATTTCAGACATCCCAATGGGAAAACCCATACTAACGATTTGAAAACTAAGATATTTTTAGAAAGTTGGTCGCTGCAAGTATTTCTTTTATAAAAAACAATAAACAGGATTACATAGGTTTGAATAGGGTTTTTGCAACTTTGACCCGAGCTGACCCCTCGAAAGCAACCGCTTTCGGCCGGCTGACCAGTATATTTGTGTTCAGGGGGTCGTAAGCTTTCGAATGACGTAAAAATCATGTATACGTTTTTCCGGTTAAATTCGATGCAATTTTCGGCTATTTTGACCCGAGCTGACTCCTCGAAAGCAACCGCTTTCGGCCGGCTGACCAGCATATTTGTGTTCAGGGGGTCGAAGCCTTTCGAATGACGTAAAAATCATGTATACGTTCTTCCGGTTAAACTCGATGCAATTTTTGGCTATTTTGACCCGACCTGATCCCTCGAAAGCAACCGCTTTGCGCCGGCTGACCGAGCGAATTTTGTTTATTAAGAAGTGCCCAATCTATTATAAAATTTTCAGAAATATGTTTTTCCGGTTAAACTCTCATGTAGCCAGCTCTCGGACTATCAGCAAAAAACACTTTTTAGTTTTATTAAAAAGAGAAAAGAATCAAATTCTTGGAAGGCGTTCAGGTCGCGAATTCTAAACTTTACACAACAAAACTAAAAACCAGAAAATAATTAATGAAAAAAAAACCTTTTTAAAGAACAACGTTTTTAAAATGCACTAAAAAGTATAAAATAATTTTTTGCAACTCCTTGTAAAACGAAAAACGTGGGGATCATGCATTAGGTATTTAATCCAACTTAATTTCATCATTAATTTAAATAATTATTAACTGGATATAATGGTAAATAGAGTGACAAGAGTAGTGGCTGTAAATATTATTGCATGATCCCCACGTTTTTCGTTTTACAAGGAGTTGCAAAAAATTATTTTATACTTTTTAGTGCATTTTAAAAACGTTGTTCTTTAAAAAGGTTTTTTTTTCATTAATTATTGAATATTTGTCTGATTATGGATAGGCCCTAAAAAAATTGTCCTTCAGGTTCATTTCCCGACATTGAAAAAAAGTACTTGATACCTAAAAGTACTCGATACCTATAAGTATTCGATACCAAAGTATTCGATACCAAAGTATTCGATACCAAAGTATTCGATACCTAAAATTATCGATTTTCCCATCACTAATTACAGTAGAGCCCCGATTATCCGCGCAATTGGGTGGCAAGGGTACCGCGGATAGCGAAAATCGCGGATAACCCGAAAAAAGACTAAAAATGGTGTGAAAACACGAAAAAAATATTTCAGCATAAAAACTATGTTTTATTGTACTTAAACATGATATGTAAAACTTTTAAAATAGGTGCAGTACAGCAGAAACCTTTGCTCTACATCTAAAATGTCTCTAATCTCATCTAAAATTTGCTCTCATCATTAAAAACTTTTTTCCTGGCACTCGCGGATAATCCGCACCGCGGATCATCCGCTCGCGGATAATCGGGGTTCTACTGTATAACCATGATCTTTTTCATGGGCGTAGCCAGGGTTCCACATGGGGGGCAAGCAGGGTCGACTTTTTTTATGTTTATGGAGAATGGAGAACAATTTTAAAGCCCCGTTTGAGAGGGTCGTAGCCACGGAGTATTGTTTCGAGGGGTTTTCTGGGGGTTCTCCCCGAGAAAATTTGTGGAAGTTTGACCCTAATAACAGGGTTTTAAACTGTTTTTTAGTACACGTAAACCCAAATTTGAACAGAAATTTTTATGTAGAATTTTGATTTTAATGACTTACTATAAAAAAGTGTGAATAATAAAGGTTTATATACTAAAGGGGGGCTGACTTTCCACCCGCAGAAAATGTTTTGAAATTTGACCCTTAGAACAAGGTTTCAAACATGTAAACCCAAATTTGGACATACATTTTTTAGGTAGAATTTCGATTTTAATGAACTTATTGCAAAAAATGTGAATAATAAATGTTTTAATACTAAAGGGGGGCCTGGGGGCCCTCCCCCAGAAAATTTTTGAAAATTTGACCCTATAAAACTGGGTTTTAACTAAAAGTAAAGTAAAAGTAAATTACTCAGGACTTAGGGGGCGCATCTGCCCCCCCTGGCTACACCCATGATCTTTTTTAAAATATCATTGGAATCAAGTTACACATAATGTCAAGATTTTGAAATTTTATCTTCAAGGGAAAATGGGGGGTCTTTCCCAAAAAGATTTTGAAAAATTACCGATAAAAGTAAAGTTTATGCTCATTTTAAGACTTGGTAAACCAAGAATTTTCAAGGAAAAAATTATAAATTTACGCCAAACTTTCGAGGAGACTGGGGGTCCTTCACCAGAAGAATTTTTAAAATAGGCAATTTTATACTATAGTATTTTATCAAATGTAACCGGGCAGAAATAACTTGAAGACCAAAATTTCTGCAGTTTTCTGTGTCAACATAAAACATATTTGAATTTTCAGCAGTAAAAAATAAATTTTGGGTTGAAAATTGAAAAGGAATAAAGCTATGAAACCAAAAGGTTTTTAAGAAATTTGTTTGAATAATTTTACACTCAAAGTAATAAGCATTTAAATAATATTAATGTCAGGGAAAATGCCCAGATGGGGTAATATTTGAAAATTTTAAGCTAGAATTGCAAATTGAAGATTAAAAACAGTTTTAAAAATAATGCCCTTCGCAATTGTTAAAATTATTCATTATTTACACAACTACAACAACATCCCTTGCCCCCTTAAACTGAAGGGGCTAAAATCTCCCTACCCACTTGACGGTCCGTTTCTGGAGAAAATGGAAAAATTAAGCACATATGAGATGGATGATAATCATGGGCGGATCGGATTTAGCTAGAGGACCCAATAGGGGGGAAAGCTGTCCCTGAAGTGCTAGGAAACTTGATTTACCATTACGAAAATGAAAATTTCTCAAAAAGGTGGGGTCCTCCTATATCTCCCATCATAAATCCGCTTACAATGATAATAATGCCCTACGCACAAGTTTTAATTATTCATTACTTAAAATAATACTTCTCGCCCCCTCACCTCAAAAACTGAGGGGGCAAGAATCTCCCCACCCACTTGATGGCCCGTTTCTGGATAGATTGGATAATAATAAGCAGATATCAGAAGGATGATAATAATGCGCCTTGAATAGTTTAAATAATTCATTACTTACAACAATATTCCTTGCCGCCTCACCTCATTAACTAAATGGATGGATGATAATATAGCCTTTAGCAAAAGTTTAAATTATTCATTACAATAATATTCCTCGCCCCCCTCACCTTCTTAAGGCAAGGATCTCCCCACTTGATGGCCCAAAAACGGGCCATCAAGTTGGATTCTTGAATAATATCAATGGAGATTCTTGAATAATATCAAGAATATAAGACAATCTGGGTTGAAATGAATAAGAAAATGTTTAAAAGTTTTTCGTATTAGATGTCTGAAAAAAGTCCATGAAAAACTGGGGGGGCGAAATATAGTGTTCGCCCCCTCACTTTTAAAACTGAGGGGGCCAAAAACCCCTCTGCCCCCCCTGTTGGCACGTCCCTGGCTTGGACTGAAAGGGTTAAATCCAAAGTAAGGCCTTTTGTGATGAAATAAGTAAACAAGTAGACTACGTTTTAAAATACAAATCATAAGCAAAAGTTTAAATAACATATTGCTGGGTACTTTTCAACCCTAGTAGTGCAACACAAGCCAAAATTTCAAAGTTATGTAACTGCTACAAGTATTAAACAAAATTTAGCCATGCATAACACAAATTGTATACGTTAAGCGTTTCTACTACTTGGGGAGATAGATTACATGTGATTTTATAGTCACATCATGCATACTTCTCAAATTTTATAACACGACATCAGGTTTTGGGATTAGAAAAGTATTTTGAATCGCTCAGTAAAAATATCTAACGCAATGTCCATGTCATTCCCCCCATCTATATCCAACCCCAACCCATCGATCTGCTCTTCATAAGTCCAGAGCACACCTCCCAAAAGAATGAAGCCCCAAAGAGTCCAAAGGGGTCCCCTTCCAAGAACTCAAAGCATCTCAAAACTTTCCCAGCATTTTTCCTTCACCCAAGTCACGCCTGTGGCTGGCACGAGAGGAAAAAGTATCATCTTCTCCAGAACGGAATTGATTGGATTCTCGAATTCTGACGCATGCCCTGGACGCATGCCAGAGCGCACGGAGTTCTTCCAATCCTCTCTTCATTCCTCAGCTCATTTGTGGAAGGAACGGGTTTTACAACTGGGGAAGCACCAGTTGATTAAATTCCTGAGAACGAGGGGAAGATGGAATGGGTTATTAGCATGTTGGGTTTTGTTTTTCGTCATCACTTCCCTCTCGTAAATGGTGTGAAGCCCCGCGAGTTCCTTTTGTTGTTCGAGGGAAGTTTTCGGCGCTTTATTTGGTGGAAGGGATTTTCATTTTGTTTGTCGGAGATGGGGTTAAGAGACCTTGGAGACTCAGCGAGGTGATTATGAAGTTGCCACTCGTATTGTACCACTTAATCTTAACGAAAGCTTGGTTTATTGGGTTGGAAGTGCATTACTCTAGAGGAGCACGGTTCATACCAAATACGTCAAGTTTACGAAAATGCAACTAGAAGTAAACATAATTTTGCCATACATGGCGGAAATTGGGTGACTCTTGAACGTGTGTTCTGCTTATATAGAGAATGTAATATTAAATTAACAGACCAAAAAAGGTAAATAGCGCACTGAACATTTCAGGATAAGCTCTCTATAATCTGTAAGACTTCTATAAGTGATCTATAATCAAACCTGAAAAATCCCCCTTAAATTTCCCCCGGGCTTCATTCCAAAATGGCAATCAAGCTTTGTGATCCATATCTTAGTCAGAAATAAATATTTTCGACAACAAACATCAAATCACAAAAATGAACAGATAGTAAGAATATTTGATTTGAAAACAACCTTTTACATCCGTGGCTCCCAGAAGGATACACACGAAACCCCAAGTGCTATTTTTCGGTATTTTTAAGTTTCTAACGTAAGGGTAATTTGATTTTTTTCTATAGCTAGAATCCATTTGATTTTAAACTTAATTTTTTTTAAAAATTGAAATATCTACACCAGAATTTAGAATCTATTAAAGTTTACTAGATCCTCTTAAACCATATTTAAAATATAGAAAGTAGAATATCGCTGTTTTCTACACGTACATGAACATAAAAGAGCGATTTCTACACTGCTTCGCTGTTTTCTACGCCAACCCGTTTACTACACGTATGAAAAAGGAAAATCTCTAAATATTCGTTGATAAAAACATATATTTTATTCCTAGGTTGCTTAAGTGATTGGTTAAAAGAAACAATGTTACATTGGATGTCAAACAATACAAATATTTTCCTAGAAAACACTTAGATAGTCAAATGAAATCGAATGCGCAAGCTTTCTCTTTATTTCATATAATACAACCCTCACAAAAGCAGTATCAAGTTCCCAATATTTCCCCATAAATATAACAATGTTGCAATGGAAGTTAGGGTGAACAAATTCTTATCCTCAAAGAAAATTGAAAATGCAAAATTATTTCTGAGATTAAGAAGAAGGAATTATATTTCACGAGAGTGCAAAGTCCAAAACACACATATATGAGCCCAAAACATCTTTTCGTACAATTTCACTTGCAAACAGTGAAGAACCCACGTTCCTCACTTAAGCATACACGCTTTCTCCGGAGTCAATCAATTTCTTCTTCCTCGAGTAACATAAAATCCTTGCGCTCTAGGAATGAATCTCCTCTATCATGAAAACTCTTATTTATTGATCCATGATCGAAAAGTCACTTTGCTATCAACTACTCACAGTGATTACTTTTCCATATTTATGTCCCTTTCCAAAGCTTATTTGTCATCTTTCTTCACTCATCTTATGTATTGAAATTCTTCATCGAAATTTAGGGCCCATGAGATAGAAAAGTTTATGTAAAAACAGGAGTAAGCAAAGGAAATGAATTTGATCTTGGTTGTTTCTAAATTTTTATGGAAAGTATTGCAGAATTTGGCGATACGTATATCCTTTATTTCAAACAAGCTTTTCTATATGTTTTGCTTATACTGAATAAATAGTTTATGACGAGTAAAATCACCTTATTTTTTACCATTTTATTGTTATAACTCTACTATAGAAAGTATCACTTTTATTTAATACCATTAGTTAGCGTAATATGTCTAATAGTTAAAACTAAAATTTATTGAATCCTTTTTAAGTCGAATGTTTGAGAAAATATAGTTTCTAAATTGTAGAATTTACTTTTTTCTTTGATTCTTTAAATACTCCAAATTCACCCACCCAACCAAATTTTTTGATTATACACGGGTAATATGAATACTTTCATCACTGCTCAAATGCTTAACATGTTCCAAAATTCAAAATATAAACAAGAAGTTAAGTTTAGAAAATATTAACATTATTGTGGTTTTGTCAGTATCATACAAGTATCTCAAAAATCTTTTCGTACCCTAATTTAATAAATGTAAAATGTTGTTCAAGTCTGTCTCCTTTTATACAAAAATTGCAGAAAGGATTTTTTTGCATTAGTATTTAAACATATAGCTCTAATAATGTGGAGTAACAACATTTAATAAGTTGAATTCATAAGAATTTCATCCGCATGCAGTAGAGTGTGTGTTTAGGAAATATCATTAAATTTTTCTCAGAGATTGGCATGTTGTTATGCTACAAATTCGGTTTTTATCCCAAATCCCATTTCCAATCCCTTTCCCATATATTGTCATAATAAAATATCTCATCCAAACAACACAGGATATTTTCTTACTAAACAACTAAGCCTAATTGTTGTCTTCCACATACACTTCAATATTTACCCTAAGCAATGTTTACTGAATGCTTTTACCCAAGCTGTCGTACCAAAAATTTATGTTTCTATAGCAACCATTTATCATAACAACGCCTACATTGTTCTCTCCAGTTGACATCCCATATTTCAAACTTTAACTCTTCCGAACGTCGAAGAGAAATAAAACGCTTTGCCAAAATTCTTCGACACGTTATTAACTGCTTCTTCACTGCTTTTGTGGATTGATGGCCAGAGCCATATATTGTATGAGGGAGGGGGAATGCTGCTAGTCTTTCAAATTGAGAATAGCCTGTAAAGGGGGCTAGACTTCTTTCGCTTTATAAAACTTTAGAGGGGAAAACAAAGTAAAGTATTGGATTTTGAAAGAATAATTACATTGTTATAAAGCTATTTAAAACACCATTTTTTAGAAGTATCGACTGTGAACCATGGTATGTTTTATAGATAAATGATTGCATCTTTTATTCATTGAGATATAGCATTTTTGAAATAATATTTATTTAAATTTCATGTACTTAGTATTTTTTTGAAACCGTTTTAGGGGTTGTTTTCTTTAATTTTAGTACTTATTACCTATGGAATTTAATATAAAAGGGAATCCTTTTCACATTTCCATAATAAATAATATTTTTCTTCAGATAATAAAAATAACAGGCTCAGGTACCACCTTTTAGCTTGTCAAATCAGGTTCCTCGTAACAACTGGAGTAGGAAAATCCTACTTCTTTTACAATAGGTTTTCAATTTAAAGTTGCTAACATGTCAAGGACAGGTAATAAAAGAAAACAAACAATAATAAACAAAGAAAGACATTCATTTGTTCAAAAATTTTAGGTAGGTTACATGCTTGAGTATAAAAAGTAGAAAATAAATAGACGCATAAAAAAGAGTTGAAAAATGATTTTTGATTAAAGGAATTCTTTAATGAGGAAGTTGCATGATTTTTTTTTATTTTTTTAATCGATTCCTCTTGCAAAAATAAGCAACTACCCAAAATTTGAGGCCAATCGAGAAATTTTTTGATTGTCAAAAAAATTAACAAAAATCCCCTTTTTAAAAGCGCGCGAAAACGCCAAGAGTTTGGATGTGACGTCATCTTATACTAAACATTGTTGTAAACCAATGGAGTTGATGGTATTATTGTTGACGTCATCTTATAGTTTAAACAAAAAACGTTTTCAGTCACGTGTTTTTTCTCGAATTTTAAATTAAAATATTTAATTACCTGTACATTTTTTTGAAAAACTGACTAGATATTTCATTTAACCATACAAAAAACCATACGGAACACTTGTTTGTTTTTGAAAATCTGACACATGCAACTTCCTTATTGTTAGAAAGGTCTGTTCCAAGCTTTCAGCAAAGTAACAACCAAATGATTTTATCTACTCTTTGAACTCGTGCTCTTAATATGTTTGAGCTTGTTATAACCGAGGTTAGCTATTTAGAAATTTAATGTCTATATTTTATGCAAGAAACATAATTCTAATCATTTTTAATCAACTAAAACCACCACATTTTTACGATGAGTGTCTAAGTTATACACGTTTCTCAAAATAAAATTTAAAATTTTGTAAACTGTAGAGAGTATGTGAATATTATCTTAACCATGTTGCATTTTAATACCTTTGAGTGAGATAAAATTTTCACTTTATTTTTGTATGAGTTGAGAGGCTTGCCATTTAATTTTTCTTTTATGAATAAAAATATTAAGTTTATTCCAGCAATTGTTTACCTAAAGTAGTACATACTGAAATATTCTCTAACACCATTAAAAAATCTTATGGAATAAACAACTAAAAATATCTTTTTAAAATACATTTCTTTGTGTAAATTGACGCAAAAAAATAAACCTTTTTGATTGGAAATTATGTTGGTGGAAGTGAAGGTGGTGATAGAATTAAACCTTTTTAACAATAATAATAATCTAACAAATACCATAAAAATCGAAATGCATACTTATAGAAATTAAGTAAAACTTTTATCAGTTATTTTTCCACATATTTGTCAATATTTGTTAAGAAAGAGACCCCATCAGATTGACATAATTAAACAAATTCATTACTTACTAATTAAGTTTTTTTAAATAATATTTTGAATGGATATCTGAGTACCTACGTATAAAGAATAAAGGTACTGTGCCTTTGTTAAAAGAAATATATATATTTAAAAAAAACTTTAAAATGTCTTATTAGATTATATGGCTGTCGTATTAAATTTTATATATAAAATAACAATATATCCTGTTCTCCTTAAGACTAGAATGTGTTATGTAAAGAAATATGTATAAAAATAGCAATTCGATTAAAAAAATCGTCCGTCACACAGATCCATTCAATTATTTCTTATCCTATTACAAACATAAGGAAGGAAATCACTAACACGTTGAGTATTCAGGGTATAGATTCGTACTTATTACATGACACATAGGATACTGCTATTAAAGAAATCATTATCCGATGTATTTTTCATATTTATTCACCCAAACAATATTTTATTTTACTCACAAGGAAACGTTCTCAGGCTTTACTCACAAAAATGGATGAAAACTATGCTGGGGTTAGTAGATGATATAAAACATTAACTGTGAAAAAAATTAGCAGCGGAATTTCTGTAGGAGAGGAGTAAATAAATTTTTAAAGCCATCATTTTCAATACCAAGTGCAACCTTACTTAGCAAAAAATGCAGTCAAGGTGCCGAATGGCATTAAGGAACTGACTGTGTTTTTTCGAAAACAACCAATAAAAAAAGGTTTATCAAATGTACAGCATGAATAAAAATAAAAAAATAAATAAAAAACACGTGAAACAATACAAAATTACCACAATAAATTACAATCAAGAGCTAACAGTGACATTTAGGACCCCCAACCCTAGGCCATAACTGATTTGCGGAGAAATTACTGTGTCCGATAAGTTCATCTATTCGAGTTGTGTTCAATATAATAGAGCAGATAACGCAATGGATTTTGAAACAGGAGCGTTTTATGTGATTAAACTATCGTTGTTATCAAAATTTGATGAAATCCCGTAAAACCTCCCGTTTCCCCGTTTGCAGGCCATTTTAAAACGATTTAACTAAATAAATGAGTAGTTAATTTAGTTTTGTTAATTAGGGGGGCCCACTTTTCTATTGGAAAAAATAAAGTGTTATGAAATTGCCACGGCATCCCCTCAATTTTTTAGACCTACAGAGAAAACTATTCAGGCAAAGTATGGGCTCTGTACCTTAATTAGAAAGAGATGACCAAGATGAGTGAAAAAGTCCAAATTCGAAGATTTTTATACAAAACATCTAAAAAACCAAAGATCAAACCATCTCATTTTGTTCATGATTTATTTATAAGAATCTACTAACGTTATAGATATAATGTTCTAGAGTTTGTTCTTTTATCACCTTTATTTTGGTTGTTGTAATTTTCTAAAGTCCAAAGAACTTTTGTAAAGTTTTTTTCTTGCATTTTAAAACAGCTAATAACTCTAGAACTATACAGCTTAAAAACCCAAAATTAGTCCCATTTTGTTTGTAATTTTTTTGTCTTTGATTTAATGTGCATGATGACCATCATTTTCAAAAAGTTTTTTTTCAAAATTTAAAAAAAGTGAAACAAATGTAATGAAAAATTTTTTGAAACATTTTTCGAAAAAATATTAAAAGCCTTTTAACTCTTAAAATGAACATTACTTCCAAATTTCAAGTTGAAAATGAAATTTAATCATGTATAAAAAAATAAAAATATTTGAAATTTAGGCAAGTCTCTAAACCAGTGGTTCCCAAAGTGGGTTCCGCGAAGAAATTTAGGGGTTCCATGGGACAAACTTTATTTCATTAAAAAAATTAGAATGGTGAAATAAGAATGGACAGCGCCGTCCCCCTTTTACCCAAAAATGTTCCCAAAATGAGTTAAAACCTTACTTTTACCAGTCGAATTTCAAAATTTTTTTCTGGGGGATTACCCCCACCACGGTATAACAAGGGGATCTTGTGCGATACTTTTTGGAATATCCCTAACATTTTTACATTTTTTGTCAAAAGAAAAAGGTTATGGTCTGGAAAATTCTCCCCTTGGCCCCAAAAAGCTTCTTAAAATGAGTTAAAACTCTACTTTTACAAGTCAAATTTCAAAATATTTCTGGGGGAGGACCCCCATACCCCCCAGCGGTACTAGAAGGGGATTTTGCGTGATACTTTTAGAAAATCCCC
>JANDEH010000053.1:0-305707 GCA_024610705.1 Tetragnatha versicolor | reverse complement strand
GTATCCGTAGCGATAACAAATACTGCATTAATTTCAAGATTTATTTCCAAAAGAAGAAAACCACTTGTTTATATTTTCCCTGTGTTTTAATTTTCTCCCTTTCTACAAAAGAAAAGTATCTACGATTTTCCTTAACAATCCTGATTAGCCACTCAGTTAAGTAGGAGGATTACTTTCAAACCAGTGATGTCACAAATCTGAAAGCAAAATGAGAGCAGATGGGCCCCCCCTGCCCCATACTCAACATCTCATATTTCCAGCCAATTCATCAACTGTATCTGAACTGAAAATTTTGAACCTTGGAACTTTATCCTGTTTGTCCCTCAGTTGAGCTTCTCTCTAAATATGTGTGTGGTTCCGAGGTTCCTCAAAAAATATCCTTCAATTTCTTTTTTTTATTTATGTACCTAGAGGAAACCTACTAAAGGAAATTTCCCCTTCCATAGAATAGCTGTTTATAATTGAATCGTCAGTTAGAAGAAGGAAATAATAAAAAAAAATGGCAAATTGACTTTTTGTGCTTAAAAACATCTCCAAGCTTTGCATATGAGTGAAAAGAGTGGAAAATATATTCCCCCCATCAGCAGATATTGCATTATAATTTTGAATTTTATTTGTCTTATTCTTCTTATATCTCCCTTTTATGGTGTGAACTAAGAAGAAATATAATTTAAAAGTCAATTTAAATGTTTTTAGATTTTTCTTCAGAAAAAAAATTCATAAGGTGTAATAAGGGAAAAAGTCCATCAATTTTTTTAACCGTAAAATATTTTTGAATGTACTTTAAATATTTATTTTAGTGATTGCTCTGTTTTCTAAGTAGGGTTCTGAATTTCCAGTAAAAATTTAGTGGTTATACAATTGAAATTCCCTTACCTATACAGTTTTTTTTCGATTTTCTCAAGACTTGGTTTCTGGACAAATTCTCTTCTTCTAACTGACGATTCAATTACAATAACAATTACTGGATCCATAACAATTACAGGATCATTTTGACCACAATATAATCAAATATTAAAGTATAGATAGAAGATGTTACTCATAAATACTATCCAAAATAAATACATCATTGTATTCTACAATCATATTAATTCAGTGAACAATTGTTTAAACATTGTAACACTGAAAGATTGATAGCTTATTAGAATACTATAAAATTATTGATAGATATCAATTGCACAAACGCCCAAAAATTTTTAATACATCTACATTTCCAGCCAAACATTTACTTCAGACACAAGAGAATAGTGAATTTGAGAAGAATTTAAAATGTCATAGTCAAAAGCCAAAATTGTAAATTGGTTTTAGCAACGAAGAAACATTTACACAAAAGTATCTTTAGTGTAACAAAGTCAAACACAGACAGTTATGTGTGTGTAGTTTAAATAATTTCAAGACTAGATTTATTAAGACCTACCTTGTGTGAATTTAGTTTCAAGTGGTGTAAATTTTCTACAACGTTTGTACGTTACAGGAAATAATTTAATTAAAATAAAGTCAAAAACAGTAGTCTAGGAAATTTTTATAACGGCCCCTTACAGTTTCCGTGTATATCTAAAATCAAACAATTGTGCTAAGAGTATACATTTTTGCTGCATAAGAGTGAGTAATACTATAATTAACAATTTTATATTAAAATCTTAACGAAGATCTTAAGATGTTTAATGGAATGGAGATTTTCAATAAAGCGTAACGTAACTCTTATGACTGATCGAAGTAAAATTTGTTTCAAAATTCCAATGGCTTACTAAATATAAATGTTATTCATAAATTATAACAACTTTCAAATAAACTGTATTAGAACACTTGAATGTTGGATCATAAATTCTGTTCATAAAGTAGAACTGAGATCCAAAGTATATATAATGTTTCATAATTTGCAGAGTTTTGTCTGTGGCTTTCTTTCTTTTTCTTCTTTTGCAATGCATTTTTTAAATAAATGGATTTTCGAAGAACTTCAAAATGGAAAATTTAAACTGTCTAGTTAAGTGCATGGGGTTAACGTTAAACACATATTTGAAATTATTATTGTTACAAATAGTGGGTATGGTGAAATAAATGAAAATATACTAGTTTAAATTGGTAAAATAAATAATAGTTTCAGATAGTACACATATTTTTACATTAATGTAATTTGATTAGAGTTGCATTGAGTGATATATACAGGGTGATTCTGAAATGGACCGCCAAACTTTGAGGGGTGATAGTACTTATCAAGACGAACAAGAACTGATGCGGAAAGGGGGGTCGCAGTTACACCGTTAAAGAGCTAGGTCCTAATGTAGTGCGAGAGCGTTACAAAAGGACGTTTTGCCAAGGCCCGTTTAACGAAAAAAAACATAATGAAATGAAAAAATTTATTGCATGAGGTACAGCAGTATCCGTACTACTTACATCATAAATTTGATAGAAATTGAACCACTTTCTAAACCGCGGAGTTAGTTTCAAAAGTGCAATATTAATCTTTTAGTCAAAGAATCACATTCCTTAATGGTATTGAGAAAAATGATGATTGGGGAAGGAATTTTCAATGATCGTAACATGGATTATTGAAACTGTTTGATCATTGAAAATTCCTTCCCCGATCATCATTTTTCTAAATACCATTAATGGAACTCCATTGTTTGACTAAGAGCACGTTTTAAAACTCACCCCACGGTTTAGAAAGTGGTCCAATTTCTATCAAATTTATGATGTAAGTAACACGGATACTGCTGTACCTCATGCAATAAATTTTTTCATTTCATTATGGTTTTTTTTCGTTAAACGGGCCTTGGCAAAACGTCCTTTTGTTACGCTCTCGCACTACATTAGGACCTAGCTCTTTAACGGTGGAACTGCGACCCCCCTTTCTATACCAATTCTTGTTCGTCTTGATGAGTACTATCACCCCTCAAAGTTTGGCGGTCCATTTCAGAATCACCCTGTATATCTGTTTAATTAATTTGTTGATTAAATAAAACAAAACTATTGTTATTTGTTATCAAATCCATTTCACATCAAAGCATCACTAATAAAAAATGAAATTCACTTATAATATGTTTTAAAAAAGCCCGTGCTTTTATTTTTTAATAGCTTTATATAAAGGGTATCGGATTTCCCTATGAAATTTAATTGAAAAAAGTGAAACTAAGTTGTTGTGTCTAAAAACACATTATTAATTTTCAAAACATTTTATCGGTCCAGGAAATAACCTTTGGCCACCCGAATGCGGATCACGGTGCGCCAGTTGCCAACCCTCAGTGGAGACCTAATACTGAATACAATGAATTACAAGACTGAAAATTATTACTTTAGCATCATAAAGTCGTAACTATTCAAAAATGAATGTTGAGAAAAAAAGCAACTCAATTTATAACCTTATCTACATTTGATTTATGCATAAATCTGAAAAAGAATCTGATAAATTATCACATTCTCAACTAACAATAATGAACCCAACAACACCAAATAATCTTCCCTATCATTCAATTAATCTACAATCAGTTATTACCCACTTAACCCTTCAAAACTCAATTTGCAGACACCCTTCGAAAACTTCTAATCAGTGATTTCAAATGACCGTCTTCCAAATCAGGGCGAGACAGTGGAGCCAATAGAGAGATAAAGCTCAGTTTTCGAGCCAGTTATGGATGTCTAGTGTCATTAAATCGGATATTTTTCGATAGCATTCACGTCGTTCAGAAGCACAGCTAACCTAATTAACTTTCTAATTAAGAGGAATGATTTTCGCACAAAATTTTTTCCCGGCTCGACACTTTGGGATTTGTGTTAAGACTTTAATTAAATAAGCTGTTTACTGATCAGTTTAAAGATGATAAAAATTATGAGGAGAAATTGTTGAAGAGCATTTCAAAAGTTAACGCTATTCATCATTTCATTTTAATTGAGATTGGCATGCGTGGACTATACAGGTGAGGTATTAGGCTTTATATATTTGTATGAATAAAATCGTGAAAAGTAAATCAATATATCAACACCACACAAAAACCTCAATTCTTCCTTTTAGTAACTTTTGTCTTGCGTGTATTTTTGTAGTCACTGCACACTATTTCAAAGACGATAAACCTGATATATTTGTTGAAAATTAAGCGATTGATTTGGCATATCTGTAGATTTACCTATTCTCTACAAACTATGATTTTTTTCTGGAAAATAAAAACACCAGATAAGTGGTGATGTAGCGATATTAAAACACAGATCATGTCAAAATTTGTGCAACCAAACAGGGTAAAAGAGTTTGGAACTCAAATAAACTACATAACTATATGGATTTAAAATACATTTAAATTTGTTTTTGATGTTTTTAATATTATTAATACCCTCAGAAGCACAATTTTCTACTTTTTTTATGTCCATTTATATTAATATAATTCGTTTTTTTAAACTTTAATCAACTCTTGTTTCATATTTTTGTAATTCAAATTTCAACAATAAAAAGTTTATATTTTCAATTTTTAGCATGGTTTCATATTGTAATAATTTATGATAAAAAAATAAACTTTCTATGGGCACATAACTTTTCCACATACACTCCATTACAAAAAAAGACCTTTCAATAAAACTTTATATCCCTTTTCCCCAGTTAAATATTAATAAAAGAAACCAGATCAAATTCGAAGAATGAAAACCAAAATACGATTCTGACATTTTATTCTAAATACAGCTTACCCAGCTCACTTATTTCATCACCCAAATCACACGTCCCTCTTCTTCTCGAATAAAAAAAGAACGAAAAATAAATTCGAAATAAAAAAAACGGTGTCGAAGCTTTAAAAATAAAACGCGAGAGGAATGAATTCGAAAAGGGGAGATAAAGGCCTCACGCAAAAACGCAATTTCCGTCGTATGAAAGCGGCGTTTTTCTTAAACACATTTGAATTGTTTTTATACCTCTCAACTCAACTCTACTTTACCGAGATAATAAATGACGGACGGTTGCAACCGATGTGTTGCTCTAGAGATAAGACGCTCTCATCATTGAGGGACAGCTTCGCTTGCTGAAATTGTGCCCTCAATCAGACTTATTAAGGAGATCGTTAATCAGAACTTTATCTGATTTTTCTCTTTATTGGAGAAGTTGGAGATAAAGTGGAATATTATACTGGAAATTGCTTTTTTTAGAAGTAGCGGAAGAAGTTAAGGGAATTATATTTATATGGAGAGAAAATATTCCAGAACTTGTTCTTGGCTTAGTCAAAAATACATTTTTTACCAGTGAAATTAAAACTCAGGTTTTACTAAATTCATTTTTATTTGCTAAAGGTAAATCCCCAGAGAAAAATACTAACAGATGGTCTAAAACAGTGTTTCACAACCTTTTTCGGTCCACGCCCCACCAAAGCCTTTCTAAATATTTCGTGCCCCTCATGTAAGATTACATATTTTTTTACACCCAAAATGTAATATTCAATTTAAAAAACTTAATTAGTTAATTTTTTGTTTGGAAAACTAGTGAGTTAATTTTCAAAACCCAAAATGCAAAACTAAATTTTAAATGCAAAATTATTTTAATGAAATAACTTTTAATATAATTTAAATCCATAACAACATTAATGAGATCCTTGCAGAGTTGTGTAACCAGGCTTTAGTTTCGGTAGGGGGTGGCTCAAAATTTTAAGGTACGTCCTTACGAGTACTTTTCTACATTAAGTTTTAAATGACGTATGGGGGTCTGGCGGTTCCTCACCCAGAAAATTTTAGAAATTTTCCCCTTTAAAATAGCGTTTTAGTTTATTTTGAGAGCATTTAGATTGCATTCAAAGATCCCCGCTTATTGTAAGCGGCAGAAATCTCAAGGAAAAACACTAACATAAAAACAGTGACAATAAACGGTGACAAACATAAACGACTAAGTTATTAGGGGGTCTGGGGGTCCTCCCCCAGAAAACTTTTGGAATTTTTCCAATCTGGAGGGGCGATTTGGTTGAAATTTTTCAAATTGCCCCCTAGAAAGTCAAATTGCCCCCCGGTGGGGCGTGCGCCCCACGTTGGGAAACACTGGTCTAAAACGATATTTTCAAATTCTAGACGGGTTGGAGGGCGCCACGAAGAACTATAAATGATTAACAGATAGATAGGCAGTACATTTTGGTGATACAAACATACAAACCCTGTTTGGTACATACAAACCTGTGATTGGCTGTGACGTGTTCATTCAACCTGTCAGTCTATCTGCTTTTTACGAAGGAGAAGGAAAAAAGTTTTTCTCACCCAATCAGGTTTTTTTTCTCCGCCTCTCGTGACGTAGCTGCTATCCCAGCGCCAAAAGATCCCCCAACCCATCCAGTTTTTCAATTTCCATTAGCACCTATGGCCAAGGACTCTCTGCTCTAGTACTCTGTGAGTAAATTTGCATAGGAAGAGCTATATTGTTTTAGTATTTCATTTCATTGGAAAAATGAAAAGATTTGATTTCCTTCCTTTTTTTAAGCATTATTATTCCTTCAGATTATAGAAGTTATAAAAGTATTAATGATATAGAAAACCTGCGGCCCAATTTTGCTGATAATGCGTATCCAATCTCATACACATTTTTTATTACCATAGATAGCTACTATAGAAGAGTATTTTTTTTCTGAAATTTTCTTAAGAGAATAGCATACTTAAATACCATTAGATTTACGTAATTTAATACAGTTAAACTCGAAAAGGTAGGGGAGAGCGGGGCACATTCGCACAAAAAGTGCATTTCGGCATATTTCTCTGGATCTAGATGATATATTGAAACAAACTCGGATTCAAATGAAAGTTAAGACCTTTCCCGATATTTTAGAACGATAATTGGTCGCATTCATCTAAAATTTCTAACCTATATCATCAATCTAAAAAACGAGAAATTTCGTGTGAATGTGCCCCATGGGTGGGGCAGTTTCGCACACGTGTGGGGCACATTCGTACACATGCAAAAAATAATAGAATAATTATTTTTACAAATTAAAAACTTTTTGGCACTTTTAAAGTAGGGATAATTAAACGAAATATTTGGAACTTTTAATATTTTTCCTCAAAATTGAAGATTTTTTTTACAAAAAGAAAACAGCTTCAGAAAATATTGAACATCTAAGTTTTTGATGAGGAAAACAATTGCAGTAATGAAGAGTATATTGCACATTGACATACTTCACATAATATAATTAGTTAGAAAAAGTTTAACCAATATTTTAACTGTCAGGTTTTATTCGAAAAGAAAAGTGAACCAACAGCTCCCTTATTAACACCTGAAACTGACGGTTGAGTATTTTTTAATACGATATTATCTTTTTGAATAAATGTTGAATCATTAGTTACTGGGAAAATAAAAGTTTCGTCCTTAATATTAAAGTTTTTAAAGTTTTTCATCATTAATTTTAAATAAGCACCATTCAATTCCAAATTTTCTATTTGACCAACATAACCAAATTTTCTTTTTAGTAGCAAATTCTACTAGAATAAAATCACTTAAGTCCAGGTCAATTGGTATTAAACAATTATCAAGGACATTTATTTCTTAATCTGTGTCTAAATTCCTTAAAACTGAAGCTTTCTTCAAGATGTTATTTTCTATTATCACCAAATTTTGAAACAATTACAATAAAAAACAATTAAACTTCAAGTTATTAAATATACTGCACTTATAAAAATATAAATCACTTTCATAATCAAAAATGGGAAAGATGAGGCACATTCACACTGTCCGAATCTTTTGGTCCATCCCCATCTTTTGGTGTACGAATGTGCCCCATCTTTTGGTGTACGAATGTGCCCCATCTACCAGTTCAAGCTTACCACGTCCCAACAAGATATTTATAATTAAAGCAGGGAAATAAAACCTTTCTAGAAACTTACTTTAGTAGTGCCTCTACTGAATAAATTCTGAATGTCCACTTGAGAGTTATTTTTGATTGATATTTTACGGCAACAAAATGACAAGAAAATTTACTTTGCTGCTTCTAACGCTAGCAAATTTCTAGTACGTATACAACAAAATGGTTCAGGGCTTTGAAAATTCATGCAGGAGGTGGTAGTCATACTTCCATTCCATAGTATTTTTTTCAGATTTTTAAATTAATAATTATTAGGGGAAATGCCGTTTGTCCGAATGTGCCCCATGTGCGAAATAGCCCCACTCTCCCCTATAGTTTGGATAAAATATTTCTTTTTCATTCTAAAAAAACTGCTTGCTCACCAAAACATAAGAAGTTTTATGTTTATCCTCAACTATTAAAAATACTTATTGATTTTTTATATTAAAATATAGGATGCATCATATAAACGAACATAGCAGACGAAATTTTGAAAGTATTTATGAGGTTTAAAAACGTAAATACCGAAGAAATTCACATTTTATTGCTTTTTGTACACAGAAAATTTAACAACAGTTTAGTAATTAAAGTCCATCTGAATTTTTGAAAAAAAAATAATCGTAATTACATTTAACTAATCATAAAATATTTGAAATTAGAGAATTGAAAATATTTCAAAAGATATAAATACCTTAAAATAAACTCATTATCATCGATAAAATATTTACATCACAAATCAAAAAGAAATAGATGTGTTGTTTTATAGAGCTGAATATTTTTTAATTAATAAAACAAAAAGGAAACAAGCTTTTATTACGTCATATAAATTAATTAAATTCCAGAAGTGTAGGCAATAAGATGGAGAGGGACAAAAATAAGTTTTATTCAGTTTAAATTACATTTAAGTATCTGCCTACCTTTGAGACCATTTTTTAAAATACTTGATTTACAATTTTATTTTTATTTTTAGTTTAAATGTATGTACATCAAAACATTGATCAATGCTAAAAACAAAATTAATTACATTATTTTCTAAAATATTGCGTAATTAGTGTAAAATTTAAGTGAATTTTTATAAAACCCCTCTCACTCTTGCCCAAAAACTATTACCCCTATATAAATTTCCTTTGGACACAAGTATTGTAAAACACTTATCTTCAGAATGGACTATTTTCTAAGACATATTTTGAAAAGTAATTGTTTTACAGCATAAAATGTGAAGGTAAGTGAAAAATTTCATAATTTCTACAACCATTTAACAAAAAAACGTCAATAAAAATATAAACATACATAAAAATCAATAGTCCCATCTGGTTAATAACAATATGATAGTTATACTGTTAAAAATTTGGAGTGAATATCTTGGATAGTTTTTAAGTAATCATGTAAATAGTGGAAGGTTTTTATGCAAAATTTAGTTCAGAGAAAATTAGCTTTAAAGTTTTTATTTGTATACGATCGCACACGACTATCTGTTTTAAAAATGCTAAATTTCTTTTCTAATTCACCTACAAGTAAAATGAAAACAGTTTGGGAAAGATAAAAGTATAAACTACTTGAAAATGTAAGAACCAAATTTTCGACGAAAAAGTCAAAAATCGTCATTTTAAGGGTAGACGGATACCTTAATAATGATTGGACACACTTTGAATAGTTCAAATAAATTTATATGACTTTTTCAGAAGAGCCTTTAATGCATGTGAGCAGGTTTTAGAATTAACATAAAAGTTCAGATATGATATCTTACGTATTATTTTAAGCATAATTCCAAATTTAAGAGAAAATTAACTTTCCAGTCCCATAATATTACTTTTGAACTAATACACTTTCTTAAAAAACTGTTTTAGGAAATAAATTAATATTTTATTACATTTTTTGAACATAAAAAAATATAATCTACTCCAAAATTATTACCCTACAGTGCATTCTCAACGTTAACGTAATACTTATAGGTATTATATAAAAGTTTATGTAAAAACGTATAGAGAAAATTTTTGCATGAAAACTATAAAATATTTTATATTTGGAAATATAATAATATAACTCAAGTTTAGAAGCTATATTCTTTTTAGTTTTAAAAATACAAATAATTTTAATACATTAGGGATAAATAAAGAAATGTAATAATCTTGGATGGTGTAAGAAGTTTTCGCTAATAATGTGAGAAACAAACATACACACACACAAGGTACCAGGCATAAATTTTTGACCCCTGAAAAATTTTCCAAGTAATTATAGATTTACTTACATGTGAAATATTAAAATAATTTTATTACTATTTTAGAAAAATTTCACTGATTTGAAAATTTATTCTGCTTGAGACTAAAGGGTTAGGGTAAAAAGTTCCATGTTATATTTATATAATTTTTCACAAAATTCCTAAGTTAATAGAAATTCAATACAATTAGAAAATGTTTTATAATAAAAAAATTAAAAACTAATGTGGAAGAGAAGGAAGCGAAACATAAAAAGATTTACTTAGTATTTAATACAAAATTAGCAAGAACTTTCAAACATAAGTGTGTTAAAAATACCTGATAAGCTGAGGCAACGCATTTTCTGTTTAATAATACTTAATTTGCAAAGTAAACTAATAGTTAAAAATGCACGAAAATTTGACTTTTTAATTTTTTGTGCGCGTAATAAAATGAAATTTGTGTGTAAAGGCGAAAATACTCTAAAACAGAATAACATCAAGTAATATATTTATCTTATAAATTTAAAGGAAATAAATATTATATTTTGAGAGTTAAACTAAATCACTTTTGATGTACAAGACAAAATTAAGAGTAATTTTATTACTGCTTTAAAATGCTTTTACAACAAATTAATCCTGTTCAAGATTTCACTTATCTTGCTGCATAGTAGATATAAAACTTTTTGACTGTTTACTTACTATATAAGTGAGATTAAAAGAACAGTTAATTATTCAAAATATATATTTATAAATTTCGCGTAAATATTATTTGATTTATAAGCAGATGTTAATAGTTTTTTTTTACATTAATAAGTCTCAATACCGGGAATTTTGATTCTATATAGCATTTTTTACGTTGGGCATTTAAATAATTATAATAATTAATGAAATCATATGTCTTTAAAGAACTGTTTCTTTTATTATGAGTTTATAAAGAATGTTGCATGAAAACTTCAGAAACTAAAATGCTTATAAATATTTTAAAAATGAACCAATATCTCCTCTGGAACAATTTTATGACATTAAAAGCTACGAAACATCCATAAAATCTTATCCCTTGGTAAAACTTAAAACTATACACATTTTAAGTCACTTCGATAACACGCCTCATTCATGCTACGTAACGATTCCCCAGCATCATAATCAATATTCATATCCCGCATCAATATTAATAGCGATATTTAACTCCTATTAAATATTAATATCCGCACAAATGGCAAGTGCAACAAATATGGCTTGTGAAATATTTATGCGCGCACTTCTCTTTATTGATAATACGAGCAATGCGTGCTTAAAAAGAGAGGAAACAAAACGGCTCGTGTGTTGACAGTTTTGACAAATACCCGTTCAGTAACTAATGAATAAGGAACTCTTAATGAATTAAAAGTCTCAGAATTCAAAGAGACATCTATCTCTTTCGGTGCTATTTTGAGAAGACAAATTAAATTCGAATAGCGAGTGACAGTTGGAAATTTAATTTCTTCTTCTTGGAAACAGCGGAAGTGTAGGGAAGGGAAACTTGGGGAAAATGCGGGAGATTAATATCCGGGTTATTTGTTGTAAGCATATTTTTCCCGACTTCTCTATAAATAGGGGAAATGAGGCTAGTTAAACCTGCGGTGTATTGGGTTTGTTTTATTGGTTTATAAAATATTTTTCAAAATTCTATAAAATGCTATTAACCCATGATATCTAATTTATTCATTTTGTGTTTATTCGTTACTAGCTGATATGCCCGGCCTTGCACGGGTGGAGTTAAAGCTTTAGGATTTCTTTTTAAAAATTTTCAATATATTTTATACCTTATTTTACCAGGTGAAAGGTATTAAGATCCATCCAGTTGTCAAGCATAATCATAATATTTCAACGATTTCTACATTTAACCTCATTACCCATAAAAAAGTCAGAAACAAATCTCCCAAAATTACTTAAAATATATGCTCATTTAGTACCCTTGATTAATCATACAGGATTTTAATTAACTTTTTCTGTGAAATTATTCAATAACTAAAGCGTATTTCTCTTTGAAATTTATGAAAAATCTATCTTTCTAGATGAAAGGGCTTTCACATTTTCAATTATTGTTTTTGTTTTGTAAATCAACTTTCTTGAAGCTACAATAAGGCTAAGCACGCACTAGATACTTTTGTCTCTGCGACAGAGACAAAATCGTTTCCCTGGCTATTGCAAGAAGCTAGAGTGCGCGCACATGGCGACGAGACCAAGATCACTAGGCCAAGAATTTCCTCATAGAAATGCATTGCTCTCGAGTTACTAGTGTTTTAAGTCGCCGAGACAGAAGTCTCTTAGTGCGCGCTTAGCCTAAATGATCGTTTTTTAATTTACATTTTCGTTTCCATGGAGACAATTTTAACAACAATGCTATTCTATGAAACTTTTTATTTAAGAGCTAGATCAACTTTCAAATAAAAATATTTTAAAATATAGTTAATTACCAGTTTTAAAATTTTAAATTTCATTTAATTATATTTTTAGATTAGTGTTACAATTTTTAAATAGACTTTTATCTAGTTATTCTTTTAAAAACTTGTTATTTTGCATTATGTTTTTTTGTAACAATGGGGTAAACAGATCTCTTGTGGAGGAGAAATAAAGCTATTTCAGCAAAATAACCATAAAAAGGGTCAAAAGAGGTAGTCCAGGATCCACGGTACAATTTTTTCACTTGATTACTATCAAGCTAATTTTCCGTGAGTATCTTCATTTTGATGAGACGCCCAACAACTTCCATTACGAAACTCTGGATTGTGGTAGCTAACAGAGGTAGCAAGGATACAATATGTCGATTTGATGATTCTCAAATATTTATTACTAACTGAATTCTTTTTTATTTAACCTCAAGATAATTATCTAAATTATTCGAAAATATATTTGTCCTACAAAATGGAGGGTTTGATCAAAGAGTCCCTCCTTTCAACATGTATCGATAACAAGGACATCATAAATTATTACTAACCCACTGATTTTTTTTGTTTTACTTAGGTAAAATTTATATAATTTAACAGTCATATTGTCCTACAAATTGCGTGGTACGTTATCCCGGTCCTACGCTCAAAAGTAGTAGTACAGATCCTTGTTGTAAAAATAATTACTATCAAGCTGAATCTTCGTGAAGAGCTTCATTTTGATGTGACGCCCAACAATTTCCTTTACAAAATTCTCGATTGTGGTAGCTAACAGAGGTAGCAAGGATACAATATGTCGATTTGATGATTCTCAAATATTTATTACTAACTGGATTTTTTTTGTTAGATCTCAAGATAAATATCTAAACTATTCGAAAAAATACTTGTCCTACAAAATGTATGGTTTGATCAAAGAGCCCCCCTCCTTCCAATATGTATCGATAATGAAGTCATTAAAAATGATTACTAACCAGCTGATTTTTTTACTTCGTTTGGGGAGAGTGGGATAATAAGATTCAAATGGGGTAATTAGAAACATTAAAAATTCCACAAGTTTATCCTTTAAGTTTATGAAGCTAATTTTTTACAGAATTTTTTGCACCATTTGTAGCTTTCTTTGAAAAAATAATGAACTTCTTAAATAAAAGGGTAAGGGGAGTTTTTACTTGTTTCTATTACTCCAAGCAACTGTATCTTATTACCCCGTTTTGTGTAATAGGAAACAAGCCAATTATTTTGCTAACTAAAACAATTAAAAATCAAGTGAAGGTATTAATATAATCTATAAAGAGTATTTTATAACTCCAGAAATTTTCATTAAAACCTTTCAATATATGCCTAGTTAAAAATTAGTCTTAAGTAAAGTACAAGTTGAAAGTTTTAAGCAACGCTATACTTTTATACAAAATATTTGAAAATCATGACAAAATTAACCAAATGGTATTTCTCTTTTTTCATTCATGTTGTGATACTGATTGGTTATTATCCCCCAAAATCAACTCAATTTTTTTCCAAGCTCAGTTTTTTTAAGGTTGGTTCCACTTCCTCTGTATTTCTTCAAGTTTCATTGGTTTAGGAAGTTTACGAAGACCCTTGAACCTATTCCCCCACCCCCTGCGTTTCAATATTGTTTTTAATTAATATCACGGGAAACTAAATATAAAAAACCCCAACGTAATATTTTGATATACTCACCATAACTTAAATTAAATCGTAAAATTTAAATACACTGTCGATCAAATTACTTAATAATTTTTTAACCAACTATAAAGTGGTGAGTAAAAGTTTTCTTTCAACCCACCTATTTCAGGAAATTTAAGTAGAAATAACATTAATTTAATTTAAACTTTTAACTTTATAAATGAAATAAGAACAAAAAAATATTAATATAATAAAGAGAAGATTTCGATAACTTAATTTTCATGCATAAAATGCTAGTGTTCCTTATTACCCCATAATTTTGATTAAATGAGGAAATAAGAAACATAGCACTTTTAAGAATGATCCACAACCCTAAATCGAAGAACAAATGGTGAATTATATAGCCCGTTAACCTCCTTAAATGTTCACTAATAAAATTCCGTTATAATTGAACTTCCTCTTATGTTGCAAATAGGAAAACGAAAAAAATGACAATTCTTGTCGGACTAGTGATAAAATACCTGTTTTCTTGTAGGACATTGTTTCATTTGGGCAGATAACACACTAGCCTATTATGTAATACTAGCTGTTACGACCCGGCAAAGCCGGGTCTTACAGCTAGGCTAGCCTTTTATGCGAGCTTCCCTCGTTACTACTTCAAGTTCCTATTAATTATACATTAAATAAGAAGTTTAACTTCTTTATCTTACCGCTGAAATATCACTAATTTATCATATTCAAATAAGTCACTCAATTTCGGCTGACCACCACCGAGCTGATTTGGGCAAATTTATTCTTAAATCAAATCTTACTACCCTTATATAAACTCATTTTAAATGGCATTCTCCCCAAACATTCCATTATTAAATTATTATTTGATTTTAATTTGCCTCATTATTTGAAGATAGTTTGTTATGGGGCGCCTACGGCGCCCACGTATTTAGGTCTAGCACGCCATCTTTGCTTTCTTTCTTTAGCTAAGCGACGTTTTTTTGAGGTAGGATCTTCATCATCACCCATGACAATGACTATGAGAAAGAAAAAAATGAATAGTAAAAATTGAGATGATTACTATTGAAAGCTGATTCTAAAAGTGAATAAGTTATATAAATCAGTTGAAAAATAAATAAAATTCAATTATTTACTTACTTAAGAAATAATTAATTTTTCGTTTCCGAAAGTAAATAAAGATTATTGCCAAAAAAAAAATCAAAAAGCGCTTTTTATACGATTATTTATTAGATTTATTATTGTTGAATTAGAAACCAACTTCCCTAAAAGTAACTTTTTAACCTTTATTAAGTAAACCAACTTTCTTGAAAGATATTTAAAAGCTATTATATTATTTTAATTTTAATTACTTTTATTTATTTATTTTTCTGATTATTGCGAGATGGCATCATAGTGTGCGAGCGTTCCAGAATCAGTGAGTCAGTGAGTCAGTGAGTGACGTGGGCTTTTATATGAGAGATATTTGTCTTACAGTTAGTAATGAGAAAAATGGTCTTGTGGTATTAACGACAATTTCTGAGCGTAGGACCGGGATAACGTACCACGCAATTTGTAGGACAATATAACTGTTAAATTATATAAATTTTACCTAAGTAAAACAAAAAAAATCAGCTGGTTAGTAATAACTTATGATGTCCTTGTTATCGATACAAGTTGAAAGGAGGGGACTCTTTGATCAAACCCTCCATTTTGTAGGACAAATATATTTTCGAATAATTTAGATAATTATCTTGAGATTTAATAAAAAAGAATCCAGTTAGTAATAAATATTCGAGAATCATCAAATCGACATATTGTATCCTTGCTACCTCTGTTAGCTACCACAATCCAGAATTTCGTAATGGAAGTTTTTGGGCGTCTTATGAAAGTGAAGCTACTCACGGAAAATTAGCTTGATAGTAATCAAGTGCAAAAAATGTACCGTGGATCCTGGACTAAGGGTCAAGGGGTCAATTAATGTTTTCGAAACATAGCCTATGTTTTTCTTGAGTTTTTTTACGTAGGTATACCAAGTTTGGTGCAGATCGGAAGTAAACTGTGGATTTTTATAGAAGACAAATATACACTCATACACACATTGACTTTTATTATATTAGCGACTTTATTTTATTTAAAGCTTTTTTCAAAATTCACACAGCAGCGTTCCATTGTTATGTAAATAAAATATTCATGTTTATATTTTTAAACGTTTTGAGCATTTAATTAACGAGTCTGAAGTAATCTCCCTCAATGCCTAACTTTGAAATCTTAAAATTATTCATTTTGTATACCCAAAAAAGGGGAATAATACATCTAATGTATTCACCCTTTTAGTCCTAGCAGCTCCAAATTTAAGATAAGGTTCAATGAAAAAAAGGTCAATAAACCTTGATTTTTCACTGAAAATAAGCTTTAATTCAAATCCTCAACTAAAATCTTCCCTATTCTACCTAGCACTTATAAATCCCTATATTCTAATACAATATTTTAATTTACAAATAAAAATCATAAATACTGTGTGGACTTAAATTTAATCATTTCCTATCGCATGATTTAATTCTTCTTTCTTCTTTGCTAAACTTCAATTTAACAATGAGGTTAAAGACGTTAAAGAACGTTTGCATGCTAATCTAACTTCATTCATTGTAACTCAAGTTCCGACTTGTGAAAATACTTTTAACTTAGAGTAACTAAGTGATGTCTCACTTTCGGAAAGTAACAAGGACAGCCGGAACAGAATCATAGAATCAGAAGACAGCAAAAATATTAGAAAATGGCGTCGTAACTTTCTTTAATGTTCTCGGAATCTTTTACCATGAAGAACTCTTTTACCCTGATTCTTGGAAAGATCTTTAGTCACAAAGCAACTTGAAATGAATGAAAGGAAGGCTTGTCTGAGGAAATTTGAAATTTCAAGTTTCATGGATAACTCTGAAGCTCTTTGTATAAATTACTGGAAACAATTTTCAAAGTGGATTATGATTTTTTTGTACTGCATACTTTTATACTGTAAATATTCTCAGAATTTTACGCCGTTAAATTACTGTAAATACTTTGATCATTTTACAAAACAGTTATATTTTTCTCATGGGTGTATTATTCAATTTAATAAATTTTAGTACCTATGGTAGTGAATATCGATCCAGTTTCTAAATTTAGATATCTGTTACAAAAGAAAACACTCTTAAGATAGTTTAATTAACTTTGCTTCATTATATTACTAGCCTATATCATGATTGTTGAAAAATTAAGTAATTAATGTATGTTCAAAACAAAATCTACCTAATGTATCCTGAATTTGAAAAATTTCAAAAAGCTGTGTCTTGTTCTATGTGGCCTAATCAATAACTATAAAATGGTATATTTTTTCAATCCTTCCTTTCAACAGAAAAAAATTAATGCTTATTAATTTCATTAAGGTATAAAATCTATACATCAAAGACGATGAAACATAATGTCTTTACCGATCAATAAACTTCATTTCGACATCTTGTTTAGAATATCAGCTCATAGTTTACTTCCTCACACACCACTAAAAAAATCCCCGATACTTGGTCTAATTTCGATTCGCCACTTCTCAAATTATACTAAAGCAATTTAACCTTGCCCCACGTGCGCTAATGACTCTTCTTCGGCTCTAAGCACCGGGCCAAATGCAATTTCAGAGCAACTAATGGAGATTTTTCGTCGCTGCGATTCATAAAAAGACGTCTCAAGTTATGTAATTAAGACTTAATTGAATCTGATGATGCATTAACACGTTACGGACGCATATTTAATAACATCAGGCCGCCCCATCGAGTAGCGGGTCCGTAACTGATCATTAGCCCCGGCGCGCGACTTTCTTATTTCGCTTTTCTCTCTTCCCTGTAATAAGACATCTCCGATACAGCAGACGCCGTAAAGGTTGGCTGTCTGAATTCGAAGTTCGGTTGGAAACTGTTATTGGTCACCTGTTAAAGACGTTGCAGTTTTCTTGGGTTAAAGTTACTTGAGTTACTTGTACTTGAGTTCTCCATTGGGGTTCAGATATGCAGGACATTCTATCTAGGTATAAATGTCGATGTATTTATTAAAAATTAGTTCATAAATTCAATTGAGATGAATTCAATTGAGATTCAAAAATGAGATTAGTTCAATTCAAAAGTGCAAATCGCAAAGATGAAAAACAGTTTTACATCCTCCTAAATAATAAAATGTATGTGATCTGCTATATGGTTTTTCCAGGAGAAACTTCTAGGTTAAAGAATAAAAAAGTTCTAAGCTTCCGGTTTAAAAAGATGGATTTCATACGTTCTCTCTTGCGTAAAAGGAACATCACGCAATGCATGTTCCACTTTAGATCATAATAATAACATATTTTTTATTCTTGTTAAACATAAAGGTACTATTTATGTTTGCAAATCCTTAGAGCCGGTAAATCATTACTGGTGCTAGCTGGCTATTTTTATGTATTAGTGCAGGGATGGTAATGATAAAATTGTTTTCAGATTCAATGGCGAATTATCTTTTTAAAAATTGCAATTGCAATTACTAAATCGTGTTTTTATTATAAGGTAAAAAAGGACTTGATTGTAATAAGAATGATGATATACGTATAATTAAATAAAATTAAATAAAAGTGAAATGCATATAATTTGAAATAACTTATTAAAACAATAAGTACAACTACAGAAAATCTTAATGTAAAAAATGGTGTTTCTAAATCAAATCAATCTTTTTTTCAACCAATAAGGCATTAGTATCTTAAAATGATACGCACCTACGATTTTATCCTAGAAAACTACCAACGTCAGAAAGGTTGTCTCATTAATATAAATGACACTAACACAGATAAATAACCTGAAATATTTACACCTAAGGTGCCATTCTGAAATAAAACTAAGGAAACTTTTCATCCCTCAAAAAAATTTACTTTTGCATGAAGTAAAAAAAGTAATTTTTATAACTATTATAGACATTAAAATTTTTCATTAGTAAATAATTAATGTGATATTAGAACAATAAAACTAAAACAAGTTTGTCACGAGTCTAAATTACGACCTTTTCCTTTTTTGATGGCCGTGGTAAAATAAGGATACTTAGGTAACCAAATGTTAAAACTAACTCTTTAATATTAGTCTATGACACACACATTCAACCCCTTTTGAAGGGTGAATATAAAAATGTTCAATATTTTTTTTTTCGTTACATTAAGAGCGATTAATGTGAGATCAAATTTAGGAAAAACAGCGAAACAGCGTAACATTCCAGATATCCCTATCCCATGCATTTCCGGTAATACGGGTGAAATCACTTTTCTGAACCGATCACTAAAGCAAAAAAGTGCACCTTGTGGGGGAATGGTAATCGTTTCCCGATAGGCGTGACGCCAACTGGCCGCCATCAAAGAGCCATCGTCGCCAACCGCGCCTTATCTTCTTCCGATTGTTCCGACGACAAATTGGAATCGCGTCCAAATTGCCACGTTTTTTAAAGCATTCGTGTTTTTTTCTTTGCGTGTTTGAATTCTGTTCTGGAATCCATTTCAAAGCAAGGAGAGGGGTTTGGGGATTTTTTTAAAGTTATAAACGAAAGTTAATCTACGAATATGGCAGATTCAAAATTTTTACATTTTTTGTGTGAAACCCTTTTTTTTTTGTTTGGTAGGGTTAAATTTTTTTCGTAGGCTTGTTCGCAATAGAAAACGTTTGCGGCAGGGAGAGATTTATTTTATTTTCGTTTTCTTTATAAGTTTTTTCTTCAAACGTATGGAGAGAGAGAGAAAAGCTGTTGTAAGATTACGCGAGACATCTGGAAACGATAGTGAAAAATCAAACGTAAACAAAGTTTGATAGAAAGGCAAGAAATCCGTCTCTTAAAATTTGTTCACAAACAATGCAAGTTATCTACAGAAACGGGAACACTCGCTGGGCCTCTCAGACCCGGGCGAAATTTCCCTCCCTTTGGAGTGTTATAACTGCAAAAAATTTTATCAAACCAAGATAATAACTTAAAATTTATAGTTTAAAAATGCTTTAAAAACAGTTTTAAGAGAAATATTTTTTTAAAGAAGCAATTAAATAATGAATGTATCAAACTGTATTTCTTGAGAATCACTAAAAGTCATTAGAAACATAAAATGAATAATTTATGAAACCTTTATCGTAAAAATAATCATTTGATGAAGCAAAATTCATTTTCCAAACAAGGCCAAAACCGAACAGTTGAAAAAATATTAGGTGGTTATTACGTGTAACCTTAGAAGAAGCTACGGGTGTTTGCATCTATTTAATGTTGAATAGGCGAGTTTTTCTGTGAATGCTGTTTTTGTGAATGTGCACTAGGGTGGTCGCAAGAAATCGACTTTCGAATTTCTTCGGTGGCAACCCCCTAAAATGTGCCAATGGGCTAGAAAATAAGATTGGCAAAGTTTTAGCTCAATCAGATAATATTAAGACCCGCCTCATTGAGGTCAAAGTTGAGAAAAACAGCGATTTTTAGCAAAAAATCATAGTTTTTCGGCTATAAAACTGAAACTATTCGTCTCAGAAGCATAATTCTTATCTCATTTGATAGTACATTTCATTGGCTTGAAGTTAGACTCCATTCTCATTTTTTAACTCTAAGCGATAGGGGGAATATAGCATTTTTTCAGGTGCGATCGAAGAACAACGCCTTGAAAGTTAGCTTTCCTGCAAAAACCGAAAAACATCATATTATTGAACCAAATCAATTTTTTAGATTTTTATGTTGGTAATTTTCACTTTGTACATTGAAAAGGCTTCAGTTAGAGGTATTTTCAAAAGAACATGCTACAATATATGAATTTGAAATATTAAAATTAGGGGTAAATTTGAGGAAACAGAAAGGGAAATAACACTAAGTGTTTAAATGTGAATTATAAGCAGATTCTTATGTAAAATGACCCCCTGAATCCGAATCTGATCCCCGTTTTTCTCCATCATCCTCAGATTTTCGGGGAATAGCCCCTCCCCCCTTGTTTACGTTTTTCGATGATATAATGACTTTGAATTCGATTTTCAGAGTCGAAAAGCATTACTTTAGTATTTAAATTACTCCCAAGTGGACAAGAAAGGTTAAAGTTTCTAAAATATGAAAGTTTGAGGAAAATGGAAAAGTTTAAGGGGTAATTAACTCCCAAACATGCAAAAAAGTCGTGAAAATAGGTTATTTTGCATTATTTTTCGTTATTTGTTACGCATTTTATTATTAAAGGGTCCTTACCCTTCCTAAAGGACCCAAATTTAATGAAAATATGCTTAAATATTTTTCACTTAAAGCGGTTGAGGTGTTAGTTCCCCTGAAGCACCCTCAGAAGGGTTCAGAGGACTAAAGGAATCACTTTCACACTTGTGTCTTTAGGAATTAATATTCATGCTTTGGAAAGTTTTAAAATGACATAGCTTATGTTTATGTATGTTTATTTATGTATGTTAAAATTCTTCAGTTCATTAGTAACTGAATTGGTATATAAGGAGAGATTCCATGTTTCAAGCTGTCAATGGACAGATACAAAGCTGAGTATTACAATGCAGCATTTCAGAGTACAAAAATTAGAAAGTCAATAACAGAATATCTGTAATAACATTCTGAATTCAAATATGACACCCATTTCTTTCCAACTCCCCAAAATTAGGGGGTGCTTCTAACCAACCTTAGTATACCAGTTAAACTTTTAAGTGCTTAATTTTTATCATCAGCCACACACATCTAATAACAGCTTTAAACATATAATTACACTTTAAACTTAGGAAATGCTTAAAATACATGAACAATTTAATTTTTGGGTGCTTCAGGGGAACTAACACCTCAACCGCTTTAAGTGAAAAATATTTAAGCATATTTTCATTAAATTTGGGTCCTTTAGGAAGGGTAAGGACCCTTTAATAATAAAATGCGTAAAAAATAACGAAAAATAATACAAAATAACCTATTTTCACGACTTTTTTGCATGTTTGGGAGTTAATTACCCCTTAAACTTTTCCATTTTCCTCAAACTTTCATATTTTAGAAACTTTAACTTTTCTTGTCCACTTGGGAGTAATTTAAATACTAAAGTAATGCTTTTCGACTCTGAAAATCGAATTCAAAGTCATTAAATCATCGAAAAACGTAAACAAGGGGGAGGTGCTGTTCCCCGAAAATCAGAGGATGATGGAGAAAAACGGGGATCAGATTCTTATTCAGGGGGTCATTTTACATAAGAACCTGTTAATAATTCACATTTAAACACTTAGTGTTATTTCCCTTTCTGTTTCCTCAAATTTACCCCTAATTTTAATATTTCAAATTCATATATTGTAGCATGTTCTTTAGCAAATACCTCCAACTGAAGCCTTTTCAATGTACATAGTGAAAAATACCAACATAAAAATCTAAAAAATTTATTTGGATCAATATATGATGTTTTTGGTTTTTGCAGGAAAGCTAACTTTCAAGGCGTTGTTCTTCGATCGCACCTGAAAAAATGCTGATATGCCTCCTATCACTTTGAGTTAAAAAATGTGAATGGAGTCTAACTTCAAGCCAATAAAATTTACTATCAAATGAGATAAGAATTATGCTTCTGAGACGAATAGTTTCAGTTTTATAGCCGAAAAACTACGATTTTTTGCTAAAAATCGCTGTTTTTCTCAACTTTGACCTCAATGAGGCGGGTCTTAATATTATCCGATTGAGCTGAAACTTTGCCAATACTATTTTCTAGCCTATTGGCACATTTTAGGGGGTTGCCATCGATGATCCGGTGAAAAAAATTTGTCCCCATGTACCTTGCGACCACCCTAATGTGCACTCCTTAGGTTTAGTTTGTGAAAGAACCCTCGGAGAACATTTAAAACAATAGATCTAATGAGTATTTATAACAATTAATATTTTAATTTTTCAGTGAGTTAAGAATACTAATTGATCTTCAATATCGAAACTGTAAAACTTTCTTTACTACGATAGTAGATTTGTGGCAGAAAAAACAACTTTAACTTTATATGAAATGTAGTGGTACATCTAAATGAAAACGCACATCACTTGTATTACTTGATGTTAATCTTTTCTACATCTATTGCAGAAAATTCACTTTTTAGTTTGGCTGTCCCAAAAGGCATTTCTAAAAAAAAATTTTACTAAAAGACCATCTAGTCTACAGAATTCTTAATACAGATAACTGGCTACTTTAGCATGAATTATATATAAAAATTTGTTCACGAATAAGAGAAAAAGGGAAAGGAAACAAATAGATAGGAGGGTGAAGAGAGGGAACTCAGTTTCAGAATAAGACATGAATTGTTATAAGTTTAGTGACTGTAAAATTTCAAAACTGTTTTCTATGCAAGTCGTATACGAATTCCTGGCCTTATAAAATGCAAATTGTATTGTATTAAAAACTCTCCCAATTAGTTTAGATTTATTAGAGGAATCTTCCCCCTTACGCGAAATTTGTATACCATGTGGAATACAAATTACTTAACAAATAACGCGCATTTGAACTTTTCTTTTAGTATTAACAAAAGGGAGTACAGGGTTTTTGCTTAAGTGATATTTAAGTTATAAGAAACCGTTGAAAATACATAAAAAATATTACCTATTCTCTCAAAAACTAGATATAGAAAACTAAGTTTCGTAAGAATACCCCAGTAATATATGTTATTTACTACACACCTTTTTTACTTATAGTAAATACCTGAAAAAATACTGCTCATCGCATAAAAGAATATTCCAACTTACTTAAGGTTCAAAAAAACTTCTTTTACCCTTCACTAAAAACCTTCCGCCGTCCTACCCCATCCCATCGTAACCCTGTGATCTCTTTCCCCATTTTCCCGCTCATTTATCCGTTTCCTCTCTTTTCATTTATCCCTACTAACGACATCTTTATTCAGTGGGAGGAGCCATCTGCCCTGGGGGAAATCCTCATTGTTTACGGACACGTACTGCTCAGGTAGATCCCATTTACGGTTTATGGGATAAATATCATCCTCCTAAAAAACATCAAAGGACGCAGCGTCCTCTGAAATTAGTGCGGCGGGCCGGGCTTAAAAACCCTGAAAATGCTCACATCAAAAGACGACGGATTTCGGCGGGGAAAAAGTTTCTTCTTCGGGTATCATAAAAATTTCCTTTTCTGTATCTGGCAACGCGAAAATCAAATTGTTTCCCGAGTATAAATTCTTCCAACAACAGCCATTATGAAGCCGAGAAATACGTCTTGTGGCTTAGGGAAAATTCCATTGTTCGATCCTCGCGCCATTTTTTATAACTCTAGCCACCGCTACTGCTGCCAGATTCGAAATTTATAATTCATGAGTCACAAAGTCGTTTGCAGGTGAGAGATTCAATTCGGTGGCTGACCTCGGGAAAATGTTCTTTCGGTCAAGAGAAAGAACGCCCTAGCACCTAGGTGGTTTGTTTAGTCACACATTTTGAAGTCATTAATAATGCACTGTTTCTAAAACCATTCGGCGGGTTAAAAATTCGCGAAAATGTAATAAAAATTTTATAGTTTTTCTTGTGAATGTTTGACCTTATTTTACACAAAGTTTGTGGAACTTTAAACTTGTAAAAGTGTAAACCAATGAAGTTAATAGAATTTTATAACAATTCATACAAGTTATCTGAAAATAACTTTTTCATTAGTTGGTGCAATAAATTGCCTTCAAAATATTCTAAAACTTTACATGGTGATTCAAAAAGTCTACCCAAACTGTGCACAGATATTTATTGCATGAAGTAGATAAAAAATGCTAAGAGAACTACATCTGTTCTAAGAGTTTTCGAGAAAATCGTGAATAAGGCGAGACGTCATATCCGGTTTGCGCTAAAAAGGTTTGAGGGAAAACGTGAACATGATTATTCAGATATGTTTTTAAACGTAGAGATATTTTAAATACATTCATTGTGCATACATGCGATGCGTGAAGTATGGAATAGGATAATTAAGTTCTTATGGGATTTTTTTCACACGTCATATTTTCAAAGTTCATAAGTTCTTTGGTCAACTTTTATTTACTCCACGCAAGGAATCTTTCTGTGCAGAGCGTGGGAAGACTTGTTAAAACAACCTGTATAAATAAACATGTGTACCTAATTCACCGTAACCCTACTAATAACAAAATCTGTAAATCTAAAAGTTAAAATGGCATCTTTGAATGTAAAGTTAAGCGGTAAGAAATAATCAAAATAAAAGTGTTTTAATAATGGAAATTTAAAAATAAGGTGCCTGTACCTAATATGGACACCCTAAGGAAAATGTATTTTTTTTTCACCCCCTTGTACATGTCATAGGACTCCAAAAATGGATGACCACTATCCCTGGACTGTTGACTATCATTATTAAAATTAGCGACCTTGTAATTATTCTAGTTTAATTTCAATGATAAAACAAAAAAAATGTTTGCAAGTGTCCATATTAGGAACCACCTGTCCCTGTTATGGACAGGTGGCTACTTATTGAACTTCTACACAGGGTGTATGGAAGAACCACTCTTCTAAGGGATTTTAGAGGAGAGGGGATAAAAAAAAATTTCTTAAAGTATTGCGGGGGAGAGGTCACAGTAAATATTTTCAGAACGTGCACTTAGTAATGTTATGTACGGATACTATACAGGGTGTTTCAAAATTGCGTTGCACGGCTTTTATTCGGAACCAGTGCCTCCTAGGGTCATGGAAGTAAGGTCTACCCCTAGGTAAGTGACCCTGGAGAACCCATTGATAGGACTAACAGCGCCCCTAGCGGCGAAATTAAAAAGTTAAAAAAATTAATTTAAAAACTAAAGGAGATAGAGCAAAAACCTCAGTGAGAGTATTGTTGCCAACGTCAAGAAGAACTCATAGAAAAAAATTTCATCAAAATATCTTGAATATTCGCGGAGATATTAGCATGTGAAAATAGCACTTTTTCGGAGGTCAAAAAGGAAAAAGTTCGCATATTTGCAAATTTTTCAGTGTTATTGTGTAGTTTTGTGTTTTTTTAGTTGAAAGAACACAAAATTTTATTAAAAAATCAAAAAAATTTGAAAATATGCGAACTTTTCACTTTTTGACCTCCGAAAAAGTGCTATTTTCACATGCTAATATCTCCGCGAATATTCAAGATATTTTGATCAAATTTTTTTCAATGAATTCTTCTTGACGTTGGCAACAATACTCTCACTGAGGTTATTGCTCTATCTTCTTTAGTTTTTAAATTAATTTTTTTAACTTTTTAATTTCGCCGCTAGGAGCGCTGTAAGTCATCTCAATGGATTCTCCAGGGTCACTTACCTAGGGGTAGACCTTACTTCCATGACCCTAGGAGGTGCTGGTTCCGTATAAAAGCCGTGCAACGCAATTTTGAAACACCCTGTATATTTAAGATTAAAAATACATGTAAACATTAATTTATTATTAATTAGCTAAATAAAATAACAATAAACAGATGATTATTTTACAAATTTCTGAATCTGAAGATTCACTTGCTGTATGCTTCCAATGTGGACATAAGGTGTCCAACAGGGCGTAGTTTTACCTAATCTTGAAGTAAATAAACGAAGAAAACATTTTTAAGCAATATACGCAATAGCAAACTAAAATAAGTTTTAACCGCTTTCTAAAACACTCCACTTTTTAATATTTAAAATAATTTTACCATACTTATCAGCACACCACGGAAACACAAATTTCCTTCAAAATGGCGAACAGCGCGCTTTTTTGTACTTTCCAGACTAAATTATCTTTTAAACTGCTTTTCTTCAATAACATGTAGTGCCAACTCTCGATCAAGTTTCTTACTTTTTAAGATATTAGGGGTGTCCATATTGAGAGTCCTGTCCATATTGGGTACAAGTACCTTACTAATACTTTGTGATTTCAGATCAAATGGCAATAAACATTCTTAGCTCTTGTAAGCAAAGCATTTTATTTTGTTTATTGGTACTATCCAATACCCGATAACAATCTGAATATTTTTAATAACATTTCATTATTTAATTGAATTCATCGAAATAAATCAACCGCATTTCATGACACTTCGAATTTAACGGTTGAAGTTAGCAAATACGTTTCATACACATCGGAACTATACAGAAACACAGTACCCGAATCAATTTATTGCCCATTTCCCCATACAAAGCATCTTCAAACAGTCGACTCTCTGGCCATAATTACGTCGAAAAACCATGTTGACGCCCTTATTAGGGAACAGGTCTTTAACACTCGCATTAACCCGCGCAATAATAAGCGTAAAGCTCGCGCCCTCCCCGATAATTGCGACAGTGCCGAACCATCCCGAACGCTCTCGAAAGCCACTCGTTTCATTTCGGCTCCGATTGTTCGGCGACTGGAAAAGCGTTTCGGATGTTCGGACCCAATTAGGAAAGGATAACTAAAGGATAACTATCCGGGACATCTGTAATGAATCCGGGATTAGCCGGTCGGCCGGCCGGACTCTCTGGATCGGGAGTTATGATCTGTCCGGGAAATTGGAAAATATGGAGTCCCAGAGAGAGAGGAAATTCGGAACAATGAGGTTAAGGTGGAAAGTATTGGAATAAGTAGGTTCAGGGGAAAGGGATAGACTTATTCGGTTAGTATTAAGATGCCCTGAATGCATATTCCGAATTCATAGTTAAGATTATTCTTTCTAGGAGTTTAGTCCTTTATGATTCTCTTTCAAGGTACTCAGGGTTACCTTTCAATTAGAAGTTATTGATTCGTTGATAAGGGTATGGGAGTGAGAGTTACGGCCGTATTCACCGGTAACCTGACCGGCGCACAGTGGAGTATTTGGCCGGAAAACCCGGCCAAAAAGGCTTAACACGAACTTCTACATACAAGCATAAAAATAATATTTCTGAAAAGCTAATAAAATTTCGCATCCATCGGTGTAAAATTTTTAGCTGTGAGTTGCATACTTTGGTTCCTAGCCTCTGTCAAAGTTGAGATTTCACTGAAAGTGAATGCCATTTTCAACTGATTTTTGACTTTTTAGGACGTTTAGAAAATAATTTTTCGTGAGCTTCTGGATGAATGAAATAAAATGTAAATACCTGTATAGGATCAGGAATTTTCTGGGCTTTCTTAACGTATTTTTTGTTTTGAACTATTTTGTTTTTTTCTCATTGAAAAAACTGTTTAAATTCAAAATATGCTTCATTTTTTGTCCTTTTTAACTGCAACATAAGAATTGAGAAAGGTTTTCAAAAGGGAATTCCGTAATCCTCCGTCCAAAACAAGGTCTTGAAGTAAAGATTATACTTTTATGAACCACTTCCAACTCAAAAATTACTGCACTTTTGTGCACTTTTTGAGAAATAACTTTTTTTGTGAAGTACTACTTTACGCAATTGTAAGAAATGTTGAAGTCCGTTGGAACGTTTGCTCTTATTAAGACGGTTTAAACTTTAATTCCCAACTGTTTTTCACAATTTTTTTCGTTGATTCATTTGGTTTTATGCTTCAGCCGAAAATATGAGCTATTCGGGATAAAAGTGGTCTAAGTCAAAAAATTTAAAAAAAATCAGTTAGGAATGAAATTGGATTAGTTTTTAGGTTTTTTTATTTGAGTTGCATCAAATATCATATAGTTAAGGTAAATGTATAATTTTTGGCCTCAAGGGTGACCTATAAAACGACTACACACTTAGCCAAAATATTTTTCATTAGAATTTTTAAGTAAAATAAGTCGACACTACGACTACACCATGTTCTTTCAGTGATTTATTTGTTTTGCTGAAAGAAAAACCAAGGTCATTCATATTCAACCAGCTTTTTAAATGAGGGCCCATTTATATTTCTCTTATAATATTGCTGAAGATACTTTTCGTAACTTTTCTATTAATAAATATTTAATTTACCATACAATTTTAATACCTTAAGACCTTATGGATAAGCTAGAAAATATTTTTGTTAATAGTCCTTTATATATTGTGAGATTTCTACATATATCTTGTTAACCATTTTATCAACTTTTTAGTTTGAAAATGGTATTAGTTTAAAAGTTAATTTAAACAACTTTCAGTTAAGTTTAGACAAAACGGATCGAAACGGAATTTATGGTTAAAGACAAATATACTATACCCCACAATGTAAAATATAAACAATCCCAGTTTTTTTTTGGAAAATAAACCAATTTTATTCTAACCAGTTCATTTATGGTAATAACTTTAATTCATTCATATTTTCTCTGTGAAGTTAAACATCGCAATAAAAAAAGCAAATAGCTAATATAAATAAATAAATTAAATATTTATCATAATTTATTATATTATAATATAGATTTATATAAATGCTTGCTAAATCATTGTATTTAGTGATAAAAACAAGTAAAGGACATTAACTTGGCTTGAACATAAAAAAAAGGCAGCGAAATACTTTTGGCCGGGATTTCAGGGCAAATACTCCACTGTGCGGCGGTCAGGTCAGGAAACCATGGTTACAGCCTCTGATTGGTGGAAGGAAAATATTGAATTATTTTTCCACCAATCAGAGGCTGTAACCATGGTTTCCTGACCTGACCGCCGGTCAGGTTACCGGTGAATACGGCCGTTAGACTAAAACTGATATGTGCTCTTAATATCGGTCGCATATACAAATTTGAATACTATTTAAAAAAGGATTAGCTTTGCTATCTTGTTCTAAAATCCTTAAGAGTTAAATTATTGTCCAGAAATGTCCTATCAAGAATTCATGATGTACAATACTGGCAAAAAAAATCGACTCAGACCCTATATCTCCGGAACGGCTTGTGATATAAAGACAAATAAGGTATCATTTTTCATGATTTGAAGTATTCTATATACCGAAAATTTTTCAAGTTCTTAGGGGGTCGTCTTCATATTAAACGAAGCACCAACTTTAGTTTTTCCTATGGAAACCATCAAAGATTATTCCAATTTCTGAAAGAGCACCCTCTAAAACCCCCCAAAACCAGTTTTCATGCCATTTGGTCCCCAAATGAGGCCAGGAGTGGGGGTTGAAGTTCGTCGAATTTACGTTGAAATCTCGTTTTTTTACGTTGAATTCTCGATTTTGATCCTGCGGGGTTGATGGTTGTATTCTTTTCTTATTTCATTTTTGTTCATATTAATTTTTGCTAGATTAAAAAAATTAAATAATATTGAGTAACCACTTTGAGTAAGTACATTTTAAAATTTGTTCTATAAATAAAAAAAATAGTATGTTTACGGCTGTTTTTGTCCCTGAATTTTGTAAAAATATGAGTCTTTAACAACTGAAAATCATTAACCCGTTGGGACTCGCGGGGTCATTTTATAACCCCAAGCTCACACAAACATTCCATTTAACGGAAAACTAAACACCTGGGGATTCTTTACTTCTCAGTAGCTGGGTTTCTGACCCTTATCTACATGCCTGAAAAGTTTCGTGGAATTCGGATTATTTTTCCGCCCCCCAGACGCATTTTGTTAGCTTTTGGGGTAATGGAATGACCCCCGCGAGTCTCTTCGTTAGTGCTGCACATCCGTTTTTTCGTACTCCGCCTTCTATACAACCCACTGATAAGGGCCCAAAACATGTGTAAACAAATTTAAAGAAATTCTCAGGGGGTTCTATTTCATTTTAGTACAAAGAAAAGGAAGACACAGGTGTGGGTACTTTCAATACTGGTCCCCGTGACAGTTTTATGACTTGTAATTCACCAGACCACTGTATCCCGCCCCTTACATTCTTTGCTTTTGTATTGAATGGGAAAGGAGCTGGGAAAGTATATTGAGGTAACAAGTTTTCGAAGAAAAAATACCCTAGTTTGAGTGTTAGGAAAAAATGTTGGAAGTAGGATAGAAAAACCACTTGTGTCTGTAATTTGTGTTTAAATTTTTTTTAGCAAAGCCCACGTTAATACCATTTGTGATAATTGTCTTTACCAAAAGAAAGCTTTAAGAAATTCATTATATAGTATTTTGAAGTAATTAAATTAATTTTTACGTTGAAATGATTTGTGTTAGTTTGTTAATGAAATGATTTGTGTATTGTGTAATAAGAAAAATTAATATCAAACTCAAAAAAATTATTTCTCATCGTAGAAAATATTGCAGATTATAAGTTTTCTTAATAAGTTATGTTTAAAGTCTAAAAATTTAATGGTTCCGACTAAAAAAAATATTTTTAACGATGTAGAAAAGAGCGAAAAGGTTGGGGCTATTCCATAACCCCCGCGAGTCTCAACGTTCGCCCGGGAGGCGCGAGTCCCACCGGGTTAAAAAATAAAGTTTATTACATTCAACATCTAAAGGAAAAATATTTTTAACCCCTAGCTTTGTTTAATAGCTTTAAAATTTAATATTATTATCAAGGAAAGTTTCAGGGAAGTTTTAAATTGATAGGTAATACTCTGATAGGTATATAATATCTTGTATATTGTTTCAAATAGATTTAATATTTACTTTTTATTGAGTTTCAACACATGTAGGTTTACTACAGAGAGAGAGAACAGGTTTCCAAAATCGTTCCAGACATAACGCATACCTTATGCTATGCTTTTGGGTTTTAAAATTTTAATTAATACTAACTAAAAGCTAATTTATAAAGGTCGGGTATCTACTATAAACGTAATATACTAAGCACTTAAAAATTAGTTTTCTTCTACTCAGAGCTCCCTTCATTATTTTTAATATCGTTGGTTATATTTTTCGCTCCAAGAGAGCAGCTGATTTTGGTTGAAGTTTCTTTTGCCACCTGCATTTCTCTTCACTGTTTTTTATCCATTATTATGGTATAGGTTTTAAGTTATTTCTATAATCTAGTTCCTTTTAAATTATTGATTAATGATAGATTGCTCGTATTTTAATCTGAGCGCAAATAATGTTAATTGCAAAAATTAAAGCTTAAAAAACAACTGATACAATATTTTGTAAAAAAAGGTCGGCAGAAAACTGATTAAAACTATGCCATCACGGGTATAATACCAATTTTATTCTCAGAAAGACGTCCCGAAATAAATATATTAAGTAAATATTTTGTAAAATAAATTGTTTGCTATAAACCATCAAAACGCTTTATAATTAATGTTTTTGCCTTTGAGTTTAAAGTACTAAAGATTAGATAAATATGTTGCTTTATATGCCAGTGTATAAATATATCAGCAGGTTAAAAACTCAAAGTAAATAATTTAATTTGATCTATTATAGTTCTACGATTGCATTAAACATAGCAGTATTTTTACCTTAGCCGCTCAGCCATCGTAAAGCATTGCCACGTGTTTGTATTTACTAAACAAACAAGTTTCAAGTGACACGCTTCTCTTTATCCAATCAGAGAAGACCTTTAAAACGTGAATCAACTTCGCCAAGCAATCGCCAGAACAATGTCAGCTAATCCGAGTACAATTAATACGGAATCGGATCAACTCTGTGTGAACTTTTTTGCCCGTTCAAACTAGTGCTACCTGACACCGGTGTCAACTCGAAAACTGTGAATATGGTCGTAAGTGTTTGTTACTCTTTCACGCAAAAACAACTGAATGGATTTACAATAATGAAATTTTACAATAATTTAGGTTATATACATCAGAAAAAGGCTATAATTTATGAAGACATAGGCTATAATTTATGAAGAGAAAATCAGTCCTTCATTCTTCCCCCCCCTTTCTTGCTTTTTTCACTTAATTTTCCGTGTTTGAAAGCCTGTTTTACCAGTCATGCAAGCCAATAATAGGAAACTTTAGTACCAGTGTTGTAGTTACTAGGCAATTTTATTAATATCTATATAAATAAAAACGTTTGTGGCTGTGTGTATGTATGTGTGTTCCGCATCTCCTTTTAAACCACGCCGAAGGCGTGGACATTTCCTCCATTTCAAGATTTTTTCCCTTTGAAATAAATATATTTACTGAAAATATATTTTTTTTCATGAAAAACGAGTTAAAAACAAAAAAATTTTCAAATGAGAAAGATCATTAGACTTTTTAATTTACTAGATCTTTATTTTAGTTTTAAATTTGTTAATTTGTTCACTAGACTTATTAATTTACTAGACTTTTTATTATAGTTTCAAATTTGTTATTTTAAAGGCACCAAGATATTAAAGATTATCAGGAACATCGGGATTGTAAAAATTACCGGGTTATAAAAATTACCGAGAACACCGGGATAGGAAATTTACCATAAAGACACCAGGAATACCGGAAAATAAGAATTACTGGAAACACCGGGATAGGAAAATTACCGGGAACGCTGGGATTAGAAAAATTACCGGGAACACCGGGATAGGAAATAGGCACCTGGGATACCGGGAGGATTTGTAATACTGCTAATTTATTTACAAAATTATAAATGTATTTTAAGAAAACTTGATAAAAATAAATTTATACACCCCACCCGTGCAAGGCCGGGTATAACAGCTAGTCAAAGTATAATTTTATTTAATCAAAATTATAGACGTGTCTGTCTCTAAATCTAATAGATAGGCAATGTGTTCTAATCGAATTATGGAAAAAGATGGGATGAACGTACAGCCCCGACCTCTTTGAATTGTGTTCTTAGCCTATTTTAGTTTCTTCGTTATCATTTTCAGAAAACCCAATTATATTTTTGTTAATAAATACTGTTGTTGAATATCAAAAATTCGTGAAATACAGAATACAATTTAACTCGAATAGTCTCGCATTATTAGTTAAAAGAATAATAATCTATAGTTCAATTTAAGTATAAAAAATATAATTCTCAATCTTTTCAATCCTAGATCGCATAATATTGCTGCTGCAATCAAAGGGAACTGCGAGGTGGCTAGGTTGAAAGGATAAATTAAATATTACTGCTTCTATTTCATCAAGGGAATAATCGAAATATCTAATTTGATAAGTTAATAAAATTAATTTATTTTCTCCTACAAAGTATTCTTTTAATGAATGCCTTAAATAGCATTCCCCCTTATTAGAATACAAATAAAATACTTGGTCCCACCTAACGGCATTAAAACCTTATTCCATCACACCCATTCATATACATCATGCCGCTGAAAGAGAATTCCCTCCAGTAATCTCCTTTGTTTTTTGCATCAGGGGTACACAAAAGATCTAAGTAACGATTCCTCCCACTTTCCTTAAGAAGACCGAGCTAAGTACTGTTCCCGCTGCCCTGTTTATGGCGATAAGTCACGCACTTTATTCGTTACTAACGACACTTTGTGTAAGGACATTCGGGGCGACTTTCATTTACCCCAGCGATTCGATGCACCCACTAATGATCCAGAATAATTCCATCCACCGAACACCCTAAAAGGCTCAGCTTTTTCGCGTGATTGAATCGGATGCTTTTCGACGCGAATGTGCGATTGAATGAAATGCAGACGTCCCACTTCTCGGGACAGATTGCGTTGCCAACGGGGCGTGTGAAAATGTGGACTTTTCAGTTCTGATGCGCTTTTTCGGTGAAGTCGGTTTCGATGCTGTGCTGCAGTATTCCGGACATTTTGGAGAGGGAAAAATTTCCCGTTTTGAAGGAAGAGTTTGTGACAGGAACCGTTTAAGTTTTCTTGCTTTTCTTTGAACAGAAGTGCTTCTGTTTGGCACGGACTCAGTTCCATAACTATTGAAACGTGAGAGTCATTTTAATGCTCATTTGAATTCCGCTTCAATTTCATATTCTGTAACCTAGCTACTTAGCACTCTTTTTATGTCACTAACTTATTCTTTCTGTATATGGCATTATAGCTGGAATTCTACTCCTAAAGTTGACTGATGTTCAACCTTCTTTTTCATAAAAAAATATTTATAATGTGATAAAGAAGTTTTGAAACACTTTTTCTAGAATACATTTTGATAATAAAGAGTATGAATTTTGTTATCTTACACAGATTATTAAATAATTGTGTCCTTAATACTTAAAAAAACTGAATGGAAATTTCCAAAAAAAGATTCAATGAGATGTAAACTGAGTGTGTTCTGCAAAATATTTTTACAACATAAACTTAAAAAATAACATTTAACAAAGAAAAACACTCGAAAAATTTTAAATAATTCATTGATTCATTTTAAATTCTGTTAATACATAATTGAATCGTCAGTTTAAAGAAGGGAATAAGTCCAAAAAATGACAAATTGACTTTTTGTGCTCAAAACAATCTCCAAGCTTTGCTCTACACATGGGTGAAAAGAGGGGAGAAATAACTAACCCCTATAGGGAGATATCGCCCCTTGAAGTTGTAAAATCGATGTCTATTCATTGTATTTTTTAAGTTAATTTGGAATTAAAATTAATTTGTCTTTCTTTTCATATTATTTGTGCTGTAAACTAAGTTGAAATAATTTTTTCACTTAATTTCAATTCGAGTATATGCGGAGTACGTGCTCGTTAAATCTGTGGGTCCGAAAGTCCTGAGGTCGGTCATGGCGCAGTTTACCTTGGGTCCAGGTGTCTGGAGACCATTTTCCTCCCCTTCAGATGCATGGCAAAATTGTGGAGGTGGCGATAGATAGTGGCAGCATCTATCATCTCATGAGGCAGAAGTCGGACTCCTGCCATTTATGGGCCTCACTTTCTCAGGAGCCGCACCCCCTTTGCCTTGAATCCTTGTGGAGCTTGGTTATTCCAAGTGGCACACGACAACAACAACAACTTAATTTCAATTTTTTTATCTTTTTTATTCAGGGAACTTTTGACTCCATTCATATTTACTCCCTCCATTGCTTTAATAACTCAGTTTCATTATACTTTTGAATTTTATTTGTCTTATTCTTTTTATTTCACCCTTTTGTAGTGTTAACTAAGGAGAAATATAATTTAAATGTGAGTTTAAGGGTTTTTTAAAGATTTTTTCATCAGAAAAATTTCATAAGGTGGAAAAAGGGAATAAGTCCAACAACTTTTTTTGTGTGTGACTATAAAATATTTTTGATACTTATATTTGTTTTAATGATTGCTCTGAACTTAGGGTTCTGAACTTCCAGTAAAAATTTGGTGGTTACCTGTGGTTACACAATGAAAATTACATTTTTTCTCGATTTTCTCAAAACTTGGTTTTTGGAAATTATAAATTACTTATCAATCAATGCTAGGAGAAAACCTGTAAATTGACTGGTAGTCAATATAATCGAAGAATACAGTTAAATTATATAATTAACAATATAACCAAACAACCACACTTTTCCCGTAGTAAGTAAGTCTCTGTTCAAAAAACTATTATCTGTGAGGTTATCAAAAATTTATGTTCTAAATTTTATGGAAAGTTTAATAATGAAACAAAAAAGTTAAACAATCTAATACACTGTATTCTTTTTTAATAAACAAGAGTTTAAATATAAGTAAGAAAATATTAAATTAGTGTTTTCAATAAAAAGTTAATTACCAGCTTTTCATATTTAATAATGAATGCGTATTTTAGATAATTACACCAAAAGAAAACAAATGTCTTAAGTATTGAATCACCAATGGAAAAAGACATGAAATACTTTCCTTTTATTCTTATAAAAATCGGTGATAATCACACAAATGTACCTGGCAATAACATCAAAACTACTTTTCGCACAGCAAACACCAGCTTCCACTAAAGATAATTCCCTAATTAAACCCAAGAATATTTTGCGAATGCTTATATTTATGTAAACTATTCTATTTTACCCCGCCACTAATTCAAAATTTCTAAAACAGATGTTTGCCAAATGTCCTATGAACAATACGAGAAGGAGAGAGAAAAGGAAGAAGAAAAAAATACTCCCCACATCGGTTCCTTAATTCAACCCCGTCGCTGCTTTTGTCAAGTAAACATGATCTCAAACGAAGACGGGAGAAATCAGAGGAACGTAAAATTGGTAAACATCCGTTTCTGTAAAACAATCGAAAAAGGGGAGGGCTGCGCTGATTGTCCCCTTTCATTGTTCGAATTCCTCGTTCACAGTCAATGGAGTGTGAACTCCCGATATCGTCATTAAACAAACATAAACCTCGTCAGACGATTCCCGACCGAGTTGTGGATCATAAATCCCGCAGATTTGAAAGCGAGATTCTCCAAGCTGTATGTTATGAAAAAAAATTATTATTTTGAATGAGTGTTGCGTTTTTGCGGGAAGAGTCACACACAAAAGCGAGCAAAAATCGTTTTGTTTGACTTAAACCAAATGTTTTGATTCATTCAATTCACGCCCAATTTGTAGCGAGATGTCACTTGGCGCTTGAATGGAGTTCTCTTTTCCTTTAGAAATAATTTATTTATAAGTCTATAGATTAATTAATTATTCAACTATAAATCACTGTTTGTTTCAAGTTTTAGAAGAAAATTGCTTTTTGTTTCATTCTGAAATAGTAGCTTTTCACTCTTTATGTAAAATATGAGCCTTTAAAATTTTATGAGTGATAGTGGGAGAAATTATGGTATTATGTAACGAGAACATTTTTAAATTTTAAAAGAATATTTTTCAGTTTCCAATATGTTTTACAGGCAATTATTTTAAGCAGTTATACGAAAGTGAAGGAAATTTGCTTTTGATGCATAGCTACGTGATAAAATATCAACAGTAAGAAATGTCGAAGAATAAATATAATTATGTGAAGTAAGAAGGGTATGTAGTTTATTTAATTTTAGGTTATTTTACATTTACTTCAAAGCTTTAAATACTATGCAACTTTTAAAATTAACAGACAAAGTTTAAAAATTCTATATATTCTAAAATCTAGTACCAACTTTACATTAAACAGCAATAATATTTGTGTACTTATTTTAGAAAATTCGAGAAGTAAAATTGTTTATATAGAAACTCAAACTTAAAAGTATTTTGATAATAGACATCTGAGTAAATTTCTCCTTTACTTCATTTTTTTCCTTTTTTTATATTTTAATCAAATGAAAATTTATTTAAATTTCACGCGCTGTCCTTTTTCTTATATTTTATTACACAAAAATATATTTTTTATCAAGTAGGGAGAAAAAGCAAGTACGTACAATAACTACTTTTACTATAATAAATACTTTTTTAAAACAATATTTTAGTTCAGCATTGTAATCCAATAATTGAATTGATTTTTTAAAATCATAAGTGTGTTTAGCGATAAGTTGTTAAATTATTTTCAAGAAAACATTTGATACATAAATCCTCAGATATCATATCTTTACTTTATTCATAGCACAGATAGTATTTCATTCAAGTTCAACCATATTGCAGCAGTAAAAATAGTCCGAAACACCTATTTTCAGTCAGACCAAAATCATAACATGCGATCAAATAAAGTTTCCTATTCCGGGGATAAACATAAAAGAAGGAAGCAAATAATAAACCAACATCCTCAAGAACGCAAGAAAGTCGCGCCACAAGTATCAATCTAAGTCGCATAACTCTATTTTTAAACGAGGGAAAGGTTCACAGAGAAGCATTTGAGAACTGACTTGGGAGAGAGAGTTTGTTATAAATACAGAAGATCCGAACGTCATTTAAAAACGAATAAAGAATGCCTCTGCTGCTGGAAAAAGAGAACGTGACTGGAAAAGTTGAGAAAACTGGCCAGCACACACACGTATTATGCACGCTTGTATTAACCAGAAAGAAGGAAGTTCGAGAAGGGAAAATGTGATAAAATACGGTGGGTCTGAAGTGCATATTAAGGTCTGAGGTTTTTGTTTCCTTTACAAACACGCATGCTTCTAGATCGTAGTAACTAAGCACCTTCATATTTCAAGGGTTGCTTAAGAGATTGCTCTACGAACAGAAAAACCCATGCCATATCATTATTTTAAAAACACGTAAAAAGTTATAAAAATTTTAATGTGACTATTTTTTGTACGTTATAGAAGTATTCATAAAATATATTGTTTATGTCAAGAACTTTAAAATAAATGGAGATAGTGGGGCACGCCGGGACATTTTTTATTAAATTATTTTCAAATTTTTTTATACCATCATATTTATTCAAACACAGCTAATATATTAAATATAGTCCTTTGCACATATCCTACTAAAAAATCTTGTGCCATAAAATTCCAACCAACCTACTAAAAAAATGGCCAACCAATATTATCTTTTGTAGAATTCATGATAACAAATAAAAAAACCTCTTTCAATGTTTCAAGGTGCCCCACCAGTGGCCCTCCTTAAACAGTTTCAATAATCTCTCTTCTCTCTATTCTAAAAAAAAGTTTTTGGTGAACGGTGAAAGGCTTGGTGAAAGGCTTTTTAATTACTGATCCGTACAACACATATTTGGTACCTATCAAACTGTCCGGATTCTTTTGAGGATGTGCAAAGTGCCTTTATAATTTCTAAAAAAATCTCAATTTTAAAATATTTCCATTTTTTTAGATTTTGGATAAGGTCGCAGTTACAAAGCAAGAAACTATGAATTTTAAAACAATTGAAAACATATTTCACTGGTTTTTTAATATTCAAATAGATTAAATAATCATCTTTCTATTAATAACACGAATTTAAAAAATATATTTTGTGTTATTTTTTTAACAATATTTATATTTTTGTTGTTCACAAAGGGTTTAATTGTTGTTCAAACGGTTTTCATTATATTTTAAACTTATATATAATTAATTTATTTTTTAAATAACAAAGTAATACTTTTATATTTATCTTTGTAGTTGTGGCAACCTAATCATTACTATATTTACAATAAAATATCACTCGCTTTCGGAAATTTTGAATTTTACATTTATTTTTTATATCCTTTTGCAAGTATGTTTTTTAAGGTAGTAAAATGTAACTCTTTATTTCATAATGACAAAATGCAAACAACTAAATAACACGGTTGAATGTTTTAGAAATAAGGATGAAAATGTTGGAAGTCTTGACATTCCGTGTCGTTGCTATGAAAATAACACAACTTCGAAGTTTGTTTCTCATGAAGATAAAATTCTAAATTTTCGCAATGTTTAAGATAATTACTACATTTTTAACAGTCAATCATTACAAATTTTAAGAAAGTTAAATTTATTTCTGAGATATTTCAATGCTTCCCTTAATGTATCTGTGAAAAAACATTACCTTAGGGAAATGGGTAAAAGAATGTTTACATTGCTTTGTTGTTAATTTTCTTGGGGTTCAATTCAGTTATAAATCCCGCTAAATATCGCCAATCTTTTTCGAACGCTCAATATTCAAATGTAAACCAATTTTTCTAATTTTTAATGTTAAACTGAATAGTTATAGATCTAATTAAACACTTTAATCTATGAATTTGAAACAATTTAGCAATATTTATACTTTATAGTGTCCAAAAGAGATTAGTGATATTTAGCGGGAACTATAACGGAATTCAACCCCAAGAAAATTAACAACAGAGCAATGTAAACATTTTTTTCCCCATTTCCCTAAAGTAATGTGTTTTTCACAGATACATTAAGGGAAGCACTGAAACATTAAAGGAAGGTTCATATTTAGCGGGAACTATATATGAACCTTTCTTGGAATTATAAAGCGATCCGCCAATTCATGTTACCATAAAGGAAATGATAAAATTCCACCACTAAATAAATATTCGCCATTTTTTAAAGAGTACCACGGAGAAGTACTACCCCTGTGTTAAGAATGTTTTATAAAGTGAGCAAGTGCAGTGAGCTGGGTTTTGTGGGGAATTGTGAAGCGGTCCAAAATTTACTGCGTCAGCAGTTAACGGGGGTTGGCGAGCGATAGCGAGCAATGGGCGGTAGCCTCCTAGTTGTACAAAAATTAATAATTTTTTTTTGAAATATACAAAATTAATGAAAAGGTTTAAAAGTTATCCCTGATTTCCTGATTTTTGTCATGACATAAATTACTGATTTTTTATTTACTTTCAGAAATTTTTTGAATCGTTTTCAAAATTATAATTACTTACATTCCTAAATTATTTAATTTTTTATTAAAAACAATTTTTTTACTCATGAGTGGTTTGGGTATCTTTTGACGTATCCCAAGGTGCCCCATTTACCTTAAATAGCTTTTTTCATTCATTTTTTTTTTCAAAATATATAATTCATTGGTTCCCATGGGTTTATATTTGTATTGATTAGGTGTTTTTTACTAAACAAAATGCCACTTGAAAAATATTTTTCTGCAAAAAAATATGAAGTAAAACAAATTTTGATTCGTTTTTAATGGGAGAAAATTTTTTTATTATGGGATTGTAATGCGGAACATATTGTGGCCTACGAAAGGAAAGCTTTATGTGACTTGTCTCAACAACTATGGATACGAGGTTAAGCTTAAGTCAGGGAATATCCATTCAGTTTATTTGTTATTTTTGTTTATCTATAGGCAAGATTTCGGAAGTATTCCAAAAGCCTACTAATCCATTGGCACTGTTCTATCGCTTTCAAAAGAGTCCCCAAAAGTAACTTGTTACCTTTCTGGTAATCGGATGATGTTATACAACTGTACTATTTTAACCCCTATGAACCAAAACATTATGTAAGTAAATTTATAAGCAATTTTTTAAGACAGGCAGTTTTTTGGAAAATATCGAAAAATGAATATTTTCAGGCTTAGAGCGGGGCAAATAAGATGTCATGTTTTAAGGGAGATGTATACTATCTTCTTTCCTCTCTTATATTGAAAGAGAGTTATACGGAGCGAAAACAAATTATCACTTCCAATGATCAAATATTACCTTTATTTGAATTCCTTTTCAACTCGGATTTCAAATCAGGAAATCCTCAGTGGTTTTTCCTTTTAAATTCAAATCAAATGACTCAAATGCTTTTAAGAAACCATGCACATCCCAGAGTGTTTCCATCGGAAATGAGAAACATAAAAAATTCCCTTTCCCCACAAAAAACCCCCATTCCACCTCTAATCCAACTGACGGAAAAATATTTCGAAATCAAATTTCTCATTCATGGAACAAAGTAGGGACCAAACCGAAGAGGACATCTTTGATGCCACAGAAATATACTCTTAGCTACTAATAAAATTTAAGTTAGAGGGTAAACCCAGATATCTCTTGGGGATTTCGAATAAAACCTATAAGGAAAATATCGGTTCTTTTTTTCCATGCTCTTATGGAAGGCACACTCTACGCAACGACTGCATATCCCTATTTTATGGCTTCCCGAAAGTCTGCGGTCCTACTATGGGATCTTTCAGAAAGTTATAAAAAGAAGGAAATTACCTTAGTTTATCGTGGGTGCACTCAAAAAATATTGTACGGATGTTTCCCCGGGATATTTGTTTGGAAGCCGTACGCATCGGTTTTTTGTTTCGCGCGTCGTAAAAAACGTTCTTTTCGTCGTCGGAATGCACGCTCGCAATAAATCGAACAAAAACGTCCCGTGCTTTTATTTTCTCGGGCCATCCCGGGTCTGATTTTGCCTCTATAGATAAACAAACAGAAACTCGTGGGGATGGCTGAAATTATAAAGATGACTCGAGCAGTCACGCGATTAAGGTATTTCAAAGATTTTCTGTCTTTTGTGAACTGAAAAATTTTGAAGGATATCATCAGGGTAATAAATAAGTTGTTTGGTTGGTTGGTTGGTTGAAGATTAGTAAATAATGGCTGCGGTTTATTTCCAATGAAATGCCGATTCTGAAAATCTCCCATGGCTGATTTTGAAACCCAAACTTAATTTTTTACATTCATAAATTGTTTTTACTTTCAATATACATTAATTGTAAATTAAAATTTTATTACTTTGCATGATAAAAATTTCAATTGAAATATTTGCTGATCAATTCATTTGTTTAAAGTACACAGAATATAAGTTTCTTGAGTGATTAACTCTCCAAATTAGCTTATGACTTCTGTAAGATCTACGCAATGTTTATACATTCTATCAAAACTTTTGTATTCATTGAGGTATGTAAACTTGCGTTCTTCATATCTTCTTCTTTTAGTCACAAATATTATGTAAACATTGTGGGTAGATTATTTATATTCTAAAAAACCAAGTATTTTTTATCCTAACTCCATTTTGTTTATAACCATTTATCTTAAATATACAGTCCATCACTCAAAATACAAATATAAATTTTTGTCTTTCAATTACATATCACAAATAAATACTGACGGAAGAAATATTTTATAAGAATAAATTATTTCAGGAGCTTAACTTAAAACTAAATTTTAGGGATATCAAACTAAAGTGCAATAGTCATTTTAAAGTTTTGGGTTAAAATCCTATCTAAATATAAATATAATGAATAAAAGGTTATTTCACTTTTGAATGAAGTTCTAAAGCTATTTATACCAAACTTTGAACTACATTAAATTGATATGCTAGGATTAATAAAGATTACTAAAGAAATAGTTTTCTGAACTTTCCCAAAATAAGCATATTAATCACCCTTAACCCCAATAGACCATTTTATAGCCCCACAAACTTAAAAAAGAACGAAAATAAATTATTCAACCACTCTATATAGCGCAAACTGCTTAATCTTTAAATTAACACCACCGAAAGAGAGTCTATGGCCTAACAGGGACCAAAATTAGTCAACGGCCTTTATCAGACTCTTTAAAAGCACGACTGAATAATTGAATCGTCACGATGCTATAAAAATTTACTTTCGAGTCCTATTTCTTAAACATTTTATGGGACACCCCACTGCATCCGAAATGGCCTGTTTACTGCAGAACGTGAGATAGTTTCGGCGGTAATATTTAAAGGAAGAAGCGTATCCGATAAGGCAAAAAAAAAGAAGCCGCATGCGCTTCAGATCCAATAGACATAAACATTAGACATTTATACAGCCATTATCAATAAATTGAAGGCGGTAATGTTTCTACGTGAAATAAATGCCACCATCATTTCCATGAAGAAACGTGCCGGGCAATATCAAGCAGGTGGTTCGGGAGTATGTACATTTCGTATCTGATTAGAAGGTGTTTGAAGCGTCTACGGATCTTTGTCAGGGTGCTTTTGTGAATGTTAATTCGATTTGAAGAGGAGTTTCTTTAATGAAGATGTTTGGAAAGGGGCTTTGTGGGGACTCATGTCGGAATACAGATATTTCGTTGGAATTTAACGAGCTTTATATCGGCTGGGATATAAAGATGGTGGATGAGTGTCAAAAATCACTTGTTGAATTGATCATTTCAAAGTTGTTGTGAGATCAAACAGTAGTGAATTCACCAAGATTTGAGGATCTTGATGTTTTCTCTAGGGTTATTAAGAGCTCCGGAGTTTTCAAAACCAAAAGCTTTAGAAATTCAAAGGGTTTTTTTCAATCTATGCATAACTTTATGAAATGGTGATGGAGTAGGTATGATATGGAGTTTGAGATGCATTTAAAAATAAAGACGCCAAAATTTTGATCACTTTACTTGTTGCTTACGTAAAATTTGTTCTTGTCAAAACAAAGTAGTAAAGAGACGCTTCTTTTTATGGTTTAAATATTCCACCGAGAATTAATAAACGGAATCACAACAAACTATTTAAATCATAATAAAACCAATCCCTTTATCCCTTTCAAAATAAGGGGAAATTCAAAATATGTCCAATAGTTTTAAAAACTAGTTACAAACATTCTTAAAACCCCCAAATAATACAACTACGTATCATTTCCCTTGAAATTAATTTGATCATTAAAAAAGTAAAAGTATAAATTGTTGTTTTCCTTAAAAAAATGTTACCACACATTATGAAAATGCCTATTTAAAATTAATGTGTTCAACAGCTAAATTTAATTTAAGTATCATTCTTATAAGAATTATAATTTAATAAATTAGAAATTAGACTTTGATTCAAAGTACAAAATTAATACATGGGATAAAACAATGTTTAAGGAATCATGTGTCAAAGTTGATGCGAATAGTTTTCTAACTACTATTTTTCTTCCCCAATCAGCGTCACAATGCATTTAAGCATGGTATTGAAATGATCTTAACTGATTTTACAATTTACAGGAATCTTTAGCATCGGTACTAAAAATAAAACCTTCATTTGAATAATTACTTTCAATAAGAGTGTAAATATTCAATAAGACTAGGTATACACTAATTCTTCTCATTAATTTTAATTTGCTGTAATTCCTTTCAATGAAATAATGATTCCCCAGACATCAGTAATTCCTACCGTTCCTCAAATCTTCGCCTCCTGCTAACAATGTGAAATTAGTATAAAGCTTGAAATTTTCTGGTGCAATCTTAATACTGATTTATGGCCATTTTCTGTTCTTAAAATACGTATACAAATTTGTATTCAAATTTGATTTAAATTTTAATAATACCCTTTCTAATACAGTGATATCAAGTATGCGTATTAGGGTGGAGCTAAAAAAACGAAATTTGAATAATCAAAACGTAATAGCTCGGAAAAGTTGCCATTTGTTGTCAGAAACAAAGTCCTAAAATTATAGACTGATCAATTAATATCTTTTACCGCCGCAACAGGGCTAAAGTTTTGAAAAATCGTAAAAAACACGTATTTTACAGAAAAAAATTAAAAATACCCAAATTTACCGAAATATTTTCTAATTGGGCACAATATGTTCATCAATGAGTCATTCAAGTGCCCTTAAAAATTAATTTCCGTAAATCAAAATCTTTAGCCACAGCAAGGGGGTCTAAATATCGAGAAAATGCAAAAAATGATAATTTGGGGATAATTTTAACTTTTTTTTAGGATTTTCATATTTTTTACATTATTTCTTACCTGTTTCGGATGTAATTGTAAAAGGCACTTTACTGCTTTAAATATTTAGCCCAAATTTATCAATATATATCCCCCATGTCACAAAAAATAGGATCTTACACCAAACAGTCATCTTAAATGAAAATTATCTAGAAAACCGTCACAGATAGGTTTAATATCCAAAAAGGAAAGCATAAAAAGTGTTTTCAAGTACGAAAATCAGTTTAGATACCATATTGATTTTGCAAATTATGGTGGTAAATGAACTTGAATAATCATTAAAAATATATTACGACTCGGGTTGAATCCTCATTCGTGAAAGACTAACTGCATGGTGCTACAATTTTCGGCATATTTCCTACATAAACTTAGGTAACTGTTTTGATTACCGCCTTAACACGAATTTTTAAACCTATTTCATATCATAGTTGGGGCTGACTTAAAATTCCTGAAAACAGAGGATGTTCACAGAAAGTACTAGTGTTACATAAAGTAAAGTGTAGAACATACAAAACACATATTCCCATAAGAAGGTTCTGTAGGTTGGAATGGTTGTTAGTTTTATGCTTTATGTGTTTTATGAACTTCTTATGCTTTCCTTTTTAGATTTAAATCTATCTGTAACGGTTTTCTAGATAATTTTCATTTAAGATGACTGTTTAGTGTAAGATCCTATTTTTTGTGACATGGGGGATATATATTGATAAATTTGGGCTAAATATTTAAAGCAGTAAAGTGTCTTATACAATTGCGTCCGAAACAGGTAAAAAATAAAGTAAAAAATATGAAAATCCTAAAAAAGTTGAAATTACCCCCACATTATAATTTTTTGCATTTTCTCGATATTTTGACCCCCTTGCTGTGGCTAAAGATTTTGATTTACGGAAATTAATTTTTAAGGGCACTTGAATGACTCATTGATGAACATATTGTGCCCAATTAGAAAATATTTCGGTAAATTTGGGTAGTTTCAATTTTTTTCTGTAAAATACGTGTTTTTTACGATTTTTCAAAACTTTAGCCCTGTTGCGGCGGTAAAAGATATTAATTGATCAGTCTATAATTTTAGGACTTTGTTTCTGATGTGGCGAACTAGTCACCAGTACAATAGTCCAATAATTCAAATGGGCTATAAATACCGACTGAAGCGATTATAACTCCGGAGTATACTTTTGAGTCGTATGTCCTTCGGATCGGTATCCCCCGTGGCACGCACTTGCCACATTGGTGACCCGGTATACGAACACGCACCTTCCATCACCTTCACCATCTTCACTACCATCCCCCTTCGGTGTGGTTGAACTTCTATAAGCTGTGCCATGGCTCTCGGATCACAACACTCCACGACATGTGGAAGATCCTAACGCTGGCCACAACTCACTCAACAATTCACCGAGAGCCAGGTTGACGGACGAATCCAGCCATGCTGCCTTCTGGAGGGGGAGTACTGTGGCGAACTAGTCACCAGTACAATAGTCAAATAATTCAAATGGGCTATAAATACCGACTGAAGCGATTATAACTCCGGAGTATACTTTTGAGTCGTATGACCTTCGGATCGGTATCCCCCGTGGCTCGCACATGCCACACTGACAACAAATGGCAACTTTTCCGCGCTATTACGTTTTGATTATTCAAATTTCGTTTTTTTCGCTCCACCCTAATGCGTATACATATTAGCATTTTGGAATTCCCCTTCAATGCCTTAACTTAATGTTAAAAGATTGTTGTGTTTCATATTTATAGTTCATTTGACTTAAATAAGACATCTTTAGTTTATATAGGGTACTTTAGATACTAGATCATCAGATTCTCAAAGGTGAACTACAAATTTCTCTTTATAGTTTTTTCTAATATCATTTTTAATACTTTTCCCACAGTGAATTTTTGAAATATACCTATTAATAAAACGTATTCAGCGAGTACTTGAAAATAATTCTCATTAAATAAAATCTTCAAAAGTATTAACATTAGTATAGTAACATTATTGTTATTAGTAACATTTTTTAAAATAAAGTTCAAATAATATTAAATAGACGAAAAAACTCTTTAAATTTTGATTTTACATTTAATGCAACCATTAGTACTTTGTATTTTTCACAAATAGTAAACACTTAAAACCTGCATTATAAGTGCCAAAGCACCTATATGTTTCATTAAGTAGGTACTTAAAAGTTCAAAGTTCATATAAAAGAAGAATTAAAATTTCTTTAATTTTTCATCCTTAATTGTGAAAAGGCATACCATGAAGTAAATCCCTTCGATAGCTGCACCTGCAATAAATCTTTAATAACTAAATTTATTCCTAATTTGTTTAGCACGGATACAGTTCATGAATTCCGACTAAACAAGTTTTTAAACCATGACAACTGAACTCCCACACCCTAACAAAACCCATCTCTATAATTATCACGTATCAGCTTTATATTCTAAAGAAATCGAGCCTCGTATCACCATTCCGGTCATCAGATATCCATATCATGAGCCGACTGCACCATTTCTCTAGCCTTTTCGTGCATTCCAAAAAGAAAATGGCAGAAATACGATGCTGCTTCGCGCGCGTTTAGCCGAACAAAGTGTAAGAAGCCGGAACAAGACCGAAAATGTATTCCGAAAACGATAGCGTGACGTTCTGCCGTTGTTTTCGGCTTGCATTCCGAATTCACCGCCATTTTGTCTCGCAGTGGTGAATAATATACGCGAGTTATAGGTTTTTTCCGCTGCTGGCTCTTAAATTAGATTGTCGTTTGGCGCTAGCCAGAATATAATTCCAATTGACTTGAGGAGTGTTACATTTTGTTCTTTTTTTCGCCATTCTTATTGCAAACCTGGTGAATTAATTTATGGCCTTCGCGCCCATGGCGGGAGAATAAATGTGTTCGTTCTGAGCTTTTGCAAAAAGTCGTTTGAATTTCTAAGTCTCGATTCTGTAATTAAATGCTAGTTTTTAATTTCACACCGACGAAGCGTAAAGATCTTTCAAGAAGGAATGTCAAATTTAAAACGAAAAAATCAAAGAGAGTAATGTTTGTAAATATTTTTGGAGAAACGAAGTTGTTTCTTCGTGAATTAAATTAAGAAAAATAACACTAGCTGTACACTTTGTCATCTAGTTTATTTCTTTTAAGGGAAATGGTTTTCCTTTGATTATGAGTTGTGTTTCCATTATTTAAGAATACTTTTGTTCTAGTATCATCACACTATAAAATTATACCTAGGAAAGAAGAATTTCTATTATTCCCGTTAGAGGTGTTCTTGTCAATTTAAAACAATGAAGTAAATGTTTTAAATCGTATATGTATGCACAATACGTTTTAATGGTTAAAGTATTTTTTTAACATTTTTTTTTAAACTTCTTATTGTTGGGGAGATGACAAGAAATGAAGTACAAATACTGATTTTCCGTCTCCAAGTTAACTTAATACTGATAACTTTTTAGTGCTTTTTGATATTAAAGGTATGGTAAAAACTACATTTAAACACTTGTGTGAATGGCAGACAAAAATTTAAAAAAAACACAAACTTGTTTTAAACCAATAGATATCCGTATAAGATATTTATTTATTCCATTTAAAAAAACTTATCTAGATAACGTTGAGATAACAAGATATAAGTATTTATTATCATATTTGTAAATTCTATCCGGGCTGGCACAGGCCGTAGTTGAGCAATAAAACTTGAACCCCACAGAATCAGGCGGACAAAATATTATCTTTTATTGATATTGATATTAGCTACATAAACCCATAACGTTTTATTTAGGTACTTAGAGGGAAAATGTTTTCTTCGTAATCAAGAATTCTGGAGCACCTATGACCCGAGAGGGCCTTCTGACCCATAGGTTCTCATTTATGTATATGTCGTAGACAGATCGTGAAATTAGACATTTCGTGAACTGTCTAGACATTTCATGAACTGCAGCCAGATCGTAATCGTCGATTAGACAGTTCATGAAATGTCTAATAGCTGTTTTGCCTATAGTGTTATATCTAGGAGTAATTGATTACTGAAAAGTAATAAACTGAAAAAAGATAAGATATTAGTCAAAGCAGCCAATTTTATTTATTTATGAATAAAATTTCATTTTTCATTATTCATTTTTCATTAAATATGATTGATTAGCGACACACATAATGTCATCAACCCGTCACAGCCAATCACATGTTTTATCACCAAAATGTACTGCCGATCTCATTGTCAATTATTTATAGTTCCTTGTGGCGCCCTCAAACCCGTCCAGAATGTGAAAATATCGTTTTGGACCCTCTGTTAGGATTTTTCTCTGTGTATTACACGATCGGCAAAACAGCTTTTAGACATTTCATGAACTGTCTAAAAAATTTGGACATTTCATGTAATTCTGGAAATTACACGATCTGTCTAAGGCTCAATTGCATTTCATGAACTGTCTAAAAATTTTAGCCACTTCGTGTAACTGATCGACCATTACACGATCTGGCTGCAGTTCATGAAATGTCTAGACCAGTGTTTCCCAACGTGGGGCGCACGCCCCACTGGGAGGCAATATCATTTTCTAGGGGGGAAATTTGAAAATTTTCAACCAAATTGCCCCCCAGGTGTAGCCAATCCAGGGGGAAAATTTAAAAAGAAGTTTATCAAAATATGATCCTATTATCCTATCCGAGAATGTATGTCTGAAATCTGGACCAGTATGTATCAAAACCAAGTTGAAACCCTGTTTTTAGAGCCTAATTTCCAAACCTTTTCTGGGGTATCACCCAATATATTTTTGTTTTTAGAACGCTTATATTAGAAATTTTTTTACATTAGGTTCATCAAAATGCAAATCTAACCTAAAAATTTATATCCAAAATTTACCAACTAGGGGTACCAAACTAGTTAAAAACCTGCTTCCTAAAGTCAAATTTCCAAAAATTTGATGGGGGAGGACCCCCAGACCCCCCTTGGTACTTAGAACTTAATTACTCATAACTTGTTTTAGTTCTTTAGCATGCAAATTCTGCCTAAAAATGATCTGAAAAGCTTCATTAGACTTATTAAATATACATGGGAGGGAAGGGTAAGAAGTAATTTTGGATCCCTCTCACAACAATTTCTATGTATGCCACTGAGACCGGGGGCATGGAAAATTTAGAAAGGCTTTGGTGGGGCATGGACCGAAAAAGGATGGGAAACACTGGTCTAGACAGTTCACGATCTGTCTACGACATTATATTCTTTTCCATATACTCTTTTAAAAATAAATTTAATAAAGACTAACCCCTTCTATTAAAAAAATTAAAAATTACAATACATCAATTTTTATTTCTTTTTTTTTAAATTTAATTGTGTAATAAAGAAAGAAAGCAATAATATTATATACTTTAAAAGACAAGCTCCCAAACCAAAATAATGCATGACAAGGAAAAACATAAAAATAAAAGATGATTTCAAGCAAAATAAAACAAGGCTGCGTTTCAGAACAAACATTCGTGTCGATTTCCCTGTACGCTCTCCTCCCAACACCTTCATTCCGTCTGTAGTGGGCAGCGGAACCTCGTTCCACTGTTCCGCTGAAAAATGGCGGCTTTGTTTCCTGGGAGCGATCGGACTTCCTCACGCAGCGAGGGTGATAAATACGACTTCATTAGGGGGTAGGAAGCGCGTCGCTGTGCACATAAATAGCGGTCTGAGCCTTAATGACCACACGTGCGCTTATTACGCATTTAATTATTGGCTGCTTTGCGGTTTTCGAGCCACCGAGTGAAGGATGGAGCCCTTTAAAAACACGGCCTTGCGGCACGCTTTGATTCCGGGCGGCGGGATTAAAGGGAACAAAGTGTAACAAGTCAAGTACTAAGTAACAAATTGTGGGGAGGTGTCATGCTAGAAATCAGTTTGGTCATGGTTTCGGAACATTGTCGGTGGATTTAATTTTGACAAATTGCAAGTGGTGATAAGAAGCTTTGGAATGAGGAGGTAACAAATCTTTATTAAAAGACTTCTTTATAGTTAGGGTAAAAAGGGATTGTTATTTTATGGGTTCTAGAACAAAGCACTTGCTTGTTGAAAACTAAGGACACTGAAAAATTAAGAAATTAAAATTTTCAAATAAAAGTATCTAGGTACACTGTAAAAATTGTCTCTTAACGCATTCATTTCCGTGATTTTTTCCACGGATTGATTATACGTTAAGCTAGAAAACGAATTCGAGAAAACTGTTGGTGTGATTTGAAGCGCTTGAATAAAAGTAATTTTTACAATAGAATTAATTTAAAAGTCAACATGCTACAAGCATATTTCCGATTTCAGCATGAGAAGCGCAACAGTGTATCAACCGACCAATAGGATTGAAGTTTTAGCTCCTACCTTCAACTACATCATGTCAGGAGAGCATGAAAAGACGAAAGTTTAAAGTTTTCTAATAAAATGTTTTTGGATTCGTTTAATTTTGATTAGAACTTTGCTTTTAACTTGTATAGCTGAGTATCCCTAATTCTCTTTTGACATAAGCATGCTTTGGAAAAAATAAAGAGTTTCTATTTTAAAATTATTTTAATTTATAGAATAAAGCTTTTTATAACATATGAAAGAAATCTGTACAGAATTTCTTCAGAACAAACGTGATTTCAAAAACTTTATTCTTAATCATCTCAATCTACTCAAACGATGTAGTATTGAATTAAATTATTAAATGAATGAATTTTCAGAGAATTAGTCATAATATACTTGATCCATAGTAAAAAATATTGTAAAAAAGTATCAGAACAAAAAAGAAATAAAAGAATAACTCTTCATTCACAACTTTTAAATTTAATGCACAAACCCCGTCTCATTAAAAAAATAAGAACATACTTGTGTATCACGTGTTCTTATTTTGATCCCTTTTTTATTTTACATGACGTAGTTAAAGGGAGGTGCTAAAATACGGCAATCATTGAATCATATTGGTCAATCGGTACATTGTTGCGCTTCTCATGCTGAATTCGGAAATATGCCACTTACAACAACTTAAAACAACTCTATATTAAATGCATTAAAATAACGCAATAGACGAGATTAGTGATGACGTTTTTTGTTTTGTTTGGAAACGTTGATTCGATCCGTGATTGGTTACATACGGATCCGTACTGTCCGTACAGTTCACGGAACCAATCACAGACTGAATTTACGTTTCCAAACAAAACAAAAAACGTCACACTAATCTCGTCTATTTCACAGAAAAAATATATTTTTTGCAAACTTCGGAAGTTGGTCACTCAAGGGAAAAAAACTTTTACTCAGCTGTGTTACTAAACAATATTGAACAATATGAATTTTCAAATATATTTTTAAGTAAAATAAGAGAATCCAAATATGGTTAATTTCCACTCATTATTTCAACCAATATTTTGGAAAATTAGGGGGGGAAAGAAAATATGTGTTCTTTTTTAATTTTCATAAAAAGTAACAATGTGGCAACAAAAGAAAGCGTGTTTTTATTTACTCTTGTTAAAAATCGTCTGCTTTGAAGAATGGAGGAAAAAGTATTTTATATTATGCGAAAATTTTATTCATTAAGGTAAATATGTTCAATATTTTTAAGGTAAAATAGATTATAAAATTTCAAAAATTTTAAGTTCTTTCAATTGATTAACTTTCTTAACTTAAAAGGTCTGTCTTATATTTTTTGTGTGTTAAATCTCTATCGACATATTTTCAATCTCTTTTTATAAAATATTCTTTAACTCTTATCTAGAAAATTTGACTCTAGAAAATTGAATGTTCACTACAAAATATTTTAATTATAATAACTGAATATATATATATATATATATATATATATATATATATATATATATATGTTTTTCATGTTTTTATGATTTGAGAACATTAGATTGGTATAAGATTTTACTTTTAAGTTGATAAAAATCTGTAAAAGTAATAATTAAATTAATTCGCTTATCTTTAAATACAATACCGATATCAAAATGATTTGGTAAAATTGGGAAGTAAACACCTATTGAAATTAATGATTTTGACTATTGTATATCATCACAAAGGCTCTAAATAACCAGTCTTTTAATTTTTTTAGTTTTTTTAAAAACACTAATTAATTTGCAATCCTAATTTAAAAGTTCCAAAGGAGAAAAAACGAGCATGACGTCACAGTAGCGAAGTACAAAGGAGCCGCCGATGGCTCAAACTGCTCCAACCAATCCACTGCTCAAATTTCCCCCCTTCTATTTCCGAACGATGACGCGTTCCGCCAACCTGACGTAATGTGTTTCGCTACTGCGCATGTAGTTTTTATTTATTTAAAAATAAACTAATGATCGGATTTGAACACTTTATTCACCGATGAAAATTACCTTTTATGAAAATCTGTAAGGAAAAATTAAATTTGAAAAAAGTGTTTACTTGTCAATTTCTTTATCTGTCCCGTTAAAAAGTGCCAAACAGTTTTGAGCACCAAATGCCAAACATCGCCAATAACTGCAAACCAACTCATTAAAATCCATGAAAACCATAGAACAGAGAGTCCGTGGCCATAGGCGCTAATGAAAATTAAAAAGTGGGATGGATGTGGGACTATTTTGGCGCTTGGATCGCATCTACGTCTCGAGAGGCGGGGGAAAAAGCCTGATTGGGTGAGAAAAACTATTTTCCTTCTTCGAAAATAGCGGATTGAGTGACGGGTTAAATGCACACGTCACAGCCAATCACAGGTTTGGTTACCAAAATTTACTGCCTATCTCTCTGTCAATCATTTAGTTCATCGTGGCACCCTAACATCCGTCCATAATTTGGAAATATCGTTTTGAACCCTCTGTTAGGATTTTTCTCTGTGAAGAAATAAAAGTCTGGCAATATTTGACTGTGCAATAGACGGAATGAACAAATTATTTTATTTAATAATTTTTTTCTTATAAATAATTCATTAGGATTTAATTTTAAATAAATTTTAAATTACCAAATTTTGCATCTCTTCTTTTTCGCTGATGTAGACAATAAATTTATGTTTTATATTTTTGGGGTTGTAATTGAGGATAAGCCAGAGGTAAAAGGAACTGATCTGATGAATACTACTAAAAAAATAAGCTTCAATTCAAACTAGAAAAATTATCAAAATATCTCAACTAACAGTTTTGTGCTTTCTATTTTTATTATGTTCTGGTGTATAATTTGTACACACCGTCAATATACAGTCTAATTAGCCATTTTTTCTTCCAGCTAATCCTAAAATACCTTTTTTTACTAATTGCTATAATTTTCAATTTAAATTTATTAAAAATACTAAATTCTATTTCCTTGCTGTATTTGTTTTGAAAAAAATATAAATATAATTTTTAAATATATTTGGGGATACTTAAGCCACTTTTAAAAATTCAATAGTTTATGATTTTTTTAATTAATTAGGTACAGCAAAAAGAAATGTAGTGTTTAAAAGTTTGATATATTCTCTTTAAAATTAAGTGGTTATTATTTTTATTTGGATCATTTTTCTATGTATAAAAACTAATTGCGTTTTCATTCTCACTGTAGCTCAAGTATCTCCGCTCTCCCTCTGCTATTTTATTTTGCATCTTCATCTGCATTCATTTAAACATAAAACTTAAGGATATGGTATTTTTATTTATTTTTTGTATTTAAGTTTTTTTTCGAACGTTTTTACTCTCAATAAGGAAGTTGCATGTGTCAGATTTTCAAAAACAAACAAGTGTTCCGTATGGTTTTTTGTACGGTAAAATGAAATATCTAGTCAGTTTTTCAAAAAAATGTACAGGTAATTAAATATTTTAATTTAAAAGTCGAGAAAAAAGCACGTGACTGAAAATGTTTATTGTTTAAACTATAAGATGACGTCAACAATAATACCATCAACTCCATTGCTTTACAACAATGTTTAGTATAAGATGACGTCACATCCAAACTCTTGGCGTTTTCGCGCGCTTTTAAAAAGGGGATTTTTGTTAATTTTTTTGGCAATCAAAAAACTTCTCGATCGGCCTCAAATTTTGGGTAGTTGCTTATTTTTGCAAGAGGAATCGATTAAAAAAATAAAAATAAATCATGCAACTTCCTCATTAGAATAACCTCTGGTCAGGTAGAATTTTATGAGTTTTCAAATATCTTTCTCTCTTAAAATATTATAAAAATAAACAAAGCTGTACTTGTTTACTGTTTACCATTTAACAATGATATTCAGGTTTTTATTTAATTCGTGGGTATTGTATAGAATTCTGTAAATATTTAAAGTTAAAAACAGAAAGTGCTGAAATTAGTAGATTGTTACAGGCTATGTAATAAATCCGGGAATTATTAAAAATATCCTGGCATGCAATATAAATATCAGGTTTATCACTTTGCACATAACAGTATACTTATAATTTATAATTTTCATTCAATCATTACTTCAATTAAAATTAACTGAGGACAACAGTCATATAAAAATTTATAAAATTGGAGTTGTTTTAGATATTGCAGTTTATATAACATATCTCTCCTTTTCTTTCTTTACAAACTGTCATTCTAAACATTTATTTCATTTAATAAATGAATAAATGTTTTATAATTACGTTGATTTATTGTGACTATCATGTAATCAATAACAATACAGTCAACTCCACTAAATGTGATCACGTTTGTCCAAGTTCAGAATGATAACAATAACCGATCGATAAATAAGCGATTTGATACCTGAAAGTGTCTAACGCAGTCACTCGAGTGTTTGTGTATTAAAATCACCACTGTAGAGTCCTAGTTAAAGTATTTTTAAAGATTTTCTAGTATGTATTTTCACCTTAAACATTCTTATGAAAGAATATGATAGTGGAACTTACAACACTAATAAATAAATGACTCATCTTGTACGATTGTGTAATTAAATTGGCCTCCAAACGGGAAAAAGGTTTTTAGGGGATTTCACCAAATTTTGATGACACTTAACGATATAATGATCTCATAAAACTATACATTTTGGGTTAATTTAAATAAGAGGAAGAAGGACCAGTCAATTTTGATAATATTATCCAATTGATAATATTAACCCGGGATCACATCAACTGTAGTAATAATAGTGCAGATTATTTTAAGAGAACAAAAATTTCAAAACAAAGTTTATTAATCATTTTGACTAATAATTATATCTGATCCGAAAAAACTTTGTATAAATGTTAAAATATTTCAAAGAAAACTTTTTGTAGTGTTATGTCTAGAACCTCCGAAAAGGCATTCCTAAATATTATTGGACCATATTCCAAATATGCACCACTTCGAAATTATCCTATATAAAATTGACTTTGTTTGGTGTTATGGATTGTGGATTGTGTTATGGATTATGGGGTTAACATGGGAAATCGGGATATTGGGGAAGTAACTAATTGGATTCTGTCACAACTAAATTTTATTTGTTTTTTTCTTTCAAGAAAATGAATTGGATGGGTGGTGCTCGAACGAGAATCAAAGCTAGCAGTGACAAGAAAAAACAACGAGAATTTTTTGAAAAGAGAAAGAGAATTGCGGCCCAGAAGGATGCGTCATCTAATCTCACAAATACAGCACTGAGCGGAGATTTGATATCCTTTTATCTCACTCAAAGAAATTTGATGAAAAACATCCATGAACCTAAGCCTACCAAAATAATAAAACAGGATCTCGACAATCATTCCTTAAATGGATCTAAATACGTTAACTTACCTCAACTACCACCACATTTCAACAACGAAGGAAACCCTATTAAAAACTGGAAAATTCCAAAACGAGTCAATGAATCTCTCATAGATCAAGAAAACCTAGAATATAGTGATTCCATTAGTGCAGATGAACCTAAGCCATTTCAGCTTGAAAGCTCACCATGTAAACCGTTTTCAAGCTTTGCAGACATGAATGGAATGAGTTTTCACAATGAAGAGAGGAAACCCAAAGACTTGGGAATGAGAGAAAAATTCCATCCTTTATCAATGCCTGACCTTTCTACCATTAAATCAAGGAGTCTTACTCCGAATTGTTCTTTCCAATATCCTAATCAAACCCCTGATATTAATGAAGCTTTTAAGAAGTACGTTTACGTAGACCGCTTTCAGAGGTTGAAAGAACATAATGAGAACTATGAAAACGCTAGTATTGATTTGGATGAAGATCTACACAGGAGTGTTTTAGAAAAGCAATTCCAGAGAGACTTTTTGCTTTCAAGAAGAGGAATGGAACAGCTCCCATGTAAAAAGCGTTCCAAGTCCAAAAGCAAACTCTATGAAAAAATGAACGCTCTGTTATCTAACTACGAAAACAAAGAAAGGTCAAATTCTAACAACTCCTTGTCACAATGGTCTAAACACAACTCTGCTTCAATGCCGAGAAAAGTGAAGAGAGATGGCAACTACCCTCTTGAAGGTATGGAATATGGTCATACAGAGTCTGATTTTAACTCAAGTAGAACTTGCAGAGAAAGTTTGAACGAACTGGAAAAGATGATTGAAGCCACTGCTTTAAAAAACCAAAAAGAAAGAATTTCTAACAAAATTTGTCGATCTCCAGAATCTATTGACTCAGAAAATGCTTATTTCTCTCCAACTGATTCTTCTCCGTCTAGTTCCCCAAGTTTGAACATTCCAAACTTTTTCAAAAGAAAGAAAATTTCTGAAAATTCAAGAAACGGTTTTGAGCATGACAGAAATGTAACTGCTAGTTATAAAAAGTTCTGCGCTACCGTCACTGACAGAAAAGCTTATGATACTGACGAAGCAGTAATAAACTGCCAGCGAACTATTAAGATTTCAAGTAGGGAATTTTTAGATTCCGAAGACAGCAGTGTCACTGATATAACCAATGGAAATAAGTTTAAGTATGGCAGGGATTTTAAACCTTCTGAAATGGAAAAAGAATTGCTCCCATCGTCTCTTTTGACTTACTTCCCAACCCCGAAAGTTTTAAAATCCGAAAAATGCTCAGTGAAGATAATTCAAATACCCAAAACCCCGAAGGAAGATTATTCTCTAGAAGGATATAATTCAACTCCAGGAAAGACGGGATACATGAAAGATGCATCAAATGAAAGTCAACACCGTGCACGAATTGAAACAAATGGGCATAACACTTCTGAAAATAACTATAACACAAAATGTCTTCAAGATTCTGCAAAAGAAATTAATTCCTTCCGTAATGAAAATAACTCAGTCAAAAGAAAAGTAAATGTGGCAACAAGCCCTTTCCCTTGCTTTAAATTCTATTCCAAAGCCAAGAATGTTCAAATAGGAGTTAGATCTCCAGTACAGTTTGTAGATGAAGACCCACTGAAACTAGATCCTTATGAAAAGTCCGTAAGTGTTGAGAATTCCATAATCTATCCTTTTATATACAAGAGTTTAGGTAATGAATTGTCAGTAATAAGAAATAAGCCAGATCAAGAAATATTTTGTAAGGATGATAATTACTATGACTTACCACCTACACTCCCCAATAGTCCTGCCTGTAATAACAGCGCAAGAGATTTCACAGTACCCGAAACTCCAGTTATAAACAATAACAATATGAATTCCTACCCAAATGAATTTAATAATATGACTGTAAACGAAACTCCGATTTCTACGCAGAAATATTATCAAGACAGTGGAAAATCACTTGAATATTCTTTCATAAAAAATTCTAGTAATGCTTCTGAGACAATAGAGTCTCCAAACACAAAAGTCTATGAAAAGGAGCAAAGTCTAACGTCTCCCTCAAAGAAAATTACTTTGAATTTACAATCATCCACAAATGAAGGAATTATTAATGCTAATGGTGTATTTACACCCGAGAAAGAGAAACTTTACCACCCAAAATTAAATGGAGAAGAATTTTTAGTTAACATTACAACATACATGAATGAAAAATCCCAAGGAAAACTAAATGAGTCATCTACAAGTGATAAGTCATCCCATTTTCTTATTCCAAAAGAAAATCCTATTTCAGTGTTAGAAGACACTGAAAATAGTTTAGTTCTCAAAACAGGAAAAGAAATCTCGACAGACCTTGAAGATACTAGAATTTTATCAGTAGAATCTATTTCAAGCAGCATTATTTCTCCTAAAAATGAAAATTTGAAAGATACTGAATACAATCCCAATAAAGCGCATCAAGCATCTTCTGAGGATTCTTTCAGTCCAACAACATGTGAATTAGCTGTTCAAGTTAATTTAGATGACCGTAAAGGATTTAGCAATATCACGACCTTTGAAAACCCCCCATCAATTGATACTGCTCAACAATCAACTCAAACAGCCATGGGTAACAACATAGAAGTTGTTAAATTCGATAAAGGGGTACAAACTTCCAAAGAAGAAATAAATGTCTATTGTCAAACATTATCTTTAGACATGAAGGATTCTTGTGTTCAAACTTCCCCTTAGATGATAGCAAGATAAATGTTGTACAATGGAGATGGTTGTTTTGTTTTCTAGAATTTTATAACATAATAACGATGTTTTATGGCTTTAGGCGGCTCCTCACAATTTAATTCTTTGTGATTAAAAGAGTCAAAGTTTGCTTTTTTCTATTTTAAAACTTGTGTTATTTTAAAATATGTGAAAAATGTAGAATTCAAAAGTTTTGCTATCATTAGCAATTTAGATAAACAGGTGAACAATTATCAAAGAATGCAATATAAAATACTCAACACATTTTTTTCTTATTAAATAAACAAATTTAGTGTGTGTTTTTCTAGCTCATAAGCTTTAAATTAAAATTTATATAATATTTTATTAATGTTTCAGTTTTTTATGTAAAACTATTTTACCACAGCAAATGCTGCATTTCTCTATTCTATAAAAAATACTGTAAAAATACTGTATTTTGTATTGAATGCTACTTAAAGAAGCTTTAATAAATATTTTAATTGTTTATTTCTTTTACATTTCTTTTAATTCTAAATAAGATTTGCGTAACAATCTAAACTATAAGTCTATCTTTACTTTACCATAAAAAATAGGTTTCTCACACAAGGCATTTTTTACATAGAGCAAATTTATACACTAATTCTCTGCACTGAGGTTATAATAGAAAAATAAAATCAACTTCTTTGCAAAACTAGAAAAGTAGGTTCGGTTCATTCAGGCAAAATAAGTGATCGAGACATGTTTTTTTAACCCCTTGAAGTATACTGGCCCATTGTTATACTGTATATATAATATTTAATACATTATTGATGAGTATTATCTTTATCTATTCAGGTAAGTATAAGTTACGAAAAGTTCAAGAATTCTAACTAAAAGCAATTTGACCCAAATCACTGTGAGTATGCATGTATTCAACGTTTTTGAAAGACTGAAAATAGCGTACTTAAATCTTTCAAGTCATAATTATCTTTTTAAATTAGAGGGTTAATTTAAAGCATATTTTAGCCATGCATTTATTGTCATATTTATAGTATCTTAAGCTATTAATAGTAGTTTTAAAACAAGAGATAAATTCTCTTGATGAGTTAAACCAGTGAATAAAAGCAATAAAAACAAGTCCAATAAAGTAATTTAAAGTCATTAAATTTTAAAAATATAATTTTAATATAAAAATTACTTATATGTTATGAATTTTATAGTATTTTAAAAAATTGCAGGAATAGCTTTTAAAATTACTTGAAAAAAACAAACTTTGAATATACTATTTTACAGCATAAAATTTTGAATGTGAGAAGTATATAACGGCCGTATTCACCGGTAACCTGACCGCCGCGCCGCACAGTGGAGTATTTGGCCGGAAAACCAGGCCAAAAAGGCTTAACACGAACTTCTACAAACAGGCATAAAAATAATATTTCTGAAAAGCTAATAAAATTTTGCATCCATCGGTGTAAAATTTTTAGCTGGGACTTGCATACTTTGGTTCCTAGCCTCTGTCAAAGTTGAAATTTCACTGAAAGTGAATGCCATTTTCGACTGATTTTTGACTATTTAGGACGTTTAGAAAATAATTTTTTGTGAGCTTCTGGATGAATGAAATGAAATGTAAATACCTGTATAGGATCAGGAATTTTCCGGGCTTTCTTAACGTATTTTTTGTTTTGAACTATTTAGTTTTTTTCTCATTGAAGAAACTGTTTAAACTCAAAACATGCTTCATTTTTTGTCGTTTTTAACTGCAACATAAGAATTGAGAAAGGTTTTCAAAAGGGAATTCCGTAATCCTCCGTCCAAAACAAGGTCTTGAATTAAAGATTATACTTTTAAGAACCACTTCCAATTCAAAAATTACTGCACTTTTGTGCACTTTTTGAGAAATATTTTTTTTTGTTAAGTACTACTTTACGCAATTGCAAGAAATGTTAAAGTCCGTTGGAACGTTTGCTCTTATTAAGACTGTTTAAACTTAATTCCCAACTGTTTTTCACGATTTTTTTCGTTGATTCATTTGGTTTTATGGTTCAGCCGAAAATATGAGCTATTCGGGATAAAAGTGGTCTAAGTCAAAAAATTATAAAATTTCAGTTAGGAATGAAATTGGATTAGTTTTTAGGTTTTTTTATTTGAGTTGCATCAAATATCATATGGTTAAGCTAAATATTTTATTTTTGGCCTCAAGGGTGACCTATAAACGACTACATTCATTTCCAAAACAGTTTTCATTAGAATTTTTAAGTAAAATAAGTCGACACTACGACCACCATGTTTCTTTCAGTGATTTATTTGTTTTGCTAAAAGAAAAACCAAGGTCATTCATATAAATGAGGGCCCACATATTTATATTTCTCTTATATATTGCTGAAGATACTTTTCGTAACTTTATTAGTAAATATTTAATTAACCACATACAAATTTAATACCTTAAGACCTTATGGATAAGCTAAAAAATATTTTTGTTTATAGTCCTTTATATATCTTGTGAGATTTCAACATATATCTTGTTAATCATTCTATCAACTTTTTAGTTTGAAAATGGTATCAGTTTAAAAGTTAATTTAAACAACTCTCAGTTAAGTTTTGACAAAACGGATCTCGCCAGAAACGGAATTTATTGTTGAAGACAAATTTACCCCACAATGTAAAATATAAACAATCCCAGTTTTTTTTTTGGGAAAATAAAACAATTTTATTCTAACCTGTTTTCATTTATGGTAATAATTTTATTTCATTCATATTTTCTCTGTGAAGTTAAACATCGCAATAAAAAAAGCAAATAGCTAATATAAATAAATTAAATATTTATCATAATTTATTATATTATAAATTTATATAAATGCTTGCCAAATCCATGTATTTAGTGATAAAAACAATTAAAGGACATTAACTTGGCTTGAACATCAAAAAAAGGCAGCGAAATATTTTTGGCCGGGATTTCAGGGCAAATACTCCACTGTGCGCCGGTCAGGTTACCGGTGAATACGGCCGTAAGTGGCTCCTTAAAAAAGAGGGATCCTATTTCTTAGAATAGTAATAAAGAACACAACTATTGCCTTATTTACTAGATTTGACCATAAAAAAGGTTTAGGAATTTGTGAAAAATTGTTATTTTCATGCCTTAATAGATATTTGACATGTTGTGGTGATGATGATGTCGTATCATCTCTTGATTTATATCTTATGGTGTGCTTGTATTATCTTTGCTATTTCCACCGAGTTAGTAGAATATAAATCCTCCTCTGAAAAGTAGTTAAATTTGTGAAGGCCAGCAGGGCAGTTGAAAACATGATGAGGTGTGAGTTCTTCGTCGGGGCAGTTGCCAAAGTTTTGATATCTTTTGGTCCCATCAACTAAAATTTTTATGGTATTTTGTTCATAGTCTGATGAGGGTCGCGGCGGTCTTCCTGTCAATGTTGAGTTGAGTTATTTGATCACGGTCTTTGATTCTCAAGGGGCAAAAGCCTTGACCCTTCAAAATAATTTGCATCTGCCAACGAAATTAGGGATGTATCCAACAGGTAGAAGTCCAACCTCCTCGGAGGCTCTGGCAAACCCTCTTCTCATATGAAATGTAATTATAACAAGTGGGTCAAACCTCCCTCAGCTAATCCAGCTCTCATTGGTTTTGAAATTCGCTTATTTAATAGAGATTTTAACCAAATTTGATGAAAGCTAAGAAAAAAGATACCGTACAATAAGAGTTTCTGTAGTCCCCGTCAACCCAATTCTTATCTGTACAGTCATTGGTTGGAATTCTTGAAAAAAAGCGCCTCCTCAAATTAATTCATTTGACCAATGATATGATAGATGAGGATTGGCTTGACGAGAACCACACATTTTTAAACGGGTACCGCTAGTGTAATATATAGAAGATAATGTCCTAATAAATATATTTTGCTAAAATTTATTTCTTTAATTTTTAGTTGGAACTTTTTGATATAAGCTTTAAAAAGTTAAAATATAGATGATATTCACTACCTCGCCTCTGCAACTCATAATTACTTGATGACATTATCATTATTGCCCGCTCCAAATTAAGAGAATCGATACAATGCCGATTCTTGCAATCTTTTCTTTATAAAGAGCCATTCCCATGCAGGCGACAGACGCGGCTCTGGCATCATCGGCCATTCGCTCCGTTATCCCGGTTGACACGCTGAGAAATGCTCCTCGAACAAATTGACATCTTACCGTGCCCGGGCAAGAACAAAAGCGACAGCGCCGGGCCATTTGGCTGAAATGGAAGGCGTTTACCATCCAAAAAACAACATCGGGGGAATCAGTGCTTCATACAATCGAGTTTCGAATCTACTCCACGATAAATATAAAATAAAACCCGGCCTTTTCCGTTTATGGGGGGTTCGGCTGTTTCTTCTCTTCCGCGGAGACAATTTAAAGAAAAGCGTCGTTCGTTGAGGCAATAGAAGAGGGTCTTTTTCATTCACGGAACGCCACTTGTTGTGAAGGGCAGAATAAAATGATGGCCTTTACGGGTGTAGGGTGGCCTCGGCAAATAAGCGCTGAGGAGCGCAGGAATAGATCTTTTGCATTTTAATGCACTTCGTTTTGACCGAATGGGATTTCTACGTGTTCTCTCTACTTCCAGATCATTTAGTTTAGTACTGCTATATGACAACGTATATTGACATTTTGAAAGTCTATTTACACTCGTGTCCAAAAATTAAAGATACCTTTATTTTTTGAATAATGATACAAATCTTAGTTCCTTATCAGTGTAATTCATATAATAGGATCTTTTAAGAGAGAAAATATATGGTCTGGGATCAAATTACTTAAACAACATTTGAGGAGGTAGAGAGACTCCCCAGTATAACATAGTTTCACACACATTCGGAATGGTAGCAGAAACTTTCAAGTGAGAGTTACACTGTAAAAAAATCTTTCTTCAATAAATGGAAACTTCCCAGCAGCACAGCTGCCGGATTATTTTCATAATTTGAGAAGGTATCCGTATTTTCTTTTTCCGTCATTTGAGGGAATGTCCGTTTTGTATTTTTCTGTTAAAGGAGGGAAACCTTCAGTTATTTTAGAGAACGTTCGTTTAATATCTATTCGTCATTTGAGTGGAACTTTCCGTTACAAGTTAATCACAACTATTTAGAACATATTTTTGCGATCTAATATACTAATATTATTGTGATTCAGTATATTCCTGATTATAATTTTGAAAAAAAAATGACAAACAATCCGTAAAATCCAAATAGACGATTCTTTTAAATAATTTACACTACCGATCACAGTAATACAAGTCTAATCAAAAGTTAAAAGTTATCACAATTAGATCACATTTTTACGATCTAATAAGACTAGTTAGGTATGCAATATTTTGAGACTTCAGCTACGTGGTGAAGAAAGCGATCGTACGATGTTTAAATATCTGTTTAAAAATAGTATATCAGAGTGTTTCTATTTTAAAGCATGGTAACGTTTACTACCAATAATACAAAAAATAAAAACAATATATTTTACTTACTTACCCCTAATAAATTTGCTGAAGGTTCGTTTCGCCTGAAGACGCTTGCACAAACTTCCATTACTTATTTACAACTATATTTGAGTCTCACCAAAACTAGTGGAGTACAATACGCATGCGTGAGGAGAGGAAAATTATAAAACGGAAACTTCACGATGAAAATTCCGTTTTGTAGTTTTACGGAATTAATCCATGAAACAGGCCCGTGCTGGCCCGGGGGGACAGGGGGACGTGTCCCCCTGCGCCCTTAGAAAGTCAAAGCGCCCTTTTGAAACAAAATATACTGATACACTACAATTTGTAGCATCAATATTTTCGTAACTAGAGAAACAGTGTAAAAGGTTTCCTTTTCTTTAAAATTTCAATGAAACCATTTCCCAAGGGCGGTCTACTCGGCGCGGCCGTTTGGCGCGAGAAATAAAATGAATGAAAGTAAATAGAACTCTCATAATCCTTCTAAAAATTAGAAGAAAAAATAAGCGTCGAAAAAAAATTAGCGCCGAATCGTCCCATTCCGTCCCAAGGGGCGCCCTTTTAACCTGATCTCTTGACGATTTTTTAAAGTTAAAAAAAAGCCTTCTCATTCTGGCGCCCTTACTGTATCATAATTTTGTAATACTCGCTTCGTAAAGCACTCTAACTAGCGCCTTTTTCATTTCCTCCCTGTCCTGGGGTTTTACAAAAATTTACCAGGGCGCCTTTTTTTTCGATGTAGCCTTATCTAAGGGTGCCCTTTTAGTCTACAGACGCCACAACAAGTTATATGGGTGCCCCTTGTTAAACGGTATCATTGAAATTGCAAAGAAAAGGGAATCTTTTACACTGTTTCTCAAGTTACGAAAATACTTATACTTTAAAAGCGCCCTAAATTAAGGCTACATCGAAAAAAAGGCGCCCGGTAAATTTTTGTGAAAATTATTTGATACACTGAGGGCGCCGGAATGGCCTCTTTCTTTAGCTTTAAAAAGTTATTATGGGTGAAGGCCTGAAGGGGCCTAGATAATATTACATGGGCGCCCCCTTTTTAAACCGTTTCAGCTGAAATAGTAAAGAAAAGGGAGAAAGTCCGTAGTGTTCGGGTCAATATGAGCCGAAACAAAAAATATCACTTCTAGACTTTAATTTAAGGACCGACAATGTGTATCACACCATGGGTACTGCGGTGATTTTTCATGGCGCCCTATGTTTAACACTTACATTTTTGTGAGGGCGGGGTGGTATTTTTCAGATGCTCCTCATCATGCACGCACCAGAAAATTTCTAGGGTACAACAGTGATTTTTCATCTTTATAGTGCTCTTTACGCCTTTAGTGATCGTTTAGTGATGTCTTTAGTGATCGAAACACATTGAAATCGCTAGGGTGGGGCGTTTAATTTTTAGGATGCTTTTAATTCAACAGGTAATTAATTCCTTGACACTGGCCACCTTACGTCACCTTTGGTCAAAAATTTTATACCTTTGAAAGAACTAAAAAATCCAAATCATCTATAGTTTTTGCATTAATTATAGAGGTATTTAACGTTATTTCCATACATTACAATAACCTCAATTAAAATCTAATATAAAAAATGTTAAATAAAAACAATCAAAATACCACAACTCGCAGTATTGCTTTGAAATTTTTTTCTATTGAGAAAAGTTATTAGTAAAACGTCACCAATAAAGTATGAACTAAAATCAGGGGCGTATATAAAGTGGATAAAGGGGGCCCTCCCCGACATTTGAACTGTAGTTGTAACTAAATCGTGTTAAAACCCTGTTTTTAAGCTCAAATTTCCAAAGTTTTCTGGGGGAGAACCCCCAGACCCCCCCTTTTGAATTTGAAGCTGCTATTATTATCACATCTTATACTCAAGTTATATCAAGATTCAAATATGTATTGAAAAGTTACATTATTTTATCTATATAAAATGTGCATGCGGGGCTTAGAAAAACTTGGGGGGGGGCTTCTCTCCTAGCAAAAATATACTTTTGGGTTTTCTGCATAATATCTACATTTTTATTTGGGCTCCTCCCGAAATAGATTTCTATAGACGCCACAGCAGAAAATTAATTTTTTATGTTAACTAATAAATATTACAACGGCGGCGCCCTTTCACCCTTTGTCCACCGCCCTCTGAAGGTACCCAGCACGGGCCTGCCATGAAAAATTCACGAAAAATAATACGTTAAAAGACGTTCTTTTTTTACAGTGTAGTTAGCAATAAATTCCATGTTATTACTTAAGGATATGATATTCCTGAACTCCATGCATGATTTTAAATATGTGGAATACATTTAAGTAATATTTTTAGACCACATTAAGGAATACCTCATCATTTTCAACCGAACTTAGCTCTAGGATCATTTATAGGTGGGTGGTAACCATATTTTTTAATTGCCTTATGTGTTTGATTCTACTTATATGGCTGGTCACTCTGAAAACGTAGTTTTGTGTCATTATTTAGAAGAAAAACTTAAATTATCCTTAACTTTTGAACACGCTTGTATTTACAAGAAGAAGAAGAAGAAACTTTATTACACATGTAACAAACACAGAAATGTCAGAAACAATGTGATTTACCTAGGGGAAGGAACACCCCGTACAGGCGAAAAAGAAATTATATAATCAAATAATAAAAGTTTTAAAAAACGACGAATCAATTTTATTTTTAAGGTGGTAGAAATTAAATAAAGAAAAACTTATTTCGACCAATTCAAATATATGAGTTTTCCATTTCAAGTTAGAGTATACAAGATATTTGTAGGTTAGAACACATTTAAGAATATGAAAATGGCAGTTGGGTATATTTCCAACGTGTGTTTGCCTATCTTTATATAACACCTAATCGGAATCGTTGTTGACTAGTCAAATTTTCCAACAACCAACCAATCAGATCGATGACTAAAGTCCCAAAGTAAGATACTCAGGATTTACAGTATTTAATTCTATCACAAAGTAATCCGTAACTAAGAGTCTAATTACCATCTCAGTGATATGAAGGAGGGGGTGTTTTATGAAAGTTTTGAAGTGAGGGGATTATGTTTTGACTTTCTACTCGATGAGAGTGAGTGTTGTTGAGACATAATCTCACTAAAGGAATCTCTTCAAAGTAGTAATTTAAAACTCACTTCAGACGGTTATCAAGCATTTAATTAATATGCATGGATTTTGAAAAGAAGGGAAAATCTTGATAATTGGAAACGACTCGCCATAACTTTTATATCCTTGTCAAAGTACACAATTAATAGTTTTATTTATTCATTAAAACCTGGAATGTTATTTCAAGAAATAATATTTCTTATCAGGGCCAAAATAATATAATCTGTCTTTTTAAGGGGTGATTTTTACAATAAAACTGAATTCAAAAGTTACTTTGGGTATACTATTAATATTTATTTGCATAATTTAAGTTAAGTAATTGCTTTTTAAAAACACCATTTTAAAACAACATTTTTTTAATTGCTTTTTAAAAACACCATTTTAAAACAACATTTTTTTAATTGCTTTTTAAAAACATTAAAGAATGTAACCACAAAAACATTCAGACTCTACCTTTTTACGTCACTATGTTTTTTAATTTAAAATATATATGAATAATTCTGTTGCAATTTTCTTTCCCTTTTTTTTTCTCTATCCTAAAAAGTACATCTACAAAAGTCATTCTTGAATATCCTGTGTAGTTGAACCAGCACCATAAGTAATGCAATCAAGGATATTGGATTATTAATCTATAGGACCAACCTCCAATAACAAGTATTCATTTTTCATGGATGTCAAAAACCCTATCCTTTATCATAGCTTATACCTGTTGATGTGGCTTGCTTCCATTAATTCACCACCATGATTATCAACAAGTCTTATTAAATATTTGCTTTTAGATTATGTACACTAGGGGTGTATCGAAAAAAGAAACTTTTTTTATTATTATTTTGATGATGCGTTACTGCGGAAAAGTTGTCTAAGGTGGCAGAGAGTACCTGTGATTTTTTTCAGAATTTTTGAATGATATCTTTTGGTGCCAACTTTGCCCTGAAGGTTTCCCATGTCATCCTATGAAGCGCGAGCACAGAAAAGAGCGAAAATAGGTCTTTCGCCCCTCATGCCTACTCTAATCACACAACGAATGTCTTCACTTGAGTTATGGGCCCTATATGGAGTATGCTACCAAACAAAACTTGAATAACAACTTAAATCTCTATGTTATGTTCATTGTGGGCTCAAATTTGAACGAGGAAAGACGCGATTTTCTTATTTTCATGAAGTTTGGGCAGTTTTTCGTTTAGACTCATAGTTTGATTTAATTAAGCCCAATGTTCAGTCACCTCCTCTTGGTGGGATCTGGGTTATTTTACGACTAAACTCTGTCTATAAATTAGCGAAGAGCTGAGCAAATAATTTCTGCGTTTCCCGTCTATCTGAGCTTTGAAAATCTGCTCTCTGAAAAGCGCGTCTTTCCTGGTTCAAATTTGAGCCCACAATCAACATAATATAGAGATTAAGGCTGTTATTCAAGTTTTATTCAAGTTTGGTTATACACCATATAGGGTCCATAACTCGAGTGAAGACATTCGTATTTAGGGCAAAGTTGACAGCTAAAGATATCATCCGAAAACTCAAAGAAAAATCTCAGGTACACTCTGCCACCTTAGACAACTTTTCCGCACTAACGCATCATCAAAATCCTAAAAATGTTTTTTCGATACACCCTAATGTACACATTTCTTACGAACACACAATTGTAACATGATTCTAAGACAAATAAGTACTAAATTTTACAATAAGGAAGTTGCATGTGTCAGATTTTCAAAATCAAACAAATGTTCCGTATGGTTTTTTGTATGGTAAATTGAAATATCTAGTCAGTTTTTCAAAAAAATTTACAGGTAATTAAATATTTTAATTTAAAAGTCGAGAAAAAAACACGTGACTGAAAACGTTTATTGTTTAAACTATAAGATGACGTCAACAATAATACCATCAACTCCATTGCTTTACAACAATGTTTAGTATAAGATGACGTCACAACCAAACTCTTGGAGTTTTCGCGCGCTTTTAAAAAGGGGATTTTTGTTAATTTTTTTTTTGGCAATCAAAAAATTTCTCGATTGTCCTCAAATTTTGGGTAGTTGCTTATTTTTGCAAGAAGAATCGATTAAAAAAATAAAAAAAAATCATGCAACTTCCTCATTAAAACTAAAGTCAACTTCCGGGATAAATTCCCGTAGTCTTGAAGATGCTAAAATGTTTAACTTTTCGACTCCAACTTAGGAAGTCATCTATTAAAATGTATTCCGACTAAGAACAAAGATATAACTTAGTTAAAGTATGTGGTAATTAGTAAAGTATTAAATTTTGGTATTAAGAAGCTTTAAGAGCTAGTACAGAGTGGAATTTTCAAAATTTTCAAATTTTAATAACTGTATTAACAAAAATGATATCTATTCTTGTATTCCGTTTAAGACGTCGATTTTTCAATTCGTAAAAGAAAAACTTGTGTAGTTGCTATAAATGGTAATACCACATGATGTAAAAAAGATACCTAAACAGTAGTGTCGTGAAGGCAAGGTCGAAATTCAAATCCCGAATGCGCATATCAGTCGAAACTTTTAACATTTTAAAATCTTCAAGACTATGTCCCCGGAAGTTGACTTTAGTTTTAATTATAGCTCAGGCCGTTAAAGTCTTCATAGTTTTATCTCACTACATTTTACTATTTCATGACTTAGGCTAAGCGCGCACTATAGACTTTTGTAACGGCGACTGAGACAAAATTATCACACGTATTGTCACCACATTTGATTCGATACCCTCTCTGTTCTCTACTGGCATCATACTTCCCTAACCACTGTCACTTTTCACGGTCACGTTCTCTGACCGTCGTGTTGCTCGGGGGAGCCACATTAGAATTTTTTCGGTGTTCCTCCACGAGTGGAAGAAAACAAACCCGGTCAAGAACCGCAAAACTCCCTTACGAGGATACATAAAAAACGGTTATCCCGATCTGGTCACGGAACAAGAGGAGTATTCCCCCTTTTTTCGGTACCGTGTTGCTCCCCTAATCGTACATCATTTTCTGCGACTCAAAAAATTCTTGTCATTTCTCACACAGCCCAGAGAATTATTTTAAAAAGATCTTTTGTTCTCCCTCAAAAAAACAGAATCCGTGTGTGCGGAAAATATAGATGGGTAAGAAAAATGAAACGAAGTGAAAAAACCCACTCCAGACGGGTTCTTTCTTTTCGGGGATGTTCGAACTTTGGTATCACGTATGATGTGCATAGTGTCACGCTCAGTGGTTTTTTTTCATTCCGCTCTTGAAGTTTGTGTGTTAAAATTTTGTTTCCAAGATCACCATCGTTGTAAAACATGTTTTCATATTTATGGCTTAAGGATTCCGAAGAATGCTGCGTATTAATCAAGGCTGCGTGTTTTGTCGTTATTAAGCATACTGGTATTTGTAAGCTCAAAAATAAACTGGAACTATAGCTTAACATGGGAAATTTTCTTCTTACAAATGTTTTGTATAATGTGCGTAGGAAGAAAGAAGCAAACATAAGACTCTATTATTCGCTTAACCTATAAAAAGGGTGGATTTTATATTATTATAAAGAAAGTATTAAATTGTTTCGCACAACAATTTCTTCTCTGTAACTACGAGTATTAAGTCAAAGAAATTTCATAACTATAAAGATATAATATTAACTGTTACCACTATACATTTCACAAATAGACAAGCATTTATATTTTCAAATAAAATAGTGAATGTATAGATTTGATGTGAAATAAATCTAAATTAAAATTAAGAGTAATTATAAATTATTTTTAAACAAACATAAGTGCAATTGAAAAGGATATTCAGACACGATATATTTTATTTTGAATAACTTAACCCTCCTACATAACTCATCTAACTTTCAAAGAACATTTCTTATTGCTTCTTATAGAGAGAATATACTTCACAGCAAAATAGACCATTTACAGAAGATTTAAGTGCCCCATTTTACTTTATGCGAGAAACAACCATAAAATGCGGTGATAAATGATACCGATATGAGTTTATTTCAAAGGATGAACATATCTAAACAATATCACATGTGAACCTGTATAACATGCGTCATGTAAATTTTAATATGGGCCCCTCTTTCCTCTAATTTTAAAACATTTAAAAATTTTAGTGACTAATACTTTAATTAAATTCCATGGATTTTAGAAAAAACATACCATCATTTATGTAATAATACTGCATTGAAAGAAAAATAGAATATTTACGTATATATAGGATTAAAATATTTAATGAAAGCTTATCAATTCTCACTCGGTATTTGTATTGTTTGGCTACCCTGACTGCAATTTAGAGTGTCTTCTACAATCGCTTCTAACTCAATAAATAAAACTCTGTAATTCGTAGATAGCTAGAATAAGAAGCAATTTAAACAACTTCAAAGTTATTTGTGGGGAAATTAGATTGCAAAATACTTAGAAGTGAAGCTTTAAGTACGAGAGACGAGTAGAAAGAGATGGAATAAATCGATTCGGACAAATGAAGTATTTTGAAACTACATTTAGTTGTTTCAACACCGAAATTGGGTTTGTTTCTATCTCAAATATCTTAGTAACAAGCTAGCTCAATGGTTTTGTAGGATACTAGATTTAAAACTGATGGGATTTATATTATTAGATTATTGTTTTAAATAAGGCTAAAAGTTTTAAGTGACTCATTCGATTTAAAGAACTGTGTAGTACTAGTTCCATCTATATATAATATAGTTGCAAAAGAATGAAAATTAAGATACTGTATTTATTTCTCAAACCCATACTCAAACTTATATGGAAATTTCTAATCCATACATCTTTAAAAGAATCACTTTTGCAATATTTCAGAAAAACGAGAAATATTTTTTGAAATTTTTAAAAGACCTTGAATTTATGTAACATTGTAAGGAGCCATGTTCGTATTATAAATTTAATTAATTTTAAAAACGTGGGGTACATAACTATGCTATTTAATTCATCATTGGGATCTAAAGAATTCGAAATAATCCTCCTTTCAGCATACTGATTTCAAACTATGAACATTAACGGCTGTATTCACCACTAATAAAGTTACCCTAAAATCAAGCATTTTCGACAACTCTAATTGGCTTCTTCAACTACCAGTTAGATGTTTTGATTCCAGGTTAACCTTAGGATAGTTTAAAAGTGACCCCAAGGTCCATCACCTAAATCCACCCATGGAGGTGAATACTGACGTTATCCACTTGCTCGTTGTAAACGTTCAAAACCTCTATTATTTACTTTCTTTGTTTATTATCATTGGTTAATAAATAATTTTTTCTTTGGTTCTCGGTGCATCCATAGTCAGAACAGAATTTCGTTGCAAAAAACGAGGATTTCATGTGAATATTTCCAATTTAATGACTACATAAAAAATTATAGTGAATACCAAACCTCCAACTAAAATATAGCTGTATTCTCTTTTAGTACAGACATTCTTACATAACCTTACCACAGCATAACCCAAAAACCACAAGAAAAAATAAAAACCTGCCTTTCCATAAGAATGGGAGGTGTGGGCGATAATGGGGTCCCCCTGACATCTGCCTACCACCGGGTTGAGCTGTTTACTTTTAATAAACGTCAGCTGCAGACGATAGGGATAAAAACCGGTGTCGTGTCGGCGCAGGAAAAAACGTGTCTGCCTTGTCACTGCGATTAAGAGGTGCTGCCAAAAGCGCTTTTTTTAATTTCGGAGGGTGAGAACTTCCGACTGCTGAATTCGAAGGGAGGTTAATGGGATAGGGGGTGTTCTAGAGGGCCGATCGAATCTTTTCGGAGTAGTTCGAAGGGATGATTATTTAGGACGGGGTTTGGAAGTGAAGGGTTTAATTTGTGGGGAAATCGTTTGAAATAGAAGAGTGGGTGTTTTTTTAATTGTTTTTGATTAAATTTTAAGTTGTCTAATAAGTTTAAAGGTGTATTTAAATATAAGATATATTTAAAAGTGTTTTTTAATATTTGTTCTGAGTAGGAAATGTTTTATAGTTTTTACGATAAAGTATAGTTTCGAAATATTTTTTGTATATGAATAAAACACTCGTGTTTGAAAACATTTTTATATTTAAAACTTATATTAGGAGGAAGAAAGAATATATTGGTGTTCCTTTCATTTTCATCCCGGAATTAAATGGGAATTGATATTCATATTAAAAAACACATATCTACAAAAAAAAATTTTTTTAGTTACAAACCACACATTATACATAGTATTTATAAAATGATTCTTTTATTTTATTAAAAATTATAATATTCCCTTTCGAATTATATCCTGTAATATCTCCTAAATCAAAGGAGATTATCGACACAGAAAATAATACCTATATGTGTTACTAACATACAAATTTAAAATTTTAGTCAACCTCTACCTACAAATTAACATTTCAGGTTTCAAAAGTTTTTTTAAATCACTTCAATTGAAATTTTTTAAATACCCAATACTCCCGTTATATTAAACAGTTCACTCCTCCCAAACTCCCCCCATCTAACAAACACCCCCTCCTTGAACCCTCCCAAAACAAAACAAAAAAAACACCTCATCTCCCCAGAAAACATCCCTTCTAACAACCTCATCACTCCATATCATCACTCTCATTCACAGCAGAACACAAAGACGGAAACAATTTCCCACCGCGGACACCACGCGTTCCACGTGCGTGCATCCGTATTCCCGCAAGAGAACGCCCGGGTTTTTTCTCTCTTTTCTAAACTACTCTCCGTAATGACGCACATTTCGCGGAGTAATAGCGCTTCTCTTCTCTCAGATCGATGCCGCTGTTGATTGTTTCAAGATGCGTCCACCGCACTGTCATTATTCGCACGAGCAAAGTGCCACGTTTGTCATTCATTCATTCTGCTGTCGGAGGCGCGGAAATAGGTTTGCTGAGGTTGGGTTTTTGTTTAGCGGCGTCTTCTGATTTACGGCTCGTTTCTGGTTGTAATGAATGAGGTGTGTAGGTGTCGTTGTTGTGTAGTGCACTACGTTTGATTTTCCTGTTGGTGATATGTCATCTTCCGTTTCTTAGTTGGTTCTCACAATGATAACAGTTGTTTTGTTGTATAAATATTTACACTGATTGTAAATTGCGTTCTTCAATGTGATTTTTTCCTTTTTATATTTTATTTTATTTCCTTTTGATTTTTTCCTTTTTTTTATTTAACCCTTTCAATCTTAAGCCACTCCATATTACTATTGAATCCTATGGAAAATTTGGACCTGTAAGACAGAAAAGGCTAAATTCTTCATTTTTTTCTAAAATGCTTATTGGAAAAATTTTAACCTTTTACTCTTAGACCATTCGATACTTCCATCGAATTATATTGTAAATTTGGAGCAACTAAGACTGAAAGGATCAAAAATTCGAAATGTTTCGTTTTATTTGTTCCATTTAATACATTCCTTCCATATCATCGTTTTATAAATTTTACGGTAAAAGGAATTTTTTTTGTTGATATGGTTTTAAAGATGGATTAATCACTAAAAGTATCAATTTTATTTTATTCAAGAGAATGAAATACATTAAATGCACTTCAATTCTTGTTTGTAATTTTAAAATTTTCCATTACATTATTTTAAAACACTTTTAGGTTGAGCTAATTTTGTTGATTCCAATCAGAGGTTACCTGTACTTAGAAATCTGTAACAACAATCAAAAACATTTCAAACTCTGTGATAACTGTATGAAATGTGTTCCATTCTATGATCAACACTTGATAAAAATTGATTCTAAGAAAAAAAACAGTTTTACGTAATATTTTGCCTTTTTTCCCACTTAGTACGGCCCAAAACAACTCGTCTTCTGCCAATGACAAATCCTAAATGGTTACACACGCACTCCCAATTCTTAACTTAACACACAACTTAAGCATCTTTAAGCAACAAAACTCAACACATACTTTTGATGATCCTTTCTACTTCCATAACAAGGCCCAAACAATAATTTACCTAATTAAAAACCTTATCATCACACCAACCAAATCATAATACTTAAAACCAAACACCGCTCAAAGCGTCTCCTCTCACAGACACCGCCCATGATGCTCCATTCTTCCGACCTTTCATCCCAACACCCCCCTTAGAACAATCCTCCATTCTTTTGATCTCGTAATCCTCGACGTCAAAAGCGGCCCCTGATGAACTGGACTGACGCGGCCCGCTGACGTCGCATTAGTCCGCGCCCCTAATCTACCCCGCTTCGAGAAAGGGGCGAGAATTTATTATGCCGGCTAATAAATAACGCGCCTAATTAACAGGGGTGGGGATTATCCCCAATCACACCCCTTTACCTTCCCCGACAACAAGTGAGGGATTCATTCGCCAGTTGTTTTGAGTCTGATCAGTGCGCTTTGTTGTGGGTATGACGGCTCAAGCCGCTCAAACGTTCAAGATTCGTCCGATTTTAGTCATATTTGGCCCAATTTCGTTTATTTCTAGTTGCAGTTATGTAAATTTTGCATATTTGTATTGAGATGTGATACTAGGGGGTGCACCCGGTGGCGTCGAAAGTTTGGTTAAAGGTGTAAATGCTTTTTGAGTCAAATAAGAAAGAAATACCATGGGTATTAGTATCAAAATATGGGCAGAAAAGAATTAAATTTTTAAGAAAAAATTCAAATTTTTACTGTAGCATATGTTTAGAAAAGACATTTCAAATAATTATAAAGTTCTTGAACAATAATATTAATAAAAACAAATCTTTAATTTAATTATAAGATACAAAAATTTAATAATTAACTATCCTTCAAAACTATCAATTACATAAAATGTTCCAACATTTTTTGGTTCGAGAAATAATAATTAATAGTTCGTATATAATAATTCGAATTAAAATAAAAATCTCCTGTTGGATAAACATCCTTAGGTTAAACACTGAAAATCAGATGAAAAATTTTTGACTGAAGCTGATAATGTATAAAAGTATTAGAACATCAATAAAGACTAATTAATTAAATTTTACTAACATAAAGATAAAACATTTTCATTTATAAATTTTAACTAAAACCTGTTCAGTTTTATGCCTATAAATTTTAAGGCTTAAAATATTTCGCAAAGCAATTTTAACTTTAATTATAAGGAGCTAAGATAAAAGGATATGTGTGATAGTTAATACTTTCTCCATACGCATACTTTATTTCTTAATTTATATTCTTTATTTATAAGTATATACTTTATATACTTCTTCGGGGAAATATTTATTTTAACACTTTGTTTGAAACTCCCTTTGATTATTTCTGTGTTCCTATAAAGATAATATTTCATTTCCATCAACTTAGAGGAATTAATTTTTTACACTTTTAAATTATAGTTACCTCCTTTTTACATGTTTTCAAAGAAAAAACTCTTGAAACTAAAGATGCATGAGGTTCATATTACACATATAAGGGTAACTTGACTATAAATAATTTTTTTAATTAAATATCAAATGACGAGAATCAGTAAGAAATTTTGGACATTTAAGATCACTTTATTATTATACTTATAAATAGAATTATTTTCACGCGTGCGAGTTTACTTTTATAAACTAAAATGTTTTCACAACTAAAGTTGAAATAATGGCACTTTATAAAAACTGAGAATAAAAAGTTTAAACTAAAAAAACTATTAGAAGATTATCTCTTTTATTTGTTGAACTTTAGATTCTCTTCTATGAATATAAGCATAGCGTTTTTTACTATTTTTTCTAAAATTTTCATCGATTAAAAAACTCAGAGCTATTTAAATTACCATACCTACTTTCCTAAAAACAACTATCGTTGATTACTGGGCGTTTTTTATGAATTTTAAGATACTTTTGAGGAGAATATTGATACAGGAGAAAAACTTTTGACGTCTTGCAAAACACTCTGAGCCGAATCTGTGTTACTATCATTTAGATTTTAACTTCTTTTCAAAGTTTTGTTTTACTGTCAAAGATTTTCTCGTAGCGATCGTCCAACTTTATTAAGATAAACAAACTTGGTAAAATTTTTCCTCTACCAGAGGTTACTGGTGAAGAACTCTTCTTTTTGGTAAAATTAACTTTTTCCTTTAAAGCCCAAATATAATAAAAATTAAATACGCAGATTTTATGTGTACAGAATCATACTAATTTCTCTTTTTTACGTTTTTATAAACAACAACTTATAAACAACTGTTACATAACATCTGATGAGGCACATTTTTTTCACAGTTGCTTTTTATACCCCGCTAGCTTTAACTTAAAAAAAGTGAATGGAACCCCTTTTCTAAGCATTTTAATTCTTCTTTGAGTAGTTCCTCTTGACGTTTTGAAAAAGTGGATCTTGAAAACGCATTTATTTTTAATCCTCAAAACAGAACGGAAGCAATTACGATCTGCTTTGCATTCTCGAGTCGGCGGTCATAACTCGAAGCAGCTCAAATAAAAGAGGGATAAAATGGCAAAATAAAACCGTCTTTCACGTGTTGCAAATGGGTAACAAATAGCTTTCAACGCGCATACATTTTATATATCTTAATAAATCTGCAATCTGCTGGTGCGCCGCGTTTGAAAGTTTTGCTTTGGTCGGAAAGGCGAAAAAAATGGGATAAAAGTCGTTAAAAACTAATCAAAATTTAATCCTAAATAAATTACGTGCTTGATCGATTTTTCATTCATTTGGAAAATAACGGTTCTTTTTTTTCTCTTGGCTTCGTCGTGATTCTTTTATTGCCATCGCCGTTCCCAAAGCTTAGCTGCAACTGTAATCGAAGTTCAGTTGGGAGACTTGGGATTGCGAGTCTTATCTGTTGTTATTAATTTAGAATCCTTAATTGAAATTCGAATTCCTGGTGAAACTCGTTTGAGTTTGATGAAATGGCTTCGTGACACTTTGTATTATTTCCCAATAGAAAGATAAAATTTTCAAGAGATACAATAAAATAATTTGTAATAAACATTTGTAGCAATATAACTCTTGAATGAACTCAACAAAATGGAAAATTTATTTAAGCTTTCCTTTTTTGAAGTGTAAAAAGAATTTCGTTCTACTCCTGCAAAAATGTATTGCCAAAATCTAACTAAGAATATCTATATGACTCAAAATTTAAATTAATAGATCGATTTTAAATGTTTTCAAGTTCATATATTAAAGTTCAGTACTATTTGATATGAGAAGATAAAAAATTATTTGAGAATAAAACACACACACACTACTTTCAAGATTTAGAATAAAAAAAGAAATCACTTGTATTGTATGGTAATATGGTAAAAAATCAACTATTTGGAAAACATTAAGTTTTCAAAGAGCTAGTTAGAAAGGATTGAATATTCAAGATTCTCTATAACGTATTATTAAATTTCACTAACTCAGGGACACCATATATCATTTTATACTCATTCTTAGCTGTATAGAAACTCATATTCTATACATTTGCATTGTAGACTTCTGAACTGATCCAATCCATAAATCATATAAAATCTATGACTATGAATCTGTGAAGTCAATGACTGAGCCCGATATTAGACACCATATTCATTAATCAATTTTCAGTAGGACGATACATCCCGAACTAAGCCAAACGATAATCTCAAAGAGATCACATAACCACGCACCCTCCAACGGCAATCTAATTCCGCAACCCGACAGATTTCGAGTCTCGGTATCACACCCTGCGAGTAACTTCATCCGCAACTATACTGCGATTCTCGAGGGTCTTGACAATGCTCCTAGCCAAACGTGTCTAGAGTTATCAAATTTCGCCACAGAATCGATGCTTACGATTCGATTCTAGTGAATCGAGAAGAGAACATAATCTCGAGAATCGATTATTCGAGTTCTCTGAATTTTCCCGAAAATTAACCTGAAATTCTTGAGGGGTAGCCTCTTTTCAATTGTACGAGCATATACTTTTGAGTTCTGGATCGGGTATTTTTAGTGAATTATTTACCTAAACCCTATTTTTTCATCAGAACAAATAAAATATTTCCTTTTGTTATTCGTATCTTTTGTTCATTAAAACACCGTAGCAATGTAAAATTCATGATATGATACTAAAAATTTTTATTCAAGCACTGTCCAAGTAAAGTAAGATTACTGCCCAAGTTAAGAATATAAGATTTTGGATATAATAAGAGGAATAGCTAAGCATGCATTAAGTTTGATTTACATTAAGTTTACGAATATTACTAGAGTAAAGATTTCTTTTTTCTACTATTATGAATTTTACATAGCTATACAGGGTGATTCTAAATTACATGGACAAACTTCACAGGGGGGGTAGAGGGGACCTAGACAAGCATATTTCGCATAAGAAATGGGGGGGCGCATCCTTAACGTTTAAGAGCTAGGACCCAATGTAGTGCGAGCGCGTTTCAAGAGGCCGTTTTTAGGAGGCCCGTGTGACTAAACAAAACATAATAAAATGAAAAACATTATTGCATAAGGTAAGGAAGTGTTCCTACTACTTACACCATGAATTCGATACAATTTGAACCACTTTCTAAACCGTGGAGTGAGTTTCAAAAGTGCAATATTAATCTTTTAGTCAAAGAATGGACATCACTTAATGGTATTTAGAAAAATGACGTTTGGGGAAGGAGTTTTCAATGATCGTAACATTGATCATTGAAACTGTTTGATCATTAAAAATTTCTTCCCCGATCATCATTTTTCTAAATACCATTAAGGGAACTCCATTGTTTGACTGAGATATTAATATTGCACGTTTTAATACTAACCCCACGGTTTAGCAAGTGGTCCAATTTCTATCACATTAAGGATTTAGGTTGTACGGATACTCCTGTACCTCGTGCAATAATGTTTTTCATTTTATTATGTTTTGTTTCGTCACACGGGCCTTCTAAAAACGGCCTCTTGAAACGCGCTCGCACTACATTAGGTCTTAGCTCTTAAACGGTAAGGATGCGCCCCCCATTCCTATGCGAAATATGCTTGTCTAGGTCCCCTCTACCTCCATGCGAAGTTTTTCCACGTAATTTAGAATCACCCTGTAATTTTCAACGGACAAAAAATGAATAAGAAAAATAGAAGGAAAAATATGCATTTTTTCTGATAAAAAAATATGGTTTAGTTTAGATAAAGAGTTCATAAAAATCCCCTCTCGTAGTATCCACCACTGAACGCAAAGATGTAAATTGTATTTCGACAGAGAAACTGCTCATAACCATAGTAATTAGGACTCGGAATATTTATATAACTACAAATTTAGCAATATACTATCTTTTAATAAAACCCAGATACTTTTTAATGTACTTAATTATTCATGGGAAAATTTAAAAACAAAAACTTCACTGATAGTGGACGAAAATCTTACTTTCAAAGGGAAGACGCATGAAACAATCAGACGAATATGGGGAAAAAATTACAAATAAATATGATTCCTACAATACTACTCATAAGAATCGTTTCAAAGGTAAAAATCGATTTCGGAATCGAATGCAAAGATTCGTGATAGCTCTAAACGTGTGTAGAAAGGCAAAAGCGATCGCCCGGTCAACCGATAGTCCCGGGCCGTTTCCCCTTCCTCTCTCGGACCTTCCATCCTCACGCAAGTCACGCGCCCTAAATGCTGCAGCAGAAAGGAGAGATCGGGGTATTTTGTCGACTGGATCCTTTTATCGGAGGCATTTCTTTTTTTGGTGGTTAAGCTTTGCCATTTTCGGAGGGCTGTCGATGGTAGGGATCAGGTTATGGGGGAAAATGTTGGTTTGGTTTTATGCTGTGCATTCGGTTGGTTCTTTTAAAAGTTGTTGTCGAAAATAGTTTTTATAGTTTTATAACAAAATATCAATTACGGACCCAAAATTTATTTTATTTATTTTCTCTCATATCTTTTTCTTTCTTTTTCTTTCATTCACTATTCTCCTGTAGCTTCTTGCGTTCAGTCTCTCCCTGTATCGCTTTATTTTCCTGTCTATCCCTTACTGATTTATAAAGTAACTTACAATAACCGTACACGGATTTAAGAAGTTGGAAGTTAAGTTTGAAAGTTCACCGTTTTCATCCCGTAATGCTTATGTGGTGACGAATTTTTTCCCTAATTCATGTTTTAGTTCAACGTGAATGTTACTGGATACTCTAGTTGTACATTCTCTTAATTTTTTCACAGAGTATTTCCTTCTTGTTTTATTTTGGTTATGAATTTCCTTTCAAAACCATCTAACCTGTTCATTCAGAATCGCATACTATTCCTTGAAACCTGAAATTTTTTTTAAAGAAATTCGTACTTCCACCCCCTTACTACAAGACTTAAAATGATGTTTATGGACCAATAACTCCTTTATGGAACAATAACTCCTGAATCTTAAATGACCAATAACATCCACTACCGTATTCAGTAGTATAATATAGAGGAATTTCAAATAATTTCATATCACATAATTCCACGCAATTCTTACTTTACAAAGGTAAACCCCCGATATTAAAAAATGTAAAACATTACTCCCCACTTTCTCTTTTCCAGAATACTTTGCAAACACAACGTAAACAATGATTTAAGGAGGGAGCATTCCGGAAAGTCACCTCACCTTGGATTGAAAAAGATAAGTGAAATAAGAGGAAAAGGAGAGAAAAGCCCTAAAAAGAGAAAATTTTAAGTCTTTTTTAAAATGTACTTTTCTCTTCTTTTCCGATTCTTCGCCTATTGGCGCTGGGAGAAGCCCCAGAATGTTCAAACTTTTTTGCTCATCAAGCGTTTGTGCTGATCAGAAAAGAGTTATTTCGGGTCACAATTACGACAATTTTCTAGAGGAGGTAGCCATAGTCTGTAAAATTTCGGAATGGAACGATTCGGCAAGGCCGTTTGGGCGCGGGCCGTTTCGGCGCGAGACAAAATTTTTTTCTTCTAGTTTTTAGAAGGATTATGAAAGAGTTCTATTTACTTTAATTTTATTTTTAGCGCCAAAACGGCCCGCGCCCAAACGGCCAGCGCCGAATAGTAGTAGACCGGAAAAATTTGCATTCTTAAAAACACAATTACAAGATTCAGAAACATCCTTTCGTTTATGTACTGTTTATGAAACATGTTTATGTCTGGAGAGGTCTATATAGAAAAAAATAAGAAATTTAGTCTATTTGGGTCCAAAGGTAGAGGAGATTCTCAAAAAGTGCCCTCCCGTTGGAGCCTTGCTGTGTATTGGCCTGACGTAAACTACTATACTCTGTTCATGTAGAATTGGCACCTGAGACATAATGTATTAGAAGCAGCTACTACTGTAATTATCATCGAAAATTTTTCTTGTGCAAAGGCAGCCGAAACAGAAGTAGTTAAAATACTGTAAAAAAATCGGTCCCTGAAGTTGTGTGATGAGCGTTATTAGGCGTTTTTGATCCTGTTTCAGGCGCCAGTTCTAAATGAACAGACTATAACCTGTTACTCGACGATTTCCGACTACACATTACACAGCCCAATAAATACCCAACTGACTGATATAGTTCCAATTCATTCCTCCGGAACCATATTACAAGTGTCCTCTCCACAAAGCACCTAGTCCAACCAATCCATCTGTCCCAGACCAATACATCAATCAGTCCCCATCCGCTGATTTCCCATGATCCTCGGCCATTATTTTCCTCTCGGACTCTCGGCGTGTTTGACTTGAGGACCAATCGGTGTCTTCGGCCCCATTCTAATTACCTCCGCTGATGGAATCATCCTCTCAGAGTGCCTCTGATCATCGCGTTTATTCTGCCGCCCACGGACCAACCAATCTCGGCAATAAACGCCTTCCGGGCGACCATAGTGCAAATCCACTCACCTGCTGGATTCCATTTGCACTGCAGGAGTACTACAATGGCTTCTCTCTCGAGGACCATGCGACACAATAATGTGGCCGAGGCTCGCAGAAGAGGACACGTATTTAAGTCTAACAAGCAGTCTAGCATTGAGATTTGAGGGCTAAATTGCCCTTAAAGTAGGACGATTGAATCGTGATTTTACGATTGTATCGTCCGTCAGTTTAAAAGAAAAGGGAATAGGTCCAAAAACAGAGAAAAAAACTGTATAAGTAATGAAATTTTCTAAGTATAACCCCCAACTTTATATTGGAAATTCAGGACCCTATTTCGAATATAGAATGATCATCAAAAAATTTGAGTTAATTTTATAAAATATAAAAATATTGCACGGTTGAAAAAATTATTTATAAATTTGAAAAATCCTAAAAAAAACACTTAAATTGACAATTAAATTATATTTTTGCTAGATTCACAGCAAAAAAAGTGGTAAGTAGAGAAACTAAGAACAAATGCAATTCAAAAGTAATATGAAACTGGGTCGTTACGGCAGTTTAATGAATATCAATGGATTCTCTGAAAACATTCTCTGGAAAAAAAGAGGTAAAATACATTTCAATCAAAATAAATTTTGTTTTAGCTTAAGATAAAAAATACAATGAATGGATTTCGCCAAATTCAAGGGGCTATATCTGCATTCAGGAGGTAGTTATTTTTTCCTCTTTCCAGTCATGCGTAGAGCGAATCTTGGGGTTTTTTAGCACAAAAAGTCAGTTTACCATTTCTTTGACATTCCTTTTTCAAACTAGCGATTCAATCATGATTAGGCTTTTTAGTACACATCTTAAAAACTTTCATTATTGCTCTTAAAAGCTGCCGTAAATTCACTTCACAATGAAGATCAATCATTAAGTTGATATGTGCACATAGGTATATATATTTAGTACTCTAGTATTTATAGGTCCATATACGAGTATCGTGTAAATTTATAGCTACATAAATCTAACATAACAATACTATAAGCTCGTAAGGAATTTTGATCCATTTCAAAATTTTCGCCTGCCTAACAAAATTTTTATGTTTAATGTACTCAAAAGAACCCATTTTCACTTAACTCCAATTTCAAGAGCAAGATTTTAGTTCAGTACGCTAAAGATACTTTTTTTAAAATTTGATCTCTTTAAAACATAATGCGTTTTTACTTGACTGACTTCAAAAAGTATTCTCACACACGCATGCTCTGGTATCCTTTTAAAAAGATCAAACTTAGAGAGACTTTACGTGGAATTCCTCCTAAATATAACTATTGATCAATGCACTTATATAACAAATGTAAACGCGTTCCTTTAACTAAATACGTGCTAGTCCTTAAAATATTTTAAACACTGCTTATTAAACAAGGAAATGTAAAGGAAATATTTACTTTAACTTTTTTTTAAATCATTTATCATTTGTAAACAAATCATTATTTACCTCGAGGGTTAGTCATAGAAAGGGTATTTTTATACATCATTACTCAAACCCAAAACCAATCATTTAAAATCACTGGTTATTTTTTACGATTTATTTTTAAAAAACTTATTTTAGTTTAAAAGCGGTGATTTGAATAATATTAATTCTTCTGGAAAAGAACGGCACTGGGTAGCATGCAAAATATCTGCCATCTCGGAATCTACTTTTTTTATGACATCATTATTAAAATACACCTATTGAACAGAAAACATCATTAAGATGGTAAAATTTCAACTATAATTTATTATTCATGATTATTTATTCTTTTTACATGAAAATAAATAAATTGTAACTAAAAGGTTCCTTTGGAAAGAATGTAACCATCTATCAAAGGATTTTTTTGTGGATGAATCGTTAAATTATTGATGAATATGAAGCGTCGTTTGGAATAAGGGTATGGCTATCAATTAAGAGAAGGTCTAAAAAAAGATTGCGAAGTATCACTTTGTGAAGAAAAGATGACTAATAAGAAATTCGTGTCATCCTCGAACGCTACAAAAAATCCTCTTTAAAGTTACTACATAGATGTCACGTTCAATCAAAGAAGAGTGAATATTTAAGATATGCATGAATAACTTATAGGTTTTGGAGAAAAAACATGTAGGAAAGAGTATATTCGTTTATTGAACTCTCCTTTTGTAAAAATGTAGTTAAAAGTATGAATATATTCGACGGTTTATTTTTGCAATATTATATCAAAATTGAAGTTTTTCTCCGTCGTAAACAATGTTTACATTAACTGGATTTTAAAAAAATCTAGGCGGATTTGAATTGATTTTAAAAGTTTAATATTCATAATTCTTATAACCATTTATAAAAATAATTTTTGTTAATTTTTGAGAAACTATAAAGATGGAGATATATGTACGTTTTAACTCAGATTTGATAAATGTTTTTTAAAATATTGGGCAGGTTATAATTGCACTTAATGGTTTTAATTTTAATATCATCATATATCAAGCTACAAAGATTGAAATGCATTTAATTTACTTAACATATTTTTGTTTAAGGTATCAAACTAGTAAAAGAAATTAAAATTCATGCAAAGCAATAAAAAAACAAATGTTTTTATCAAATTCACCTAAATAATTTGGTAGCTAAATAAGTCAGGGTTGGCAAAAACCCAGGTTTTTTTTTTTAAAAAAAACAAGTGGGTTGGTTTTTTTTCGGGTTTTTACAATAAAACCCTGAAAAAAAACATATAAAACTTGTTTTTTTTTTTCGGAAAAAGTGTGGGTTTTTAAAAATTAAGCGGTTTTCTTCTATATAGTAAGTGGGTTTTTTCAAACTTTAGTGAATTCTTTCTATGTTAAATGTGTTCGGTCAAAATAATGTCAGTTTTTCCAAGTTTTCCAAGTTTTCAGTTTTTCCAAGTGGGTTTCTTCAAAGTTGAAACTTTTTATGCTTTGAAAAACCCACTGAAATTGTAAAAACACCCCTTATTTATGAAACCAGGTTTAAATTTTGAAAAAAACCAATAAAATTTAAAAAAACATCCTAAACTCTGAAAAAACCCATTCAATAATGAAAGAAATCAATTTAATTTTGAAAAACCCACTGAATAATGAAAGAACCTATTTAACTTTTTTTAAAAACTCACTAAAATTGAAAAAAAAACCACCCATTTAATTTTTGAAATTCTAGTTTAAATTTTGAAAAAAAACACATTAAAATTTTTTAAAAATATCCAAAACTTTGAAAAAACCCATTACATTTTGAAAGAAATCTAAATATTTAACTCTGAAAAAAATACTGAAAATCTCGAAAATCCTCCTTAATTTTTATAACAAGTTTTAACGTCCTGAATTTCGAAAACCCCACTCAACAACAGTTCTTGGTATGTTATTTCGTGAAATGTTTTTCTTCAATATTAAAACTGCCAAAATCTTGATTTTTCTTGAAAAAACCCCAAAATGGGTCCAAAATGTGGGTTTTTTCACATGGGTTTTTATGAAAAACCCATTGGGTCCAACCCAATTGGGTCCAATCCAGCCAACTCTGAAGTAAGTAGAACTTCCTACAGTAGAACCTTCTTTTAAAACTTCCTACTTAATCGTTGGCGCTATTACCAACTTACTTCATAGCGTACGATATAGACAATGATTAATTCTGGACCATCACTCGTCTTTTAAAATAACAGAAACATTCGAACGTTCCATGCAACACACCACTGGCGTTTTCTTTTTGCGCATCTATGAATGCAAATTCTCGTTTCCCTAATTTATCGATGAAGTTTGGAGTCCTTTTTAGTTAGAAAGTCCTTTGATGCTTACCTTTCGTAATTAGTTGAAATTAAAGCTTAGAATAAACGTGGAAAAGGTGTTCCGGTTTTCTGTCTATGTTGCCAGATTAGAATTAAAGAATTCCTTGAGTTTGCAAATTCATAGGCACGCTTGAATCAGTTGATGCGGTTATGAGTAGTCGCTTTGTGATCAATTAAGCTTGTTTTTTGCATGTTTAGACATGCCTTTAAAGATAACTTCTCTTTAGGGTTTCCAGTTATTCAGCTTTCATTCCTCGAAATTGTATTCTAATCTTTACCTTTTATTTGGAATAAAGTTTTTAAACTTGTCGAATGAATCCAACAGAGCGATAATATTTGACTTAAGATGCAGCTTTTGAACAACTTCTTTTGAAATTATTCATATTCAAGCGAATCATATGATGAATTTCTCAAATGAATATTATCAAGATTCTTAAAAACAATTAAATCAAGAGAGGAGAGTTCCATTTATATTTAAATAAGATTTCCGAAGAATACTTACAAATAAATTTCCTTTTAATAGTAATTACAACATATTCTTTTTTTGCTTGAAACAATCATCTTATAATCGTAATTCTTGAATAATCTTATCAATTTATTGAATTTAAATAGACTCTTATTTTTAAAATATTATAGACTCTTTAAAATTTTAGTTTTTAAGTTAACTTATTTTTAAAAAACTCGATAAATTCAATTTCCATAAAAGTGTAAAAAGGAAGGGGAGTACGATAATTAAATGTTACCCAATTTAAAATTAGAAAAAGACATATAGGGTGTTAGAACAAGTCCTTCCAAGCTCTTTACAGAAAGATTCCTGGTATAGAGTATATATAAAAAATACCCATCTTAATTTAGTTTATTGTAAATTTAAGACTTCATTGTAATTAATAACCCTTTATGTATTAACATTATTAGAAAAACTACTTAAAGTTTTCTTTGATTTTTATATTTCCTGAAATTCCAGAAAAAATTAGAGTATTTGTCATTATTTTTTTAACTTCCATTGCATTTATGTGTTTTTCCATTAGACAAAGTCTATTGGTCAAAGTTTTACAACTATGCTTCTTTGATCAAAGTTTCTTATGAAAAAATTCCTACACACATACTATTTAAGCTATAATTTTAACATAAGGAATTAAAAAACCAAGATGGTTCCAGATAAATTAATCAACAGGATTTTACTCTAAGCTAAGCACTAGGTATAACCTTTTTTGAGGAGGCTCAACACCCCTTATCGTGTTAACACATTAACAACACATGAAACGGTTTAGCGAACACGAACCAATAATCCAGCCGTGCACAGCATTGTTTCGCGAACCGCTTCATTATTATTGTCGCCAAAAGATCGGCTAAAAACCCTGCGAATCACGTCGCGAGAATAAAAAAGATGGGGCTGAGATAAAGACCCCTCTGCCGGGGCGCCACAACAATGCCGGGGCGTCGTTCCTTTCAAACGGGGCGCAGGAATCGATAATAAACGCGACGATGTTGTCGATAAGTCACGGACCTGCGAAAAAATGCATTTATCACCTTCGTTAAGACTATGGGGAAGCTGCGGGCTACAAGCTCCTTCAGTAGGTGGAAGATTTGGGGGAAAGCTCCAATATGTGTTAGATATTAGTTACGTCGAGGTATTCGAAGATTGGGTCAAAATCGATGCTTCAATCAGCAATCTTAGTTAACCCTACTATGTACCTGTTTTTTAGTTGGATTTTAGTAATAGATGTTTCTAGATGAGTTTGTGTCTCTGAAAAGAAGTTATATTTCGTTAGTTGCCTTTATTTGTTTGTGTTGATATCATAAGAGTCGAATGTGAACCGTATTATCTTTTTTAAAGTTTTATGTGAAAGAATAGAATACATAGTTTGCTTCCAATGGCCATATGCATCCTAAAAGCAATGAATCAAATTAGTAAAATTTAGCACTTACATTAAAATTAACTGAGAGCTATTAGTTGGATTCGTGTTACTAATAAAACCAAACATAAAATAGTTGCTTAAAAACTATGAAGTTCCTTGTCTTTTAAATGTAATTGTTGGCTCGACGACACGAGTTCTACGGAGCTCAGTAACATTTGACATTTCCCTTTTTTCCGTTTTGGAAATCTGTATACATGAATATTAAGTGAATAGTACGTAATAAGTACGTTCGGTAATACGTTACAAATTCACCTGAATTTATGGACCCGTATGGATGGTATAGGTATACGGTTAAGTAATACTCTTGCATTCAAGCTGGAAAATTCAATGAGACCTGTTTTTATAAAAGTACCAACCTACTTTACCAACATCTACTACAACTAACATTTAAAGGTAACAACCCTTCCACAAAATCGAGTAATTGTTAGCGACCTTTATAACAAACTGCTTCAACCATCCCAACATGACAGCCAATGAATAAAAAATCCCACTAACTATTGTATACTGCCTGAGAGGATCGATTATGTACCTACAGAGAAACTCAATCCCCAGTTAGGCAGCCCACAAAACATCGAGTGAAACTCCGATTCGACAAAAGAGCTTCTTTCTCCCTTCCAAAATACAAAAAAAACGTTGTTTGTCATATTCATTTCGGTCCCCATTCTCCCGAATGTTTAAATCACAGTCTTTTCTCTCCTCGGCGTATATATTCCTTTCAATGCTTTCCCATCATAACAACAACGACCGCCGATTCCCATCAAGATCGACTGCTTGATTCCGTGGCTCCATTGAAACGCCGCCACGTGACTATCGGGATCAATGCGGGTCCGAGAGTAGCGTCGCCGTCGTCATGGCAACCCTTCTTCTGGCGGTGCACGCTGCCGACGAGGGTTTCCCGCTCTCACGTAGAATGGGGGAAAGAAAAAGAAGAAAAAAGTTAAAGGGGAACTAATATTGTTTAACATCAATTTGTACGGATTCGATTCGACTTTGGGTTTTTTCTGCGGCTGAGTTGGGGAATGGAAGTTTGTTGACGGTTTTGGAATACCGGGAGATTTATCTTTGTGGAATTGCGTTTGTGTGGGTTGTTCGGGGAAAGTATTGTTGACGAGCGGATAAAGAGATAGTATTTTAGAGGCTTTCTCGCAGACGCTTTTGTCGTCCTAACTTCTATACACGACACAATCCTCTCAAGATCTGTGGAAACTATTGTAGTCTCGTTTAAGAGCTTGTCACTTCTGGTAATTGTTTGCTGACAGAACTTATGAAGATGCAATACACCTTTTGAATTGTCCGTGAAATTATATTTAACTCATAAAGTTTGCACAATGCACTTTAACTTATTTGAATATGAATACTCATCTCAATAATTTAAAAAAAATTTCTTCCAACATACCTTGTTTGAATCTTTCTTTATGGGTCTTCAATCTGAATAAGATTAGACTAAAGAACTTTCATACCAGTAAAATTACACTAAAATAAAACTGGGGTGTCTTGAAATGTACTTATAATACAGGTCATTGAGCAAAGCATTTTGATAAAGAAGCCTGTGCTTGAAAAATATATGTAGCAACAACTAGACTTTTAGTGTAAAATTAAACTTGCTTTACCTAGAATGCCAAGGATAATTAGGCCAGTTTTCCCACAGCAAATCCTTACTTATTTCGTACATATTAACCGCATCTAAAGATGCATTTTAAAGTTAGCAATAAAATTATCAAGTTCATGTGTAACTGAAATGGAAACACAATGAAATTAGATTTCAAACGACAGTAACTAGAAAAATCCTACACACCGTTTTTTCCGTCTGATAGATTTCCTCTTCTGCTTGAAAACCAAACGACTTCTTCAAAGTACTCAACACGAACGAGAAAATCAGAAAACCTTCCACTTTCTCCACCCCCTTTAGACACTCCTTTTAAATTCCTCCGGAATCCATCACGAAGAAAGTATCATCACACCGCAACTCTTTTCTCCACTCCAAAAGTTCCTTTTCGAACCCATCCAGCCGTCTACTATTCCTTTCTCTCGACGAAGTGAAATTTGGAATCATAAAGTTAAACAAGGATGTCATTGAACGCAAACAGTTCCGGCGATTCATCCCCCAAGGACAAAAAACGGTGACAAAAGTGCGCGCTTTGTGGCTAATAGACTTGAGGCTAGGACAAACACAGAGTTCTCGTCTTGAAAACTAGGACTATTGTCCTTCATAGTGTACACAGAACAGTGTCACAAGAAGCCTCGAAGTAATTGTGCTTGTTGAATGTAAACTTAGCAGATTTACACGGGATGTGGTATCTATGATACATATAATAGCAATTCAACAAAGACCTATGCATAATAACAAAGAAAGGAATTGGAAAGAATGTTAAGTTAATGCCTTCATGTAAGTTTCATCGCAAACAAGTAATGATCGTTTTGATGCAATCATTGGTGAACCTAATTGCAATTTCCATGCCAAATAACACTGCCTCCAATGGTGTTGCGTCATCTTAAAAACATAATGGTTCCTGAGTGGTAATATATTACCACTCAGGTAACATGTATATATACATGTCAACATATATACTCTTGACATGTATATATACATGTTGAATATGCATGATTCATAGAGTTTTGAAAACACCGTTGGATATACAAGAACACCAAACATGAAACACGATAATGGGGCAGAAAAAAGTTTATCGATCAAGTTTCGTACATAATCTAATTTTAAAGTTTCTATATTGTATTCATAAGTGTTTGAGGTTGCGAGTATTTTAAAAGGCTGACGGGTATCTATTTACATGTGTAAAATATTGTCTTTTTTGTGCCTAACAACCAGAAATTGGACTGCAAGGATGTCAATGACTTACAGTATTGTCACAAGCTGTTTATAAAATGTTATAAGTTCTAATGTCAAAACAAAAAGAATTATTTTGTACCGAAATTTGTTATTTTTTAGATTTAAAAGTAACAATGAAAGAGAGTAACAGTGAACAGAGAACTCGAGTCAAAATGCTGACAAATCGAAGATTTGTAAAAGTTTGGGTTTTGTTTTTTCGAGCAAAGGTGAAAACGTAATTATGGAAAAAAAATGTGTTTTTTACAATCCTTTTAATTAATTTTTTTATAATTTTATCAAAAGTAATCCAAGAGAAATGCTTATATGTTAATAAAGCATTTCTCTTTGATGTTCTATGTCAATAAAGTGTTTAGCAGCTTTCTTTTATTGCCATATCAAGATGGTCTTGGGGGTTAATTTTTTGAAAAGTTAATCCCCAACTATTGCACTGCTTCAAGGTTAAAAGGTGAAAAAGCTAAAGGCGCAAAAAGCTCAATTGTTATGAATGTCCGTTTGTATTCTTTGTATCTTTGACTTGCATAAAACGTCTCACTCAGAACGACAAGTTAAGGACCTCTTTTGGTTACTTTTTAAATCATTTTTTACTGAAAATACCCTCTTTTTACGTTTCTAACTCACATATTGTTTATCACGAATTATTTGCTGTTAATCCTATGCTTCTATAAAAATAAGAGCTAAAATAATAATGAAGGAGATACAGAGAGAAGGAACTATCTTTGAGTTGTTATTTTTAAACATTGAAATTTTCCTCTTTTAAAACATAAAAAGTTAATCACCTTCAGATTACTCTGATATCACACTTAATACAATTTCTCATATCCTTGAAGTAATATCTAAATTCAACAGTCAATAACCATTCCCATGAAATTCTATCTCAAACCCCAGCAACTCAATAAACGGCAATGACAATATCAATATCGACACCAACATTCGAAAGTAGAAAAAAACGCCACTCAATCAATAAATAGCAACTCCAATACCAATTGCTACAGAAAAGGGAAGAAAAAACCACCCCGAGTTCTCTCTTCTGGCCAAGTCCACCCCATAGGAAAGGATCACGTGCGAGTCTTGACATGTGAACGACGCAAGGGAAGGCGAATCAATAGGGGAGAACCGCTAATGGAATTATTCGCTTATTTTTTTGCTCCGCCCGATAATCTGCTCCCCTTAAGGACCCCGCGCTAATATATTATATCGGGAGAGAGAAATGGACGAAAAAATATTCCAAAACAAATACCGTGCGCGAAATAAAGGAAGTTTCTTTCCCTCCCCCGCCCGCTGCTAAATGCTATCGATCTCGCAAGCGAAGGTGGTGATTAAGTAATTAAATTACACTTTTAGGGGTTGTTTTTTGGATTAATTTGTTTTGCGTGGTCAGAACAGACGTTCTTTATCGACGGATTATTCGGTTCTTAGCTTTTATCTCGGCCGCTCTATCTTTTTGGTTAAGAGGATTTAGCTAATGCCGCCGGCATTTGTTGCTGTTGTTCGGGAAGTTTTGAATGCAGTGCTCTGATGTGCGGCTACTTATGAAATTTCTGTGGGGGAATAAGTGCATTAGGAGAATTGGAAATCTTGGTTATCAGTAAATAAACGGGATGGTTTAGCGGTAATGAGGTAAATCTTCAAAGATATTACAAAACTGTATTATTTTACCAAGTTAATCCTTTTTTTCTTGTTCTTTTGATTTATTTTTCACCTCCGTTAGTTTAATACTGTAAATTGGTAGTTCAGTTTCGCTAAAAATGGTTTGTGGTTAATTGGAAAAGTCCCAAACTGACTGATCACTATTGATAATTCTGATAGGTTAATGTTATAATGTTTTCTCTAAGCTTACGGCAATCGTGGGGAACATCAATGGATTGCGATACTTCTCAAATTTTGTGTACAAGATTCAACCTGAGACAATACTTATGAAACGCGATATAATGACATTCTAATCGAATAAGTAATCAATTATTTTTATTTCAGTCAGGCGTTAAATTTGGTATAAAATACGATGGACCCCTTAAAAATTAATAGAAAGTTCAGGTTAAATAAAACAAATATATCTTTCAGAATGTACAGAAAAAAGGTTTAATATTCACATAATGAACCTCTAACGGCATATTGTAAAATAGGTATGTACTGAATTTAATAGAATTTGTTTTTGACATTTGATAAACTTTACACATTTTTATAAATAAAGAAATATTGTGAAGTTTAAAAATATAAATTTATTTAGACTATTAAAATAAATAATGTCCAATTTCTTCACTAGAGAGGTAGGAAAAAAATGATGATGAATCTTATATGAAAGCCGTCATGAACTATTCCTGGACAAATTTTTCTTGTTTCAATATTTAAAACATAACATCGTGACCTTACAAAAAAGCTTAAAAACCCTAAGAAGAGAATTTAAACATGAACATTATTATATACTTGGTCGGGCTTAAGCTAATTTAAAATTTGTAGCTTGCCTTAAAAAGTAAAAAAGAGTTATACAAAATCAGTCATTATAAAAGGGGATATAAAATTGAATTAGTTTGCACTTACACGATCATATTAAAAATTAATTGGACACAAAAACTGATAACTCTATTTAAGAAAAATATCGAATAACAAAGAAAAACATGAAAGGGAAACATGTTACATGCAGGTATTAATGAAAGAGCCTTAAAAAGAGGGCTTATTTAACCATAATTTCCCTTTTAATTGAAGCATTGAACTCTAATAATTTCAAAACATAATTGTATTTTAGAATAACATTATCTCTGAGTGTCGTAGATTTTAATTTCCATTTACTCTTATACACAAGGGGGCTTTCTCGAGCACTGATGAACTACTTTCTAAAAATAAATCGAACCTCAAATTTTGCCATATTTCTACTTATTTACATAAAACTAATTTCGCGGGATTGAAAACCAGAGAATCGGCCAAGAGCATTTAATATAAACTCATTCCCTCTTTATTAATGTGGAAAATTAAAAACATACTTCGGGCTCTCAGTTGACTTTTAATAAAACATCACTTACCAGAAAATTCTGTTTAAAATGTTCTTGTGAGTTTGTAATTACTCATCGAATTTTTATGAATATCCTAGATCTGTTTTAAGTTTAGCAATGTTTCGCACTGAGTAGATTGTATGTATTTTTATTATTCGTAACTTGTCCTAAGTTTATTTTCTCAAAATTGGTTCATGCATTTTTTTCATCATTGAAAATTACATACACCATTAGTTAAAATGTTTTATATCTTAGTTAAATTGTTTATCAATTTTTAGTAATTTTAAAAATGGTTTATGGAGAACTGTCTCCAAATCTATTTTTAATTGTTTTTTTAATTAAAGGAGGAAGAGTTATTGTCTTTGGTAAAAAAACAAATACGTAATTTTAAAACAATGCATTATAAGCTCTGGCAAACAGTAATTCATATTTTTAAACTTTATATTCCTAGAGAGCTACCGCCCCCTGCTCGTTAAAACTCCCGTAAGCTGCTTACGCAGAACCTTTTGGATTGCTTCCCGATCCTCACAAAACCCAGCTCAGTGAACTTAACTCACTTTATAAAACAATTTTAGCAGAAGAAACGTCAACCAACTTATCAAAAATACCTCATAGGTCATCTCCATGAATAACACTCTTTTAAAAGTTTTTTTTTATTTCTAATGGGCGGGTACTAGGACATCATCCTTTTACCACTGAAATGCCCTAAGAAGTACCTACTTAACGTTACCCAGCGAGCACCTGTGGACCGAAGCCACGGAGGTGAGGTACTGTTGCCCGCGCCACACACACATTCACTAGCACAACCCCTTTTTACAGGGGGCCACATTCATTCATCACACAAGGATAGAAATTAACATCCATGCCGAACGGGGATTCGAACCCCGGACGTACGGCTTCGCAGTCAGATACGCTAACCACTCGGCCAGCAGTCTTTTAAAAGTTTGAATGTTTATTTACTCTAACTTATCATTAATTTAATCTAATTTTTTTCCTTAAAAAATATCAAGCACTTCTATTAATAGCTATTGTTAAAAAACATTCTGTAAAAAACATCCACCCATGACAATTTCAAATTCAATATTGTACCACCTAGTAACTAGTTAGTATACCTAGTAGGGTGGTTCAACAATACATGGTAAAAAATAAAGTTTCAAATATTAACCGGGCCACCCCTCAAATTTTTTAGACTTGTAGACTGTAATATTCTGGGAAAATTTCAACTTCATATCACAACTGCAAGGGGGTGCTCAAGCCCCCGAACTTTACAAGTTAGTGAATTCTACTGCAATTTTTTCAATAAATTGTTTTAAAAACCAAAAACTACCAAATTAATTATTCATTTTTGTTTTACTATCTATTAACATAAGAATAAATCAAAATATAAAGTACAAAGTAAAAGTTGTAGGTATTTTTTTTATCCTAGACAACAAAATTATACTATTGCGCAATAGTGTCTAAAATGGATTTCTTGGTAGTTTCTGATGGGGAATGCGTTTTCTGTTAGATTCTACAACCTGCAGAGAGAATTGCTTATCTTCATTATTGGTGATAAATTTATTGAAATCTTCTATCAAATTTACCCCTCTTTCGGCAGTCATTGACTACTAGTAAATTTTAAGCCTACCACATATGGCGTGTCATGACCTTTCTTGCAGTGAGCACAATATCTTCATCAATTGATTTAAACTTTTCAATATCTTTTACAAACATAAAATCTAATCCAGGTGTCTCAATTGCAATACGTGCTTCTGATGCCCATACTTAAGAGCACCAAATTGCACAAATCTGAAAATCTGCTTTACTTCTCTCACGGCCGTATTCTGAAGCCTCTGGCAACCTGTGATCAGGATCTCTTAGCACAAATCAGCTTGATTTGGTATTCCGAAGCACCATGAATCAGTTGACCACTGTGTGTCAAGTAATCACCGCTCAAAGCATTGATCTAGGTTGGATCACCAATCAGAATCGAGTCTGTCTTCAGCTATGATTACAAAACAAAAACATGGCGTCGCCCGTCATAAGCTATCCTGGGAAATGCACTTCGTGTCAATATAATCTAAATTAGATTAGTATTTTAGAAATAAAATATTTTTGATTCACAGTATTTTTGAGGTGTGCGTTGTCGAGTCCAATGTTTATTTAAATGATTATTTCTAGTAATTAAAATCTTTTTCTCTATTGTTTTATACTTAAACTTTCTCCCGCGACTTTCGCTCCGGTAGCTTGGTGTTAAAATACACGGATATCATACGAGTGGCCCGGGTTCGATTCCCGGCGGCAGATACAATTTTTGATTAAACTTATTAAGATTTCAATTTAATTTTATTCATCATGGCCATTTTTTTAAAGGTAGCTATTATTATTACAAAATTAAATTATTTACCGATCTAAGTACAAAACTGATTCAATATTTTAAGTTCCCAATGATTACTTAATTTATTTTATCTTTTTACCTAATCTAAAGGTTAGTATATAGAACTCCAGAATTGTGTTAATTAAAAATAAAAGATTTTTTTTATTATTTTCTTTCAAACGCAAAAATAAAATATCATCAGCTAACTACGGTGCTTTATTTTTTATTTGAATTATATTCAAATCTAAATCGGATTCCATAAAGCAAATTTCGGAAATGCGAATATTCTGATTACATGTGTTATGTTTATTTTGTTTCATTTGTATTATTCAAAACTTCAAGTTTCATATTCTTTCATTAATTTTTATTAAAAATCATTGACTTTTAAAGTAAACAATCCGAGTGCTTTTTATGTCGTACTTTTTCGCAAATTTCTTTCCTATCAAATTCATCAATATAAACGATCTCAACCAATCACGATTGAGCTTTTTTTATCGCCATCGGTTTCGCTTGTTCGCCAGCTCTGGTGTTTCTGATTCACTTTTATCAATTGATCCAGGTGCTCAGACTATCAAATTTTACAGATCAGGGCTTTGCTAGTATTTGTGAATCAATTGATCGGCTGTTCAAGTGATTTTAATCCAAAAGCACAGACTACGGGCGTCAGAGTTAAATTGAACACATCTTTCTGATCCCGCAATAAATATATATTTGATGCATATTGCAGTTTATCCATCCATCGGGCATTGCGCATTGGTCCTGAAGCTCTCCAATGTTTTTTTGATGGTGGACATCCCAAAAAAATCAAAGTCAATTTCATCAGTTCTTGGTTATCATCTCTGATATAGGATTTCTCTGTTTCCATGTAATGTTTGAGACTTTTAATTGTATATTCTGAAAATACCTTGGTTTCTCATTTAGTTCTATAATTTTCGTTCACTATCCCAAACAGCCAAATAGGTAGCAGATCTTACCGTTTAGATTCTTTCAAATGGTAATGAAAGCGATGAAGTACTTCTCTTGGGGTAGCTAGTTGTTTCAATGTAGTGTTGTTAATGTATCTACTGCTCTTAGGCCAATTAGAAAAACTTCTTTACTAAAGCGAGTTGAAGGTAAAGCCATAGCAAATTTCTTGTTATGAAATTTCTTTAAACAGATCAGAATACAGCTTGAAACAAATAAAAAATACTCCTACATTGTATATAATTAAGTCTACTCAAAATATTACTTTTACTTGTTTCTGCAAAATGTAAACAAACAGTTCTTTGTTTCCAAATGCAGAATTAAAAAAAGCAAATTAATTAAAATAAACATGATTATGTAAAATTAAATATTCATTTGCCAGAAAATGATTCCAAGCGTAGTGTACACATTCATGGAGTATACACATAGTGTTCACAGTACATGGCGGAATTCTACATTATGTGGCGATTTTTCGCTTGCGCCCGGCTAACAGAAAAGTACCAAAATAATTAAGAAATAATAATAATGATAATAATGCTACTATAAACCAAGTTTCTACCAAAGAATTATGTGAAAAATTTGAAATATTTATGAATAGTTAATTATTGGTCACATTCCCTATGGGCTCGCTAATGTTAAATATTGAGGGTCATTGAGCACCCTCTTAGCATTTGAATAGGAAGCTAAAATTTTTTCTACACTATACTGTTGATAGGTCTAAAAAAATTAAGTGGTGGCCGGGACTCTTGCTCAAAAAAAGTTTTTTGAACCACCCTAATACCTAGTGTTTATCATTCATATTTTGTTGTAGTCTGGGTTGCAACAAAATATGAATGATTTAATATAGTACCTAGTAACTCGTCAAAATGTCTAGTGTTTTATCATTCAAGTTTATGTTTTAAAACAGACTTTTTAAACAATACCTTTTAAGCTATTGAAAATAATAAAAGAAAAAATCTACATGAAACTTAATGTTGACAATTAATTTTGATTATCAGGCTTAAAATTTTAAGTTTCAGACAAAATGTTTGAAATTTTAGTATGAAAGATCATATCTATAAGTTTTTAGAATACTTTTATCAGTCTTTGAATGATATTTAATTTGGAAAGTACTTTAAAGTACATTTTTAAAACATGAAAAAACTTTTTTTCATCATAAAATATGGTGTAAATTGGTCTTTGTGATTGGATGCTTAATAAGTTGTTTAACAATACTTTCTTTGTAATGCCAGCATTTTTTGAAAACGGGAAAAAAATGCATTTTTACAGTAAAGGAAATAGATATAATCCAAAAATCCAAAGTTTCACAAAAATTTAGTTAATTAAATATTTAAAATTAAAATCGCCAAGCCCTTTGTCTTTGTTTAGGAGTGAAGTACGTCACAACTGATTCGGCAGACTTTAACGTGAAACCCAACAATGACTATGATGTGTTTAAACAATTAAAACATTAATTTATTCCATTTTCCAGGATGGATGGCCGTGTTTGATGAAATTTATTTCCAAACGTTCCACTCTCTGCCTCGGAGAGCATCCTCAGTGGCAAAAAAATAAACTGATATCAGTTGATTTTTTGATCCCTCCCGGAAAATGGAATAAATTACTCTTCAGGTCGTGGAAGTTTTCATCAATTTAAATTAAAACATTGTTTAAAATCAATGTATAGGATAGAAGTACGTCCCATTTTGAAATTTTATATTTGCACGCCCTTTTTTTAAAGTCAAACTTTGAAATTACATAAAAAAAATCATCGTAATTAAAAAAAATTTGCGCGTATATTCCGCTCTAGGGTACCTCTATCGAATGAAAAAATGTTGGAATTGCCCATTTCAAGGCTAAGGTATGACACAGTTAACGATCCAGTCTAGCCTTGGTATATAATAAGGAAGTTGCATGTGTCAGATTTTCAAAAACAAACAAATTTTCCGTATTGTTTTTTGTATGGTAAAATGAAATATCTAGTCAGTTTTTCAAAAAAATGTACAGATAATTAAATATTTTAATTTAAAAGTCGAGAAAAAAACACGTGACTGAAAACGTTTATTGTTTAAACTATAAGATGACGTCAACAATAATACCATCAACTCCATTGCTTTACAACAATGTTTAGTATAAGATGACGTCACATCCAAACTCTTGGCGTTTTCACGCGCTTTTAAAAAGGGGGTTTTTGTTAATTTTTTTGACAATCAAAAAATTTCTCGATCGGCCTCAAATTTTGGGTGGTTGCTTATTTTTGCAAGAGGAATCGATTAAAAAAATTAAAAAAATCATGCAACTTCCTCATTGCGACCTTATCCGTAATCTAAAAAAATTTAAATATTTTTAAATTGATAATTTTTATGAAAAATCCAACTGTTTACTCGAAAATTCAGAAAGAATCGGGCAATTTAATGCCAAAATTGTGTTATACGGAGAAGTAATTAAAAAGTTTACTTCAATTCCGTTAACCTTTCCGCTAACTATCGCCAATCTCTTTTGGACACAAAAAAGTAGAAAATCTGCTAAATAATTTCAAACTCATAAATTAAAATATTTAATTACATTAATATCTGATCAATTTATCATTAAATATCAGACAATCAATCAATGAATTTATTACAAACTAGCTGTTATACCCGGCCTTGCACGGGTGGGGTGTATAAATTTATTTTTTTTAAATATTTCTTAAAATACATTTATAATTTTGTAAATTAGCAATATTACAAATCATCCCGGTATCCCAGGCGCCTCTTTCCTATCCCAGTGTTCCCAGTAATCTTATCCCGTTGCCCGGTGATCATGGTAATTTTTCTAATCCCGGCTGCGTTCCCGGTAATTTTCCTATCTCAGTGTTTACGGTAATTTTTATATTCCGGTATTCTGGGTGTCTTTATGGTAAATTTCCTATCCCAGTGTTCTCGGTAATTTTTCCTTCCCGATGTTCTCGCTAATTTTCCAATCCCGGTGTTCTTGTCACTTTTTACAATTCCGATGTTTCTGATAATGTTTAATAATATCTTGGTGCCTTTATAAAATAACAAATTTGAAACCGTAGTAAAAAGTCTAGTGAACAAATTAAAAAAATTAAAACCAGTGTTTAAAACTAAAATAAAAGATCTAGTAAATGAAAAAGTCTAGTGATCTGTGTCTCATTTGAAACAATGTTTTATTTTTAACTCGTTGTATGACTGGTAAAACAGGTTTTCAAACACGGAAAAATAAGTGAAAAAAAGCAGGAAAAACGGGAAAAAAAGAATGAAGGACTGATTTTCTCTTTATAAATTATAGCCTATGTGTTATTCTGATGTATAAGCTACATTATGGTAAAATTTCATTAAAATCCATTCAGTAGTTTTTGCGTGAAAGAGTAACAAACATCCGGACAAACATTCACAATTATAATAGTAGTACGATTATAATTACAGTTTTACATTACAATTTAATAGAACAACACAAACACAGAGAAAGAAAAAAAAATACCAAATAATAAATAATTAAAAGAAAAATATTCTTTAAATGTGTGATATCATAAGAGCTATAGCTCGCACATGATATCAAAAATTTGTATTCCTATGATTATTGACAACGCTATTGGATTTATTTAGGTATCTCTCTATTCTAAAAAAAGTTTTTGGCTAACGGTTTCCAGAGAAAAACTTATAATTACTGAACCGAATGACACATGTATGGTATCAAAATGTCCGGATTCTTTCCGGATTTCCGAGTAGGCTATTGAATTTTTATAAAAAGTTCTCAATTTTAAATTATTTCCATTTTTTTAGATTTCGGATAAGGTCGCAGTTACAAAACAAGAAACTATGAATTTTAAAACAATTGAAAACATATTTCACAGTTTTTTTAATATTCAAATAGATTAAATAATCATCTTTCTATTTATAACACGAATTTAAAAAATATATTTTGGGTTATTTTTAACAATAATATTTTTGTTGTTCAAACTGTTTTAATTATATTTAAAACTAATGTATAATTTATATTTTATTTTTTAAATAATAAATTGATGTTTTATATTTATCTTTGTTGTTGTGGCAACCTAATCATTACTATATTTACAATAAAATATAAACTCGCTTTTCGGAAATTTCGAACTTTTACATTTATTTTTACAATAATTATTTTTATATCCTTTTGCAAGTATTTTTTAAGGTAGTAAAATGGTAACTTTTTATTTCATAATACCACTAGATAAAACGGGTGAATGTTTTAGAAATAAAGATAAAAATCGAAAATGTTTGAAGTCTAGACATTCGTGTCATTGCTATGAAAAAGACACAACTTCGACGTTTGTTTGTTCTTATGAAGATAAAATTCTAAATTTTCGCGATGTTTACGATAATTACTACATTTTTCACAGCCAATCAATAAAAATCATTTCAAATTTTAAGAAAGTTGAATTTATTCCTGAGATGTCTCAGTGCTTCTTAATGGATCTATGAAAAACATTACCTTGAGGAAATGGTAAAAGAATGTTTACATTGCTCTACTTTTAATTTTATAGGAATTATAGGGCGATCCGCCACAATTCATGTTACCATAAAGGAACTGTTAAAATTCCGCCACTGAATAAATATCCGTCATTTTTTAAAGAATACCCCGGAGAAGTACTACCTCTGTTTTAAGAATGTTTTTTAAAGTAAGTTCAGTGAGCTGTGTTTTGTGAGGATTGCGAAGCGGTCCAAAAGTTTCCTCGCAAGCAGTTAACGGGGGTTGGCGAGCGATAGCGAGCAGGGGGCGGTAGCTCCCTAGTTGTTAAAATATTTTCAATGTCTTGTGCTTTTATGAATTTGATGATATTTGTTTTAAAATTTTTCAATATTTGAATATATGGGGTTCAAAAGAGATTGACGGAATTGAACCAAAATTTTTTCTTTGGAAACCGTTCACCTAAAACTTTTTTTAATTGATATTATACTTTATAAAAAAATAAGAAGGCATATTATGTTTTCATGTAATTTCAATTCAAACTCGTCCGTGAGGTCTATTTTAACGAGTGTATTTTATAAAAATACAAATACAAATTAAGTCGACCAACTACAGGCGTAAGCCCAGCAAGGTTGGTCCAGTCTTTTTAACTCAAACTACCGGAATCCCAGTATCTGTAGTAGGAAGCGTGAAATGAAGCGTGTGTATGTGAATCTTTTTAACTATTTTATCCTTACTTTTAAAAATGGCTTACTTATAAAGTGCGCCTGTTAATGGATTTTTAACTTTGTAAAAATATATTTCGTTCTTTCAATTAGTTTTGTTTTGGGGAAAAAGACTTGATAAAGACTTGACCTTACACCATAAAAACATCTCAACTATCCACAGATTGTTCTGGAAAAGCAAATATCAGTAAAACTTTGATTCGATTCTGTAAAACTCTTTTTACAGCGAGGGTCGTTATGTTGCAGTAGAAAAAACTTCTGTACAAAAGTACACTATATTGAAAAACTTAACTTGTGTACCGTTTAGCATTGAGAAAAGGATGTTCAATTCCGTTATCTTTACCGTTAAAAAATATCCAATTTATTTTGCACACCAAATTATTAAAAAATCGACACATTTTTATGGTTGTCAATTTTTAACCTACGAATTGTTAAACTATAAACCTAACACATTTATTATTGCATTTACGGAACTTTTATTCTTCTAAAATGTAATAATAATTTAATAGGGAATACAACACTTGTGGACATTCAAGATTTCATTGGAAATCACTTATGGTGTCATAAAACGCATTTCTTAAATTTTTTTGTTTTTTTATCTTTAGGTTCTTTTTAATTAATTTTCAAAAATACCACTCTCTAGAATTGGAGTTGAATGAAAAATCGTTGTATTCCCTATTATTTTTAAATTACCGTTATTATTGAAATACCGTTAAAAATATTTATTGGACTATCGTTCAATCATTAAAAAATTTTAATAGCTTCAAATGCAGTCTTCTATTTCCCACCTTCTCATTTAATCAACTAACGTTTCTTTTTACTGTAAGTATTTAACTTCCATCATACATAGTTTTATAAATTTAAAAATAAGTTTGGAAAATCTTGTACATTATTCATAAGTTCTTTTAGTTTACCTTAAATACCTTATATAAGTATTATATACTATGTAATTAATCGAAATATCAATGGATAATTTTTCTTTCAAGAAAATCACTAGGAATAACCAATTATTGAAATAAAAGAAGCAAATATTCCACACAAACTGTTCAACTTTCAACCACGAAAAACAAAATAATGCATAGTAACCATTCTTAAGCATAACCACACCAGACACTAATAAACCCCACAAAGTACCGGATCATTACAAACGAATTAAAATACTCAATTTCCATAAGAAAAAAAAGGCCTAAACCCACTTCCTTCGACCGAAATCCGTTTTTTTACGACGACGACGACAAAAAAAACAACTGTGGCGTAACGGTAGGCAGATAAACGAAATCTGGCAGCGGCAAAAATATCGCCTGGAAGTGAGTGACGGGGGGATAAAGTGGCTCTAATGAAGAGAACATCGATTTTCTAATAATTACCGTACGGACTTAACGCCCTGACTGCGGGATATGGATGGGATGGTTTGCGACGAAAACAGGCCTTATCTCGCGGCCACGTCCCCCCGTATAGTTGAGCGAAAGAGTGGGGTAAGTCCTTGTGTTCGATAACTTGACGGAAGTTTCGAGACTGGGAGTCCCGCGACATAAGTGTAAACGGGGGAAATGTTCAATCTGAGTATTTTTGTTGGAGGACGACATGTTTTAAATTAGTAATATTTTAAAAACTGTTTTGAATTAAATATAAAAAACATACCTATACTTCAGATATAATTGGATACAAGAACAAAATAATATTTATGAAGGATACTTAAAGCATTGCAAGATAAATATGAACGGTCTAATATTATCTAACAATCACACTTTGAGGAACAAAATTAGTTCCTTTTAAAACTAAAATAATCTCTACTAAACAGACGTGTTGCGTTTTATCTAAAATTATTCTCAATATTAATGACATTTATTTTTAAAAACTTTACTTGTATAGAATCTTGACAGTCAAAAGTCTTTGAACATACGTTTATCGAAATTCACAATTAGCCTATTTAAGGTGCATACTTTATTTACCATGCAAAACCTTTAAAAATATATTTCACCTCAGCTAAGTGTTTGAAGGTGCAAAGTTACCTATAAATCGTCTTTGTATTCAACATAAATAAACCAACAATAATCCAATTGAAATACTATCTACTGAACTGACTATTCATGTAGAATAGGCACCTGAGACGTAATGTATGAAGCAGTTACTATTGTTATTATTATCGTCGAAAAAATTTTCTTTTGAACTGACAAGGCAGCCTACACAAAAGTAGTTAAAAATACTGTAAAAAAGTTGTGTTTGAAGTTGTTTGATGAGCATTATTGAGCGTTTTTGATCCTGTTTCAGGTACTTTTCTAAATGCCCAGACTATAGCTTCGTTCTTCTTTGAATAGAAAAATGATACTTATGAAAATAAACTCTAGATATATCATATGAAATCCTCACATTATCTCCCATCAAATAAAATATCTATCAAAATTACTTAACATTTTCACGAGAAAAAAGTTTAGTCCTACGCTATGTAAAATGTAAATAATGCTTTTTAAAAAATATATCCCACTGATCTAGGTTACATCTGTAGTGTCTTTCATTATTTCAATATTGCGCTTTAAAATGCGGCTGTTGCTTAAGATTATCCTTTTAAAATAAGAAAAATGTTAGAACTAGATCTTTTTCTCCAAAGGGAATAAAAGAAATCTCCTGGACAGAATGTTCCCCCTCATCTGATATCGATCTAAATTACGGGGTTGTCCTCAGGTCAGTCCTCTGGGATCTACTCATGAATAGACTGATGTACCTGATATGCGTCAGCAATACAAAATCCATCTGTCTTAATCCATCAAACTGCGGCAACTCTTGGGAGTATGTGGTTTACATAAAAACTAGTTCCATCTCTTCAAATAATGCCCTCCCACTATCAATTTGCTTCGTAAAAGCGCATTCCATTTCTTTTCTGATGCATGGTGGGAAAAATCGTATTGATTGGTCTGGGTCTAATAGTGGAGGTATCTAGTAAAATGTATGAAGTGTCCTCTTATATTTCAGAACGATAAGGATCTTCCAATCAATAATTCATAACCTAAAGTACCTCTCTCATCTCCGGTATTTTATACTGTTATGCTTTTTTAAGAGAAGCGTCTGAATATTATGAAGAATCTGTCAATTTAAATTGGGTAACCCATTCCTCAGGCATTTAATTTTCGAGATAGGGGAAATCATTACACTTTAAGGAATCGAATAAATGTCTTATAAAATTTGAAAAAGGTTGGAATATCTCATCGATGTCTATCATTAACTTTAACATTATTTATAAATGTGAACATTTAAATTTATAATTTAATTCAAATGAAAGGGTTAAGTTGTGGGAAAATGGTATGATTTAAATCAATATTTCCTATATGGCAATTACTTTTTTTCTTTGTTTAACTTTTAAGTTTGAAACTAAAGCACATTTATCCATTAAATGTACTTTAACTTTAAACTTTTAACTAACTTAATTTCGAAAAGTATGTGTTATGGTTCTTTTTATTGGGTTAAAATTTATTTGATGACTTCTTCAAAAGTAGAGGAGAGGAGGGTATTATGGAATAGTCGGGTAATATGGAACACCTGAATTTCTGCTCCCCTTTGTGTTGCCACCACGTGGCAATGCCACGAGAGTCTTAAGAAATCCCTCAGGATTCAGTGTGCAAAGAGTTAAGCTTCTTGTTGTTGTCTGATCAGTCTCAGCAAAGCAAAGTGTGTTTTAGGATTTTCGAAAGTTTTTGACGGCAAATGTTCAAACCTTTTAACCTACCAGTAACTATGAGACTTTGATTTTGTTGTTGAGCATAATGTACACTAAAAGATCAGTAGTTTCTTATACTGCAGTCGTTTTTTAGCTATCCATGTTTTTTTGGTCAGTAAAAGGGTTCATAGTACAAGCTGGTGTGTCGGGTATTATGGAACACTAGGTCCATTCTGATGTGTCATATGAAATTTACTTCCTGCTATCAACTAAAGGACAGGAAAGCAAAGATGCTGAAGCATCTTAAACTAAGATCTTTTGTAATGAAAAATTTTCCGAAGATCAACAAGGAGAAATTTGGATCCAATGTATTAGCCGTTTTCTATGGGCTCATCTTGACTGTACTGGAGCAGAAAAAGACGATTATGTTTGTGACTATGCCAAATAGACTCATGAACAAAACTATTTGAACGTAAACTGTTAAATATATTTGTATAGTCAAGATTAACTATTAATTAGTTTTAGGTTTAATTAGTTTTCAATAGCTGTAAATCCAACTGTTCCATATTACCCTCTATTTGTAACTTTTTCTTAAAATACATTTTTTGATTAAAAAATAAATGCTGATTTATTTGACCATTGGCCCTTCATTGTCATAAGTTATAATATGTACTTAAAATGATTCGGCGGATTTTTATTAAAAACTAAGTGAGTTATTCTTAAATATATAAAGGGTGTTCCATAATACCCTCCTCTACTCTATAATTATTTCGACCACATTTTTTATTTTATTTTTCCATAAGTTTCTAAGAAATTACATAATGTTATATAAAGTTTTAGAAAGTATCCATAGAAACAGAATCATTACATACCTATATTTGTATTAGAAACAATTTAAGGTGAACTAGAAATCGAGTTCATACTAGTATTCTCTCAATCATCCGTCAAAGATTCACATATTTCACGCTCAGAAAACTTTGTTCTAAAGACATTATTAATGTTTTTTCAATTGAACGAATTTTTGGGATGACGTTGGGTAAGAATTAACTATCATTAAATCAAACTATGATAGGTCAAAATGAAAGTATGAGGCTAATGACAGAAAAGGGTCAATCATAGAACATTAAAAATTTACCCCTCCCCAACGTTTATGAAGAGAAAAACTAGATTTCAACTGTTCAACCCATTAAACTGATCTAATATGAGATTAATTCAAAAACTTACGCCGAAATTAAATTTTTACATGACAGAAGATTAACTAACTCACGATAGTTTAAAAAGGCGTAATAGTAAACTTCGGCAAAGACCGAAATCCCAGTTAAAACATCGCGCATTTTGAGAAGGTGTTTTGAAAACTTAACTCTTTTGAGTCTTAAACTACTCGGATCTCTTTCTACATGAATAATGGAAGCTCGATATTGCATTCATTACTCTAACCCCCATTCGCTCGAGTATGAGAATCTTTGAGGCTCAATGGATTTAATCTGCACTATATACGATCGAATATTGAATTTCAGCACATGTTTTACGCTGGGGTCTTTCTTATTTGTGTTATGCGGTTCAAAGTTTCTTAACCGAACGAAAATTCTTACCTCTAGACCAGGGGTCGGCAAGTAATTTTACGTGGAGTCCAAATAATTTTGAAAATTTTCATCGAGGTCCGGAGAAAAAAACAAGTTACTATTACTACTTTAAATTGTTATCTTCCAAATCACATAATTTTTACAACGATGTAATTTGAGTATGCTACCCGCTTGTTTTAATACTATTAGAAGTTTTCACATTAAAAATGGGGGTCTGGGGGGTTTCCCCAGGAAATTTTTTGAAATTTGGGGCTTAATAAGCTGGTCAAACTAACTGTTGAAGTGTAAAAATACAAATTAATGATTTTTAAAACGTTTTGGCGGTCCGCAAAATAACCCCACGCGGTCCGGATGCGGACCGCGGTCCGCCAGTTGCCGACCGCTGCTCTAGACCTTAATTGTTTAGTTGGATATGAGTTTCTAATTACAGTATCGAGTGGTGTTCAATTTTTTTCAAGTAACGAAAAACTTTGATTTATTGCCTTGGTAATGACGCAAAACAAGGAACTAGTTGTGCTAGGATAGATTGATTTACCATTCTCACCACAACCCAGCTGTATTCACGAGTTCCCAGCTTTGCGTCATTATTATTTTAAATAATATTGTTGATTTTTGGAGTAAAATAATTTATTTGATTGGTTCATATATTTTACTTAAAAGTTCATTTTAAATGTATTTTTTGCATTGTGATTGAAACAATTATTACTTACTCGAGGCCTTGTCCTTAACCCTAAACTTTGCTAACATAAATATAACCTCAATACTCAATTCAATACTCAATACTCAATTCAAAATGTTTAATTGAGTACTTGTGAGAATTCTGTAAATCAAGGAGGAATGCTTCAGGGAATATACAGGGTGTCCCACGAAAAGTGTTCCAACCTCTTTAACTTTTGAACCCCTACAGATATAGTCATGAAAGTGGGGTCTAGGTATATTAAAGTGATCATGCCCTATCCGATGAGACAACAAATTTCAAAGCCCACTAGGAGTTATAATTTTTATTTTAAAAACTAGGGGGCCCTGTTCCCCTGCTAGCTATCGCTCACTGACCCCCGGAACTGCTTCGCAGTTCTTTTCAGATTGCTTCGCGATCTTAGCGAGCAGAGCTCGCTTATTTCATCTCAACAGTCCAGCACAATCCCGTGCTCGTCGGCTTAGTTAATGCTCCTTTAAAACTATCTATCTCTCTAGCTAATCAGTAATTTAATTCAGACCACTACCTTGAAAGTATCAAAATAAAACTACTACTGAAATATCCCTTTTTAAACTTATTAATAATATTTTCAAAAAATATATAAGTCTGCTAATTATCATCAACTATCTTAGAGAAAAAGGCACGCCATTAAAAACTTTTAAATTTATAAATTGCATCTAGTAAATATTTGTTGTATTGTGGTAAAAAATTGTGTATCTAGTAAATCGTTGGAAATAAAAGAAATCGGCTGTTTCTCTAGTGAATGACCAGAAAGAGAAGAAAAAATTGATACTTTGAATCCTAATAATTCTAAAACTAATTCGAATTTTTTAGAAATAGAAACGCCAAACTTTTTATAAAAAATATTTGTATGTGTGTTTTAAATATCATAGTTCTACTGAAATTTGAAAAACCTTTCAGCTATTTCAATACCTTTTAAGCTATTGAAAATAGTAAAAGACAAAACCTGCATTACACTCAATGTTTACAAACAATTGATTTTGGTGTGTGAAATTCTGATTTAAAATAGTATTGTAAGTTTCTGGAAAACTCTTATCAGTCTTTTAAAGATATTTTATTTAGAAAGTATTTTGAAGATCATTTTTACAGCGTGAAAGGAATTATTTTCATCATAAAATATGGCGTCGATTGGTAGTTGTGATTGGAGGGATAATAAATTGTACGACAGTTTTTTGCTGTTAACCGCAACCCTATCCGTAATCAAGAAAAATGGAAATATTTTAGAATGGAGAACTTTTATTATTTATAATCATTTTTAAGTAAATGACTAAAAGTATTCTTAGTTCGTTGAATTAAAAATTTCTCATTTTCGCAACGTGAGGAGTGTTTTAAGAAGTAAAAACTACGTAAATTCAACCTAATTGAGAGTGCGTATTTGGGGTTTTATTGAAGATATTTTTCTGCTTAAGGTGTCTTTTCCTACTGAATCGATGCTGCTCTACAACTTAGTCATTGACTTTTTTCCCAAACCTCAAATAGTTTTTAAAATAAAAATTATAACTCCTAAAGTTTCCGCTAGAGGGCGTTGAAAGTTGTTTCATCGGATAGGGCATGGTCATTTAACTATACCTAGACCCTTTTTTCATGACTATATCTGTAGGGGTTCAAAAGTTAAAGGGGTTGGACCACTTTTCATGGGATACTAGGGTGTCTCAAAAAAAACTTTTTTTCGAAAAACCTCGCTCCTCAGGGCTTTTTCCATTCCTTTTGGTCCCAAAAGATAGTGTGTGAAGTTTCAGTCCCCTAAGTTAACTCTAGGGTTTGCCTGTAGAGCCCCAAAGTTTGAAAAAAGTGGAAAAAATTACCAATTTTCATTTTTTAAGATTGATGCTGCGATAAAACTGGTTCAGATGTGTCATTTAGTACTTATTTAGATGGAATATATTTATTTATGTGTATTAACTGCACCATATAGCCCCTATAATTTAAGATTAAAACGTACTACCTAGGGACGTTGCACTCGCCAAAGCTAATAATGCACTACGGTGGACGAAATGAATTAAATTTGAATTTCTTCGAAGGAACTCCCTCAAATGATGCCATTTGGTGCTAAATTGATATTATAAACTATAAAAACCATTGAAATAACAATAATGAGGTCTTTCACTGAGATTTCAATGTAAAAAGTGATTTTCTTCAAAATTTCTCTTTTCCAGCTGATCAAACCCAAAATTTATATTAAAAAAGAGGGTTGTTGTACTTTTTTAGATACCAAACATTTTAACATTGATGGGGGTTTCATTTTTAATAAGTAGAATTAAATTTTAAACCGCGCAGATCATAAAGGACATGGATATTTCCTATACCAGACGTTAAAATCGATTTTCTTTTTTTAAGTTTGGAAAATTACTTCCTTTTAACGTATTAGGGAAAATTTTAATTAAAAACTTCTTTCTTTAACATTTCAACCAAGATTCACAAGCATTTAACTATTTTCCTTACTTTGAAAAAAGAAAATCAATTTTCACATCTGGTATAGGAAATATTCATGTCATTTCCGATCTGTGCGGCTTAAAATTTAATTCTAAAAATATAATAATAAAAATATAGTATGGAGTGAACAAAGGATATTGAAGATAACAAAGATATAGCACCTTGATATAAGGGGGCTAAGAGGGTATCCCTCCATTTGAAAATATCCCTCTTAAAAATGAGGATTTCACACATTAATTCTTAACAAGAGATGTGTTTTAAAGTTTTTATATCTTAAGGAAATACAGCATCAAAGAAGAATCCTAGGGGGAAGGCAGTTGAACATATTGCCCCAAAATGATGCCATAGTGAAGAAACTAATTCTAATTTATTTTAACACACAGTTTTTCCCCCGAGCAACGGCGGGTATATCAGCTAGTTATTCAATATTTACAAAAAAGTTCAACAATGAATCTGTTAAATTTAATATAGTACCTAGTAACTCGTCAAAATGTCTAGTGTTTTATCATTCAAGTTTTTGTTTTAAAACAGACTTTTTAAACAATACAATTTAAGCTATTGAAAATAATAAGAGACAAAACCTACATTACACTCAATGTTTACAAACAATTGATTTTGGTTTGTGAAATTCTATACTTAAATAATATGTATATCTGTGAGTTTCTGGAAAACTCTCATCAGTCTTTTAAAAATATTTTATTTAGAAAGTACATATTTTGAAGCTCATTTTTAAATCGTGAAAGGAATTATTTTCATCATTAATGAATAGCGTCGGTTGGTCATTGTGATTGGAGGTATAATTAATTGTACGACAGTTTCTTGCTGTTAACTGCAACCTTATCCGTAATCCAGAAAAATGGAAATATTTTAGAATTGAGAATTTTTTTAGAAATTCTAAAGGCTTATTGCACATCCTCAAAAGAATCCGAACAGTTTCATACCAAAAACATGTTATACGGATCAGTAATTAAAAATCCTTTCTCTGGAAACCATTTACAAAAACTTTTTTTTGGAATAAGTAGAGAGAAACCAGATTTCCTTAGATAACACTAATAAAGTTAGCAAAAACTGTAGAAAAAGAAACAGTATATTGAAAAAAAACACCCCAATCCATGTCGTCAGGTGAGACAAACCGCACATAGATCGGGGCTTTCATTACCTCCCCGGCCGGACGATCGAAGGACCGGAGCGGAAGTCGTTAACGATCGGCCGCCGCTAAATCCATTTCCGTGGACGGAAAGGAACAAGAATCGCGGAAAAAACGCTGAATATTTCCAAATCCCCGGACGCTGCCGCTGATGAATCTCCCTCAGGGGATCCGGAAGACGTCATGTTTTAGCACAGGGGCTGTTTTTATACTATAGACGCCGCTTTTTTCGAGATTGATGTAAAACTAGTACGTGAAGAACGGAGATGGTGAATATGGGTCTCTCTAATCGATGTGTTCTATGGAACTAACCTAACTAAAGTAAACTGAGATCACGGAAACCGCCTGGGGGCGGGTAGGGAACGATTTTGTATAAGAGGAGATAGCTCTACCTTGCAGTATGCATCTATAATTTATAGTTTTTGTTGAAGTTAATTTCGCTGAGTTCGGCTAGAAGCCGAATCTACATAAATGTCTTTGGACATCTTATAGTGAATGAATACATTGATGCCGAGCTTGTTGGAGTTTAATATGTTTTTAAACACATCAGAGAGATATGTTTAATTTCAGGATGCTGCAGATTTCAAAACTTTAACTAGATAAAACTGTATATCCTTGATTGCAAAGCTTTAATATTCTAAAATATTTAAATAACTAAAAAAACCGTGATGAACAAAAATATTCTTTCATTACGGTGTTTTTCAAACAATAAACCTCAAAAAGTCGGTGATTAAAGTACAAAACGCACTTTCATGGTTAATACATTTTTGATATTCAAAGATTTAATTTGTGTCCTCAGCATTATAAAACTATACAAAAGTCATTATTACTTATAAAGCCTTTTTTTTAATTTCTGACTGCTGAAAATATTCACGAACAAAACTGAAAATCTCTGTTTTAACAAACATTTAAAACTGCCTAAACAGATGCATTCCACGATGGAAGATACGCAAAGTGGCTAGTTGGATGAACCTCACATGCAATACAATACATTATAACTAACCCTTCATTCATACATCATGAGAGAATGATTCACATTAATCACTTATGTGAACTTGATTTATCGCTGCACAATCATTTCTTATCATACTAAAGCTAACCAGACCGAGACTTATAGCTCATAACCTCGGCGATCAATGAAAGTGACTAACATGTAACTCCCATTCGAGGCTTAAGTCCATACTGGCAGTATAGAGTAATAAATGTTTCTAGAAAATATTTGGCACTATCTCTCATAATACAATTAAATTTTACATAACTTGTTTTTATAGACGATAAATGTAGACTTGGACGTTATGATGTTTAGTTTAACCACATCCCCTTTAAGCATTTGATTTACCAAAAACAAAAGATGTCCGTTAACTGAGAAGCTTAAGCGATTAGCAATAGTTTTCTGAGGTGAAAGTATAAAACCAAAATATCTAATGACACTCAAGCTTGATTATTTTAAAACTCGCAAAAATCAGAAAAATGTGGAGGAAAGGCAATTATAAACAGATGTATTCAGGGAAATGACTCGCGCCGACGTTAGGTTAGGTTAAAAAGTTTATAAAAGGAAAACGCATTATGAAATCAATGAGGAAGCAACAGATTTCCGGAGAGGTTAAAGGAGATTTAATGCGCACAGCTTTTCTTTTTCGATGTTTCCACCCCAGTTAATGCTCGGACGAATCCCCTGTAATGGATATCATTAACTGGGAAAAGGGGGGAACGGCCACAAAGTGGGGAATGGCTCCCACGAACCACGCGATAAATTTATTGCCCGCATTCGCAGACAAAATAAGACCGGTCCATAAATACAAACGCAGTTTAACACCTAACACCGCGAGTGAATTAAAAGGGAAACAAAAATAAGGGACGAAGAAAAAGAGAGGGGAAAACAACAGAAAAAAAAGATCGCTAAATAATAGGAAAGAGGAGAGAAGAAAAAAAAGACAAAAACCCTCTCTCCATCTGGAGAGCTGAGAGAACAAAAATATCACGATATGAAAAGCAAAACAAGAGGGGAGGGGGAAAGGAGACTCCGAAAGAGTATTATTTAGATAATGAGAAATTCCGACGATGAAAACGGGGTTGTGAAGAACGATGGTGAAAAAAAAAGAGAGGAGGTTCTTCCAAGAATGCCGGAATAAGAAAGAGGAGAGGAAACACAAGAGTTTTGTAGAAATAATAATCGCCAGCGCTATGAGCGACCACTTATCTTAATGAGCGCAAGGCAGGGCAGAGGGCTTTCCGAAAATCCTCTTTTGCTCTGCTTCAAAAATGTAATTACTGTAATATTCGAACGAGGCTCGCGACCCCCCCCCCACCTGAAACTCTTTCTGTTGTTGGCAACAGAGTTGTGGCTGTGCAGAACATCCCCTCCAAGTTACTTTATTCTCGGGAAATAGTATTAAGCACTCGCGTCAGAAGTTACCACACTTGCGGGTGCTGCTGCTGAACTTGGCCAATTAAAGTTGCGGAGTGCCTCTGCTTGGGAAACTGCATTTCGCACAATGGGTGGTAATTAATATCGAATATCGAGGGGTGTGTCTTTGCTTTTAAGTGGGGCTAATTGCGATTTTTCTTGTTAGCGGCGACGGCCTCTTAATAAACTTCGTTGCCTCAACCACGGTGAAAATTGAAAGCTTTCACTTGTGGAACTGGAATTCCTTGAATATCAGTAAGATCAATAATATCCCATAAAATAACAAATCCCTTGTTACTGGCAATCTGGTTTATGTGTTATTGCAGTTTCATGGGTACTGGACCCCCATTAGTGAAAAACAATTGATATGAATGGTTTATTGAACTAGAACCTATTAGAACTTATGAAAAAGAATACTGGTAATGTATAAAACATTAAATACAAGCAAAGATGAAAGTAATTTTTAACATTACCTACTATAAACCTATATTCGTTTTTCTATATATTTGCTAACAATACCGTTTATTTAAAAACTGTATGAAGAATTCTCTAATGAAGCTTTTTAACTATGATAACAAAATTTTTTAATGAAATTACTTGTGGAAATTAAGTTGAGTAACTTTTCAGGTCTTAACCCTACAGCGCTGTAGCCATTTGGCAACACGACATTTTTCCCCATTTCTTATTCGAACTTTTATTTCCAAACGGCAATACCATGCAATAAGTACAATAAATATAACATTTCATTGTTTTAGCACTTTAGACTGCCAGTAGATCGCAGCAGGGGTATTATTTTGAGACATTTGTTAGTAGCTAGTGAGAAGAAAGTCAAGACACAGAAAATGCCAAAATAAAAGGACCATATAAATTCAAATAAAAAAATTTCAGCTTGAAAAAAAATTGTTTTGAAAAGATAAGTTGTTTTTTATATTTTTAGAGCATTTGGTTTTATTTCACTTCACAATTAACTTCACAAGGGACACAAATTAATTTCACAAGTACAAAGATTTTTGTCAATTAAATGTAGAAAAAACTTAAATTAATTTTTTTTAGTATTTTTACTAATTTACACCATAATAGGAGTCAAATATATGATTTTCAAGTGAATTTAAAAAATCATGCATTGTAGGGTTAAAATAACTGACTTATGATCCCCTTTTTTATGGTGAACGAAATGTCAATGTACAACTATTTAGAAATGCCATTAAAGAAACCTTATTCCATCGAATGCCGCAATTTAAGTGCATGTCAACTATATATTTAAATAATACAAATCGTTATTTACACCGTTATTATCAAACCATGTGAGAAAACTTGTAAAATTTAGTTTTTGATTTGGTTCATTACTCCAATAACGTTTTTCTAAATAATTGTATGTTTGTCACTCGACAAGCTCATTTTTTCACGTTAGGTTTTTGACAAAAACTAATGACTCTAGTAAGTACGCAGATGTTAGTTTCCGGCGTTGAAATATTCACATTATACCAAAACCTAATCTCTAAAGAATCTACATTATCTGAACACCCATTTACTATTTTCAAACCTCATAAACAATACACTGTTCTAAAAAAAGCTTGAATGAGTTAATTCTTACATAACAGCAAGAGGAAAACAAAAGCACATGCGGCTGAAAATTCTACTTTCTTTTTTTATTATTATTATTATTATTATTATTATTATTATTATTATTATTATTATTATTATTATTATTATTATTATTATTATTATTATTATTATTATTATTATTATTATTATTATTATTATTATTATTATTATTATTATTATTATTATTATTATTATTATTATTATTATTATTATTATTATTATTATTATTATTATTATTATTATTATTATTATTATTATTATTATTATTATTATTATTATTATTATTATTATTATTATTATTATTATTATTATTATTATTATTATTATTATTATTATTATTATTATTATTATTATTATTATTATTATTATTATTATTATTATTATTATTATTATTATTATTATTATTATTATTATTATTATTATTATTATTATTATTATTATTATTATTATTATTATTATTATTATTATTATTATTATTATTATTATTATTATTATTATTATTATTATTATTATTATTATTATTATTATTATTATTATTATTATTATTATTATTATTATTATTATTATTATTATTATTATTATTTATTGAAATACAAACAAAAGAACAAGAAAATTTACAAATTCACATAGTCACCTGGGATCTCATGGTCCATGTAGGTGACCGTAATTATAAGTAACAAAAATTTAAAGTAAAAACTAGGAGAAGAGAAAAAAAACACAGGAAATACATACATGAGGTGGATATAGTGGCAAACAGGGCGCCAATAAATTATATTTTTGCCATAATGATGAGTTAAAGTGCTTAAAACTATTTTAAATCATACATTAAACAGAACAAAAGAAATCATCAATATCCTCAATAGTAAACAGATATTCATTTAATTGTTTTTTGAATAAATGTTTTGAAGAGCTATTTTGAATATGTATAGGTAACTTATTAAAACACTTAAGTTAAATCATGGCCATTATTTAAAGGTAGCTATTATTATTACAAAATTAAATTATTTACCGATCTAAGTACAAAACTGATTCAATATTTTAAGTTCCCAATGATTGCTTAATTTATTTTATCTTTTTACCTAATCTAAAGGTTAGTATATAGAACTCCAGAATTGTGTTAATTAAAAATAAAAGATTTTTTTTTATTATTTTCTTTCAAATTCAAAAATAAAATATCATCAGCTAACTACGGTGCTTTATTTTTTTATTTATATTCAAATCTAAATTGGATTCCATGAAGCAAATTTCGGAAATGCGAATATTCTGATTACATGTGTTATGTTTATTTTGTTTCATTTGTATTACTCAAAACTTCAAGTTTCATATTCTTTCATTAATTTTTATTAAAAATCATTGACTTTTAAAGTAAACAATCCGAGTGCTTTTTATGTCGTACTTTTTCGCAAATTTCTTTCCTATCAAATTCATCAATATAAACGATCTCAACCAATCACGATTGAGCTTTTTTTATCGCCATCGGTTTCGCTTGTTCGCCAGCTCTGGTGTTTCTGATTCACTTTTATCAATTGATCCAGGTGCTCAGACTATCAAATTTTACAGATCAGGGCTTTGCTAGTATTTGTGAATCAATTGATCGGCTGTTCAAGTGATTTTAATCCAAAAGCACAGACTACGGGCGTTAGGGGCTATGTAACAAAAATTTTTACAGAATATGGACTTATTAGGTTTAGGAACAAAGTATAATATGTTAGGTCTTCGTAGGTTTACGACATTGCGTTTTTGACAAATATTGGGGTTTAGATAGAGATGGAGGCAAATTTTAAAATAAAAAAGATGGCGAATTGGAAGTATATTTAAGGAATTGAAGTAGTTAATATTATTTGTGTGTAAGTGCGCTTCATTATTTAAAAACCTCAGGAATCTCTTTTGCAGCCTCTCAATTCTTTTTAAGTTGATCATGTAATCCCCTCCCCACACAACTAAACCGTAATTAAGTTGTGAATGAACCCAAGAATAATATAAATTAATTAGTAATTTATTATTTATCTTTTGTTTTAGGTAATAAAAGTTACACAGTACATACCTTAGTTTGTCTGATATATATTTTGTATGGGATTTCCATTTCAAATTTGAGTCTATGTGAAGTCCGAGGTATTTTATTGAGGATACGTTATCTAAGGGTTTACAGGTGCAATTGTTATGAGTATTGCAGTATTTTTCATGGTATTTTACAGAGAGATTATGTGCTTGGTTTTGAGTAAGGGAAAATACCATATATTTAGTTTTATCAACATTTAAATTTAAATCATTATGGAAAAACCAGTCGCGAATTTTCACAAGGTCATCATTTATCACAAAATTAAGGTCTTCCGTAGAATTTTCCGAGTAAAGTAAAACTGTGTCGTCGGCGAAACTTATCAATTTACCATATAGTTTAAGCTAAGGTTGCACAGATCGTTAATGAAGATTAAAAACAAAAGGGGACCTAAAGTAGATCCCTGGAAGACACCACATTTTATTGGGAGACATCCGCTAAGGGTATTATGTACTTTAACAATCTGATAGCGGTTTGATAAATATGACTTTATGAAACTGTGAAAGGGACCTCTAATGCCAATCAAAAATAATTTTTCTAGTAAAATATTATGTTGTACTGAATCGAAAGCCTTGGAAATGTCTAAATAAAGACCAACAGTTTTTTTATCATTGTTAACACTATTATAGATAAATTTGGTAAACTCTAGCAAAGCTTTTTCAGTGTTTGAGTTGGGCAGAAATCCATACTGATTATTTGAAAAAAAATGTATATGATTCAAGTACGAAAGCAATCGATCCTTGATAATTTGTTCAAATACCTTTGAAAGCAATGGTAAGACGGAGATTGGTCTATAATTAGAATAGTCATTTTTATTTCCTTTTTTATAAATGGGAGTTATGATTGAAATTTTTAATGATTTTGGGAAAGTGCTTTCATTTACAAGATCATTAAATAGTTTGGTCAAAATACTTAGATGTGTGCATGATAGAATTTTTAAATATTTCGCGTCTATTTCATCAGAGCCAGGACTTTTTTTAGAGTTTAGGTTGCGTATGCATCTTTTGATGTCTACCTCTTCTATTGAAAACCATTGAAAGGAATTAACGGAGGGAACTATGTAATTCTTGAATTCGTTATTATGATTAAATATATGATCGTTGATATGATCGTCGTCAGCAACCCGTCTTATTAGCCATAAAATAGTAAGACCCCATCTCTTAATTCCAATTTTTCCATGAGATTATACGTAATTGCGACTCTCACTATTCTCGAAACTAGTATTGTGCCGGAAGTAATTCCTTTCCAATGTGAAAACTTTTCTCATGGAATAGGGGATCCGACAATAAGAGATAATCGGATACACCACAATGTAAGAAATCTTGAGGATCGATAAGTCTGACATCCAAAATAAAATGAATATGTTTATTATAAATGTGCTTCACGACTTATACCTTGAAAATCATGTCTCATACTATGAGTTTTTTAAACTCCACCTTATTTTTTTTTAATTTAAAATCAGCCTGATTTCGTGTTGTAACGCAAAGCATTAGCATAATTCCTTGGACGCTCCAAGTCCTATTTACCTAGGAACTTTCATAAGATTATACATCTTCTGGTTTCAAATAAGAGAGAGTTGTTCGTTATTTTTAACTAAACATGTTCTTGGTATTGAAACTACGAAAAATGAAATGCAAATAAAGGCTCAGACATAAGCTAACTAGCAAGTTAATTAACTTACATGTTTATTATCTATCTGATCGGGAAAGTTCTAAAAATTTCACAATCTATAGCAGGAAGTTTTGATTTATGGAATAAAAGTATTACTATTAAAATTCTGACCTTGCGTTCTATAGATGTTATTTTATTAATTTTTAAGAAACTATCAAAAAAATTTATAATCAAGAGGCAATTCAGGAACAAATTTATGCATTTAGTAGAGCGGACATAGGTATTATACACTCCCCGTGATTTAAAAACTACCAATTTTTTGGAATATTTTTTCCAGTGTTTGTTCTACACAATTGGGTAAAATGGATGGTATGCTTCATGTGTTGTTTTTTATTCTTAAGAATACAATGTAATTGTTAAATATAATTTTATTAATTTTATTTGTTTATAACTTTTATTTTATTCCTTTATAAAATTTAATTTTTGAATTTTTCCGGTGAAATTTCTAACTTTTTTCTCTATTTTTTCTTACACTCAAATCTAGGATAAAATTATAATTAAGACAATAAATTAATATAGTATTAATTCACATGGTTGGACTTGCTGTCTAGAATAACACGAAGCTTTTGATGAGAAGGACTAAAGAATAGCTAAGAATATTTTTGTTTGTTTAATCTATTGTTGAAAACTATATTTTTTAAGACGCTCTCTTTTAAGAGGGCGTCTTCAAATAAAACACCACAAGTTCACAATTTCCTAAAGACCCAGAATTTTTATTATGTATTCTGGAATGCCTGCTGTTTCTGAAGCAGATAGTTTGGAAAGTTAAATCAGTGGTTAAATGTTGAAATCATTTCTTGTTGACCGAAGTACCTATTCAAACCACAAAACCAGTTTATTACCCCTCATTACTATTTCCATTTTCTTCATTTAAATGAAACTCTTTGCAGCAATAGAAATAGATCAAATAGAAATCCAAAAACTTATATCTAAAATCCTACTAACTCTAACCGTGTTTCCCTATCCCTCTTAAACATTTATTGGATTTCCCATATTATGCCAAAAGGACTACAATTTCATCCCTAAGGCAAGCGACCAGGACGCTCTCTTCGATGGATATGACCTCATTAGTGGCAAACCGTCTCACCTTTCTAAATTAAGCAACCCTAAGTTTTAAATAACCCATTAGACGGGCCTGCATTTACATGGCCATTTACATACCCGAATTGAAAGATCCATAAAACGCCTCCAATACATATTCAGGCCGAAAACGTCTCAATTAACCATTAACCGAGAAAGTTGATTTGTATTAGCGTGCTCGGCTAGGCTCACACGCGAAGTATGGGGTCTGGCTCCGTCTCGGAATTAATTAGCGGGGCAACTGCTTCTGCCAGCATTCCTTGCCGTTGCACCAACACTTGCATGCGGACACGCGAGTGTCGTTTTGCACTTATGCAAGTGCAGAATGTGCCGCAATAGGGGAGTTCATTTCACTTGTCTCTCAATGAGGAGAGATTTTTTTTAAGTTTTATTTTTTTTGGTTGAGGTCGTGTGATGTATCGACGGATTTTACTGCAACCTTTATCATTAAGGCGATTCTGATGTCTTATCTAGCAAAAGTATTTTATGTCGTTTAAATGATCTGAGCTGATTGCCTCCAAATAGAAAACATTCCCTGTTCTTTCCAAGCAGTATGAATTCCTAACCACATTAACCTTTTAAACGCCGCAATTCAAATTTCGAATTAAAGGTTCTGATTTTTGGCTTAAATGGCTTTTTTTATCATTACTAAAACCATTCTAGTCATTTTTTTGGCGAAAAAAAAATCCTAAGTATGATTTTGAGGATGTTCCCATTTGGGACATCGGCGTTTAGGGTGAAGTTTTTAGGGGGATTTCCAAAAGGCACATATTTTACAATTAATTCAAATAAAATGATTGAAATAGGGTTTTACTCAATAATTATGAACATTTTTATGATTATGGGCGGTTTTTTCATTTTTATTATCCATACTTGGACGATTAAGTTACATTTTTATAGATTTTCATAAGAAAAAATTGGCATGTTTATTACGTACACGAAGCTTTTCCGTAAATTTTTCTTGCAATATGGGTAATATTTTGGCGTAAAAAATACATGAGAGTGTTCCCATGCTCTTCAAAGCTAAACAGTTACGTTTCTGTGAGGAAAAATTAGTCTTAATTACGGTTCTATAGGGATATCTAGCATAAAACTCACTAATTGCATTCAAATCTAATTAGCTTTCAAAAGTGATAATCATAATTATCTCCATTGATTCATTAAAGCTGTGTTTCTCATGGAAGATTCTGAACTGATCCACATATATCTTACATCCAACTTACACTAGAAGAGTGTATTTAGATGTACGCACTTTTCCTTATTTTCAAAATTCTTCGATTTTATTCCTAAAATTTTGATGTTAAAAAAGTACATGAACAAAAATATATACGCAAATCCTTAGAAGCACTCAAAATATGCTCTTTGCATAATCACTATTAATAATTACTGAAAATTAATCGATCGGGGAGTTAGAAAAATATATAAGTGTAAGAATCTGCTATAAAGATTTGGAATTTATTTCTCCATAAATCAGGAGAAAAAATAAAAATCACATATTTTTGAATTTAAAACATCATTCTTAACCTGTTTAGATCCTTTGAGACAAAAAAAGTTCAAAAAATTAAAGAAAATAGGAAATACAAATAACTTGAATTTTTGCATGTTATAAAAATCCCCTCAAATACTATACCCCAAACGCCGATGTTCCCATTTGGGAACATATACGTTGTATTTGTAATTACTCTCCAAAATTAAAATGTAAAGCTATTCTGTCAAGCCAAATGGGAAGATGTGTACCTAAGCTACCAAAACATTGCAAAATTATTTAAAACTAAATTTATTTAAAATTTTCACAAGTTGAAACTTGTGCAACTTTTGGAAGAGCCAAAAATCTCTAATTTTGATGTAAATTCTACAAAAAGGAATAAATTGCACGTGGAAAACTTTTGCATGTAAAATAACTTCATATCTTTGAGTTGCTTTCTACCAAGTATCAAATTTCTGCATTAAAAATTAAGTGGTGAAAAAATTCCTTAAAATGATGTTCCCATTTGGGAACATCGGCAGGTAAAAGGTTAACCGGTAAATATCTAAAAGATTTAATACTTTGTCAAAAATTTTATATCGATCGTGTAATTAAAATTAATAATTGAACAAAAAACTATAATTACATGTGGGCTCTTAAAGAATCTTTTTTACAGATTTTGTAAACATTGAATTTCTTATAGACAAACTGGTTCCCTTTTCTATAAACGATACCTAACGTATCCAGATCGTGCAAAATGTTTAGTGTAATTTTTAAAAACGTATGTTAAAGATTATTCTCTCCAAACGGAAAAGGAACTAATCTCTAATAAACAATATCCAACCAACTATTTAAAGAGCACCACAAATAGTCATCATCAGAAACGAGCGCAACTTTTCATCGCTTTAACATGACATTACCCCTCCAAATCTTTACCTCCTCCAACGAAACTCCCTGCAAATCTGCCAGTGAAACCACATCCATGACTACCACCACCACCACCGGAAGATAAATTCCATACACACCACTCCCTACACAACTCAAACGATTTCGCAGATCGACATCCCCTTCCTTCCTGAAGACCCCCTTCCGAAAAATCACCCCCACCCGACACGCGAGCCCTGTCTGAGAGAGAAATGACGTGTTGCCGAACCAACTGCGCCCAGAGGGAGCGCTTTGACACCGAGAGAGAAGTTAGCGAACTCACTTATATGAAATCTCATTCAATAATGCTGCCGAAATTCCGCGCAATCCAATTTGTTTCAATTGGCAGTGTTTGCGAACTCGGCCAGGTGATGCAGGAGAGGATTGTCAGAGGGAAATGGTGCGAGCTGAGGAGGGAGTTCGGATCGGTGAAGGGGAGTTCCATCGATAAGTTAGGGTTTTTGTTAGTGATGTAGGGATATATATTTGTTCTTAAGGTACGTATTGCTCAAATCTCACCATGCGATAAACTAGTGGGTGAAACCGATATTTTCTAGACTCAAACACTCTTAGATTCCTATTACTTAAATGCCCTGCTTATGATTAACGAGTACAATAATATTTGGTGTCTAGCAGTATTTGAAATTTTATACCTAAAAGTCAACTGCTATAATTACTTATACGATTAACTGGTTTTCTAAGCTGGTTGTAGACCCATAATACAGAAGAAAAATTTTTTAGGTAAAAAAATGTCTAATAAGGCATTTTCTTGGTCCACATTAAAATAATTATTTATACTTAAACGTTTTGAGATATTGAGATCCATCTAAAGGATTTTCAAGTAACGAAATTGCACTGCTTTATCCTCAGTTGAAAAATTTATTGAATATGGTAAAAAAACAAAATAATATCTATCACAAAACTGGGGTTTTTAAACTATAAAAATATTAAAGCGATTTAAAGGCAGACTTTAATCAATCCGATTACCTATTATACTCTATTCATTTAGAATTGGCGCTTGAGAAATAGTGCTTTCCCCCATGCTAGAAGTGTAACCATAGTTACGCTCTTCGCGCAGCCAATAGTAAGCCTTCTTCGTCACTTTGACGAGGATAGTTGCTATGGTTAACGATCGGTGGTGGGGGAAGGAAATATTTTCAAGCGCCAGTTCAAAATGAACAGGGTATAGTAAAGGCAATTTATAACTAAAAATCAAAACGCACCAAAAATTACTAATGTAAATAAACTTCAGAACTGTAAGCGTATGCATAGTATAATTCCATCCTTATCTGTTGAGAAGCTTCCCCCCACAAATATCCTCTACAGAATAACTCAAATTCATAACTCCACCCTCCCCCAAAACTTATGTTCCTCCAAAAGAAAATGGTCATGCTTCCCTCATTACCCTCTCACCCTTTGACCTGCCCCACAATTCCCCTTCAAAAATTCCCGCAGCCGAAGTCGTCTGCAACTCCTCAAGAAAAGAACTTCATTTTTCTCCTCCCGAGAACACATCGAGAACCTCTCCACCCCCAAGAAGGGCGAGAGTTCCAAGCCGTCCCCCCCCAAGAACAAAAAGTTCTTTTATCTGTCTGCATTGATTCAATTAAGCCAAAAGCGTGATGTCTCCTAGACGAAACCTAATTAAATAGGTGTGTGGTGATTCCGACCGCTAAAAGAGGCCCCGTTTTCTCAGAGCTGCTTCAACTCTCCTTAAGTTTCTCCTTAATGAGCCTGGCTTATGGCGGAATGGTTATTAAAAGCTATGGTTTTGTGCGGTTTTATTTTGGTGTCGCGTGTAAGTCCGGAGCGAGTCTCATCAAAATTCAAAGTGCTCATTGTGTGTCGGGTTTGTTTTTGAGCCTCATTATAATCACTTTGGATGTGTGTGTGTGTTTTATTGAAGTTTCGACAACTGTTTTCGAGAGGAATTTTTAGGGTCGCTCTCTGTGGGGATGGTTGAATGATGTTGACAGTTGGTATTTTTGTATTCGACGTATGATTTTAATTGCGTTTGAAACTGTCTGAAATTATTTAAATGATGCTGAACTGTAGTAGTTTTTATGTTGTGGATATTTATTTTGAGATTATTTTGTATGTTTTCAAGCATTGAGTGTTAATTTTCTTGAAAATAAAGTTTTTTAAACCTTAACCCTTTCCGTCCTAGCCCCAAATTCTCCATAGGATTCAATGGTAATCTCGGGTGGCTTAGGATTGAAAGGGTGGTTAAAAGCATGCATGCATACATAAATTTAAAATAAGATTATAATCTTTCTCTCTTGGCAAAAGGAGTTTTTTTGTTTGGAGCTCTTGGAAAAGGATATGTTTGTTTTGTTCACAAGTAATAGTAATAAAAGAGAGAGAGTAAAATGATTGATTCATTTATTGATGATTAATAGGGCTTTGATTTATATGTAATTAAAAATCCAAAATATGTACATAGAATATGTGTTTATTTTAGCAAAATATGTAATAAAAAATGCCAAATATGTAATAATAAAAAGAAAATTTTTAAGTAATTTTTTAAGGGGCTCTAAATTTTACGCAAGTACATAGTAGGGAAGGATGGTTTTCGTTATCTGCCAACAGATCATGCGTCTACATGCGTGAGAAAAAAAAACATGCGTCTACTTCCCTTCTTGGTGCGCCTGACAGATTTCGTCTGACAATCCCGACTTCACAACCCTTTAAAAGTTAAATTCTCAATTGGTTGCACTAATTTTCACTACAATTTGAATGCATATTTCATTTTATGGATTACTTTAATTTGAAAATCGGTCAAACGTGTGATTATTTTTGAAAAACTTGAAAAATGGATAAATATGTAATAAAAATATGTAGTTATAGGTTTAATATGTAAAAATATGTAAATAAACCGAAATATGTGAAAATATGTAAAATAAACATGGTCTTAATCAATTCAAAATCTTTTAAAACGTATAGAATTCAAGAGCACACTTTAATATGAGATTCCTGAACAAATATGTAATTACATATAAATCTTAGCCCTAATGATTAAGGTATACCATCACTCACAATTATATTGTATTAGTGTGATATTATAGTATTAATTATTCTATTAAACGTTTTCTTCGATAAGTTCGATTCAAGTGTTATTCAAGTATTACTTTCCATTTAAATCTTTTGAAACTATGTGTAAGTTTACTTTGAAGATAGATAAGCTCTTTCAAATTCCATTGAATTTATCACATTCCATCCTCACTTCGAGCAATATTAATTATGCCCAGTTTATCCCTTTGCCTGTAACAGGCGAATTAGTGGGGATTATAGGTGAAAATTTCCCCCCACCCCTGCCAGCTTTTTGATAAAATTATGTTTTCATAAAGAAAAATAATTTCCGCTCCCCAAAATACTCCCTCTTAGTCCGACTATACACAGTCTCCTCCCTTCTAATTCCTCAGAAAAAAAACTATTCAGTCCTCTATTCAGATACAGCGGTCCGCTCCATTATTGACGAGTCAGGGGACATCAATCGTTCGAATCGAAAAGAGCCTAAAGATTATGACACCCCCTTCACTCCGTCTCGTGTTAATCACCCCAACGATTTCCTCTCGGACTCCATAGATCAAGTGTCACCCACCCTGCTGACGTCACTGGCCCAAGAAGGAGTTATCGCCGCGGAAAAGAGCGCCACTAAAAAGAGTGCTCCGTCTGTGTCTATCGTCCATCATCTGGAGAAAGAAGTGAAGTGAGCGGAGAGGCTCTCCAGTGGCAGCTGTGATTGTTTCTGAGGGGGATGGGGGGAAAAGAACCGGAAGTCGACGGGATTGTCATCAAACGATATTTAATTATATGGGGAAGAGGTGCTGCCTCGGGCAATTTGCATCGGGCTCTTTTTAATATCGTTTGCCGGATTGCTCTTTTTTTATTCTCTGGATCGTTTGCGCTGATAGCTCCTCTGTGACGGTCGGGTATTTTTATTGGATTTCTATTCATAATTTTAATTTTGAAAAGGAGCAGATTGTGGTGTTATTTATTCGAGAGGTGAATATTAAATCTGGGGAGTTATAATGAATTACTTTATTGCCAATTAACTGTGACCGTTATTTATCATCCCAGTTATATATTTATAGTACTTATAATTTATCACCAAAACAACTTAACAAAATTAAAATTTTTTTGTCTATTTTTATAAATTTTTTACAGTATTGACAAAAGTGAAGAATTACCAACACGACGAAATTGCTGTGTCATTTACAAGAAAGTTAAGTGATTACCATTTTCTTTTAGAATTCACTAAAAATACCTTCAACCTCAAGAATGTTTCTGACATTTCTTACGGCCGTATTCACCGTTAACTTGACCGGGGGTTGAACAGCGGTATTCAAGCCTCGGTCATTCAAACATTGGTGCGAAAACTTGTTTTCCTCCTTTTAACTGCCCATCAGACGTTTGACTTCCGGTCAAGTAACCGGTGAATACGCCCGTTATAAGCGAAGTCAACGTTAAGATTTTGCTTTAGAACCAAAGCTATTCAGGTTCCTACAAATGTGCTTCCTTCATTTAAAAGCAACCGAAAATCCATTGTTTATTAAACACGTTAAGCACTCCTATTGTTCCAATAACGTAACTTTAATAGCAGATAACTTATGAGGTCTAAGTATCTTTACCTCTACTACTCCCGGTGTGTGAAAGATAATCCAAACGGAGTGGAAATTAGAGTTGTCGTATATTCGTGGTTTTAGATTTATTAATTTAAATAATACGGATGCTATTGACAATTTTCCAAATAATATCCAAATAATAATAATTCTAATAATTACTGACTCTTTTCAAAACTTAACAAAAATTCAAAACGTTTCTATATTATCTTGCACTAAAACTAACTATATTTTCCAAACATAAACCATTCCATATCCTTTTTTTATAATTTCGACCTCCACTAGTACTTACATTGGCGAGTTGCTTCACCTATCTTTTAATTTTCGGGAATATTATTCTGATCCTTAACGTAAACCTGTTGTTTTATTTATTTTACATCAAAAGGTAAAAACATTTATGAGTTTATTTTAAAGCATTTATTCTAAAAAAATAAGCTTTATCCATTAGATCTTTCTCATTTCTCGTTTTAAAAAATCTCCCCAATTAAATGCAATTCTACGAATTAAACTCTTAATTTAATAATGGCATTCTATAGCAAATAATATGGATAGAAACGCAAAATAACACATTTATAAGAGCAACTTTTGCCTTTATCCCATTTACTTAAAATATTTTTATTCAAACAAAAACGAACTCAAGGAATTAACATCCATTTGAGGAATTAACTAATGCATTAAGCTTTAGCTCTTTAAGCATAAGAATTCTTTGTCCCTTTTGAAACTAGCTAAATTGAATGTAAATCTCAAAATGTTTTAAGTACCACTACTACCATATTCATATAAAAATGCTTTTCTAGAAGGCTTACAAACTTATTTGAGTGTTTTCCTCTCTGAAATTGAGAGAGGAATAGTTGTTTTTTAAGAGTTATTACAATAACTTTAAAAGGGTTAGTCATAAATACATTTGAATATTTAAATATTCAAATAATAAAACAATAAAATATATTCTGAGCATAAGCTACAGAAATTCTAGAAAAACTTTAATTGCTAACTGAATTGAGTGCATAATACATATTTTAATTTTTTACGTTGTTGTTGAGTTAATTTTGATTTCTTGAATTTAATTTGGATTCAAACTTCATTCTTAATACTTTGATCCATTTATGAGATCGTAAGATTTATACTAAACCTTCATTTAGAGTCAGGTCCGATATTCATAAAAAGCTATAAGTTAAAAGTTGATTTAACTCAGAACTTAATCACTTTTTCTCTTAACAAAAAATGTTTGCACCAATTATCTTTGTAAAGAGGGTATTGGATATTGAGTTCACTAATTCCCTAGAAGTATCGTCAAATTTTTTGAACATACAAGGGAGAAATTTTTTACCGAACTATAGACAGTTGAAAAACCTCTTTACTTCATATTTTCAATTCTTAACCTGAAAAATTATTTTGGAGATCTTACATTTGAAAAATATGTAAGCTTTCTAAAAATAGTCTTCTTCTTTTATAATTCTGATAATTTTGATATTAATCATCGACCAAGGAAAGACAGCCCGGGCAATTTTTATAGCACTGATTCCCGCTGCGAAGGACTTCTTTTTTATATTAAATCCTGATATTAATCGATTATCATAATTAGAACAACTTCTCAACGCAGCTTAGTATAAATGAAACGAAAGGATTGTGAACTCGATACGTTTTAATTAATGCGCATTTTTATCAACAAAATTTTGAAGCATTAAAATTTGGAGTACCTACTTGCTAAATTTGGTACATCCAAGTGATTTCTTTCTACTTTCCCTTACCTTTAATCTGTCTTATTACTCTCACTGTTATTTAAATTGAACCAAATTATCTAAAAAATATTTTATAAGTAAATGAACAACAAAAAGAGAAGTTAAATAACTTTCTGCATTTTCCTAACCGTACATTTTTATGCGAATCTTAAATACGTTTGTGCACATTTTCCAGCCTATTTCCCCAAACGATTTTTATCTTCGTATTTTTCTTATTCTTTACTAAATTGCTCAACACTAATAAACCCGTACAATAAAAATCCATAAATCAATCAGAATTTGCTTCTCCGAGGTTCCAAAAATAAAAAACAGCACGAGACTCAACACAACACGATATTTGCTCGGCAAACCCCCTCTCAACCGCCCAAACTATCAAACCATTCCGCGAGTACCTATCCAAATTAACATCTTCATACACCTTGCTAACAGAGAACCGAACACAGTTCGCGAAAAGTAAGCGACGCCGGTCAATCGGTCTCCGTAGAAACGGCGCTCTAAAAAGCATGCATATTTCACATACCCAACAAAACAACCCTTTAATTTATTCCCTCCAGGAAATACCCCCTGCGATCAAAAAACATTTTCATTTAAGTCACTCCTTCCTCGAGTAAACATATCGAAAACCAGGGCTGCAATCGATTGTTTCGTCCCCGGAACTATTTTTCGGTCGTGCATGCATTTGACAGGCTTATTACCAGTTGGGCCATTAGTTCCCCTTATTCCCCGTAAGTAAATGCGTGTACATAAAAGAAAGCTGTTAAAAAACGCTGTGATTGCCCGCTGCGCTTTTAGAGGTGTTCGTAGGGAACAGTGGACGGCTTTTTCTCTAATTTTATGAGCCGTGGGTAATGAGGTTTGGCCAGTTTTTTTTCGAGGGCCGCGTGAAACGCTGCTTCTGCCGGAGAATAAATTTCGAGAAAATTTTTATGTATATACTCGTGTGTGTTCAGATATGAAGAGTTTATATACATCCTGTAGTTTTATTTACTCGTTTGTGTAACTAAATATATTTTACTTCGAGTAAGTTGTTAGTCAACGAACGAGGTTTATTTTATTGCATGATTACATGTTGTTTTTTAATATCAATACACCTTATTCATAAACTAATCCCAGTACGTTGAAAGCTATATTGAGTTTAACATGATAATGAGTTTGATCTCAATTTTTTTGGAACTTTTCCCTTATTTTAATAAATAGCATTTTACTCTGAAAAAATTTTCCCTCTTTTCCCCTTCATAATCGTTACCCTTGAGTTATTTCTGTGCTTAGATGGCAAAATAAGGTATACCCCATAGACCTGTCTGAGCGTATTAAGAAAGGAAAAAGGTGTTTTCATAGAAATTTCTAGAACAACTAAAATAACTAATCTACTCCTAGTGATATAACAATAGTTCAATGAGGAAGATTCTCTATTCAGGGTACAACTTCAAATTTTTAATGTAAAACTATAGCTAATCTAAACTAATCTAATCCACAGGTATATCAGTTCACGAAGGAAGATTCTAATTATTTTACAGTTTCTGATTTTAATGTAGAACTTTATGGTATTTTAGAAAGAAAGTGTACTGATCAGTTGAAAGCATAATAAAGACAGGAATAAAAAGTATCTCATCGATAATTTTTGTAGTCCAAAAATATCACATTGAAGCATCTCTTTGTATAAAGATTATAAGCAATGCATGCTATACAAGATAGCGTCTTAAAATCCCACTCAAAGTAGTAGACTAGACGTTATTTTTATAACGCTAGTTTCAAACCTCCAAATTTTCATGCAGCGGTATTCTTTAGATTGTGATCCTACTCTTTTCACAAATTCACAAATTATGCATCTTAAACATACACTTCGTTACTTTTAAGCAACTTAAATGTTTATTCCCATACACTCTAAAGTTTCGTTTAATAAGACTTATCTCAAAATGTATCTGCTTGTATGTAAACAGTCTTACATTTACTAAAAACATCTCTAATTAATCATCTGGTGTAGAATATCTCACACACACACACATTTAAAAATTGCACTCTACTCTTCAACATAAAGTCACTGGGAGTAATTCACACTAGCCCTTCTTGGAGTGTATTATTTGTGAGCATTGAACCTAACAGTCTAACCGCGGTGGAATTTTCTCAAGCTTGATAATGAAGACACTTCTATTTTCTTAATTAGGAACCAAACGACTCAAAACACAACATGTTGCACACCACGCTAACGAACCAATGAAAGTTACTCGAGAGCATTTTCCGCACGACGTGCACCTGTAGTTCAAAGGGTCACCCAAAAACAGAATTTTTTTTCAAAATGGAGTAACTCTTCCATTAGGCACTCGGTAATGACGCTCAGATTAAAACCACTTCATTGCATATTCGCGTGAGCCAGCAGCTCTTTTTCACGCACACAACAACGCAAAGAAAAAGAGACGGTGAATAAAAATCCGAAAACACTGTCAAAGACTCGGAAAGCTTTTAAAGACACTTCAAAGGGACGGGCCCGCGCACTGTAAATATTTTCCTCCTGTGCCACCGTCCCGAGGGACATCAAAGGAGGCCTGCCTCCCCCAAAATAGAAAATCAGACTTATGAAAGGAAACTTTTCCCCGAAATTTCGCGTCGGGACACGACAATGGACGCCCGTGAAAATAATGCCGAAAAATGAATCGGGATGGGGGAAATTGATTTTAAATCGGTTTTTCCCACAGCGTTTTGAGTCGGAAAATAAACTGAGAGCTACGGGGGTTGTTATTTTGATCGGGGGGTTCTTCTCCGTGCGGATGAAGGAGGGTTTTCTTTTGAGCGTGTCCGAAGGAAGGGAAGGTAAACACTGGCAGGATCCTCTCGATTTCATTTGCAAACTGTAGTGTTGAATAAAGAAGTTAGGTTGATCGAATAAAGCGACGCCTTTCTGAGTGACAGTGCGGAGCGAAGTGGATTGCTTCCAGAGAGAAAAAAGCTTTAAATAAGATACGAAGTTTTGGACAATTCGATAAAATATGACGGCTGGGGGTTTTTTTATAACTTTTGATGGTTTCAATGTGCCCATTCTCTTTGCGATGCAAACTAGGCAAAAAATGTTTCGTGTACTAATCAATAGGGTGTGTGTCAACCATAATAGCTCCAAATCACCTATCGCCAATCTTCATAGTACCGGATTCTAAACCAACAAGAATTTGATATAATTAAACTTATTTTAGTAAAGTAAACCAATATGAACCCATTGGTGACGTTATATCAAGGAAAAATAAGCAATTCCTCTAATCTAGTGGTAATTGTATCATTCATTACACAGGTCTGCAAAGAAAAGCAATTTCCTATGTAATTCGGTGTGCTGATAACGAAAAAATATTGAAAAAATCCTATACGTCAGGATTTTTCACAAACTGCAAAATTTTATTCGAATTTGCCCATTTTTCATAGTTTTTGTACATTTCTAGCTCCTTTATTTTTAAAAATTTGGAGTTTTGAATGATGTACATGGTAAACTATCTCATACGGACATCATAAAAATGGAAAGAAATTATTAGGGAAAATTTAATTGTGCAATAATGAAGGATTTTTGTTGTATAGTTCATAGAAACACAAGGGTTCACAAGGGTAAATTCACAAGGGTAAATGTACCAAGAGGAGCTTCATAAAGAGGAAAAAGGGGCTTTAGGGTGTAATTGAGTTTATTTTAGTTATATACTTATTTTCATGAAGAATATGTAATAAAAAATTTATTTTCTATACGTTCATGAACCTATTTTCATAAAAATTGAAATAATTGACTTATTTTACAATTTACCTAAATTGTCAGGAAACATGACATTCTAGGGAAAAACATAGACCATTTTTGAACTCAGGACTAAAACTAATGACCTTAATAATAATTTTGGATTAAAAAATAGTATACTTTTGTGAAATGTTGCTATATTTGCTCAATTTGTTACAAAATGCGATGTCTTAAAAATCAAAAGAGATCATTTTTGGATTCATCACACCAAAAAACATAAAAAATTATTTTGCGATAAAGTTTGAGTTGAGAAATATTTTTTTAAAAAAATACTTCTATTTTCTTAAAAATTGGCATTGTTACTTAGTTTGTGAAGAAAGGAGAAGTCCTATGATAGATCCAATTTTAGATTCAGCACATCAAAAAAACGTGAAAAAAGATTTTAAGGAAAAATTTGAATAAAAAATTTAGTAATAAGAGCCAATTTTTCAAAATTTTAAGGCATTTCCCAATAAAACCTAAAAACCTGAATTGTCAAAAAACCTGAAGTCCCAGGACAAAATGGAGGTCATTTTTGGATTCAGCACACCTATAATTATAAAGTTCAGGTGAAATAACCAAAACAGCTCGAAAAAAAGTTTTTTTTGCAGACCTGTGTTATCCTGTGTGTCCTTTTCCATTGAACAAAGTTTATAAACACATTATAAGGTAAAAAAATTTCCATTATTTTAAGGTCATATTTATTATTTATTTATTATCAAATTTATTTACCAACTGAATGTAATTGAATTTACATAACATTTAAGGAAATTGCTCAATAGTCAACCCAAACGAAGTGGATTGCTTCGAAAGGGCTTTACAGCAAAGCTTAAAGCGCCTGTAAAACACGTTACTTTGCGATAAGACATTTGTGGCGGAAAAAACAAAAGTAAATGAACGCTTGAAACTATCTTGTTTACGATAAAGGCAATAACAAAATAGTAAAATTAGTCTCCCTTTAAACGAGTTCAACCGGAAGCTTACCAAATACCCCCAAAAACTGCCGGTATGTATTCCATGATATTGAAGAAATATCGTATTTCCAGTTAGAACTATTAGTGACTAAATATGAAACAAATTATAACAGAATGTTTTTCAAGGGTTGTCACTTGAAAATGACATCAATAATAAAATTGAACAAAATCAGGCCATAGTACATTTTAATTTTTTTTTCTAATTTTTAAAAAACAGTCCGAAAAATTTCAAAAAATCAAATAATAGTTATCGATATTTATGATACATGTTTATAAGCTATTTTTCACTGATAAATGTAAAAATTCCATTTTATTGAAAAAAAAAATATCAATTTTAAAAATTTATTTTTAAAATTAGATAATCTAAAAAAACATCGTTTAAAACCAAAAAATAACCGTGATTAATAATCATGACTTTTAAATATTTCTAACAATGTTTTTTATCATCCAACTTCAAGTTTGCTCTTATTTCTTATATAAATTTAAATACTTCAAAAATATATGAAATAATATAAAACTAGCATTGGAAATATAAAGAGACACTATCCTCCATAGCTAAGGTCACGTGACCAAAATTTTAGTTTAGGTTCCATGCGTTAAGGGCGTTAGTGTCTATGGGAATTCCCATGTTGAAAATTAAAGCATTATGGTCTATGGAAGTTCTCGTTCAGTCTTCTTCTATTCTGTGACCTGGACTTATACATTCGGACGTCTTTGGAGTATTTCCGACGTAATACAGCTAAACTCGTTTATAATACGTATTACTTAATTATTAAGAAATAGGTTTCTAAAAACTACAGTTCAATGATAAACTATTATAGATAAGCATAAATAAGGTATACATAAACACATTAGCTATCAACTGTTATTAGGGACATTCATTAATAAAAGATTACGACAAATTTAAATATAATTAGCTTTACGTAATTTAAATATTAATGGTCAGAAAAATTTATTTGGGGGGGAAATTGTATCTTAGTTACTTGTTACACAAATATTTTTTGTTGGGAAGTTAACATCATCAATAATCAAATTTGGTATTAGGCCCTTTACACTTTTAATTTTATCCTTTATATTATATCATTAAATATAATGTAATTAAAATGTTAATTGCATCAATTAAATCCTTTGAGACTCAACGATAACGAGGAAGTTGCATTATTATTTTTTATTTTTTAATCGATTCTTCATGCAAAAATAAGCAACTACCCAAAATTTAAGGCAGATTGAGAAATTTTTTGATTGCAAAAAAATTATCAAAAATCTCCTTTTTCAAAGCGTGTGAAAACACTAAAAGTTTGGGATGTGACGTCATCATACGGTGGCCATTGTTGGAAAGCAACGGAGTTGATGGTATGATTGTTGAGGTCATCGTACGTTTTAAATAATAAGCGTTTTCAGTCCTGGGTTTTTTTCTCGACTTTTAAATTAAAATATTTAATTACTTGTACATTTTTTTTGAAAAATTGACTACATATTTCATTTAACCATAGAAAAAACCATACGGAACACTTGAATGTTTAAGAAAATCTGACACATGCAACTTCCTTACTGTACCGTAGCACAGAGTTAACTTGAACCAGCACATCTCCAACTGTCAGTTCATTCCATAAGAGTTCAGGGCTACTCAAAACTGGTGATCAGGAATAGAATCATTTATCACACAGGAAATTTAATTTCCATCTCTGTGCACACGCCTACGTAATCCCGACTTTAATATTCGTTCTCGTTGCCAGCGCACAATCGATAAATCATGCTTATTTCTTTCCACTTATCTATCTCATTCTGAAGACTGTTCACAGACTGGGTGATAAGCAATCCCCCTTGAGTTCATCGGGACAAGTGTCGTTCCCGATCGAATCTTCGCACGGCGTTTGGTTCAAATAAATGAAAAATTCCCCATAGTTAATCCGATAGAAAGGTAGATTGCCTACAGATACAATATGGACTACTGATTATATTTCCTCGATATTTTCAGATATTTCCTTAAATATCTTATCTCAACTTGAACAGTTGTAAACTCCTTAAGAACAGTTGTGAATAATAGTAAATTTTCGAGTAGCATTGATTAAACCAGATCCAATTGAGGTGCTGGCAGCAACAATGAGCTAACTCCATTGGAAAGCTGTAGGAGTTAGCTCATTGTTCCTGCAAACCCTTGAATTTCAAATTACTGGTTTATTTTGTAAGGATGAACTTGTGAAAACTCAAACAAATCATTAAAAAACATATAATTCGTTAGATTTCTTTACATTCAGGACTGAAGTATTAAGTATTTTCTATTTTTGACTCTTAAAGGAAGATCGGCGATGTAAGGCCTTAAGATAAGTGGAATCTGGTTAAATGGAACGAAAATGTCAGTAACCTTTAGAGGTGTCTAAGTTTACTTAGAGAAGTGGAACGAAAATGTCGATAAAGTGCGATTCCATTTATCCAGGTTCGACTGTACTTCTTTGAAGAAACCCTTATTTTAGTATTCCAGGAGACAATAAGAGTGAATAGAGAATATTTTTAAGGAATAACAATTCAATAATTCTGGGGAACAAAAGTGAATATTAGCTCTTTGAAAAGCCAAAATTTGAATACTCACTACGCAGGAGTATTCTCGGGAAATTAACGTAGAGAGAATTCGGTTGAAATTTTTAATTATTTCTGACTATTCCTAAAGTGTTCACAAATACCTTAGGAGATTAATAGTTTTTGGAATGAAGTGTTTTCGGAAATTTTTAAAATCAAATCCCTAAGAAGAACACCTATTATCTAACAGGAGAGTCTTACATCTTGTTCTTCTATATCTCGGAATTTTTTCATCACATCCTTGTATTTTTAGTCTTTGGGGACTCACACATTTTACAATCCTTGGTTCCAAAGATTTTTTAAATCATCACTGGTCAGAAAAATTTTTAAAAAGTTTATGCAATTCATGAAAAATTTGTCATGGCTACAGTACTTAACTGTAACTGTGTATGTCAACAGGATATATAATTAATATGATACTATATCAATTACATCGATTTCGTTTTTAAATTTCTTTGTACAAGAATTTATAGAATCTTTGTGAGGGTAATAGTCTTCTTGCTTTATGCAAAATTTATTAAATTTTCAATAAATCTTGTCTGGAGGGGCTGAGACATGTCTAAAGACCACTGCGCTGATATATGGCCCTTAGACCGGCTTCCCAATAACCTTTAAACCTTTAATTATACTAGCTTTGGACCGTCTGGTCTTTTTCCCACAACTTTTGGTTTCTTTGGTTTTGGATTGACGCCTGGAATATCGGGAACAGAGAGGGAAAATATTTTGTGTTAGAAAATAATTGGTTAGAAGGCAACGCTAAAATAACCCCTTATTTGGTGGAAGTAAATAAAAAATTGTGGGATTATACTTTTAATGTCAAATTTAAATGTTAAAGTATTTTTCATGAATAGATTCTATATTCTTGAATTTGAAACACATCTCAGAAATAAACTTTTTATATTTTAAATTAATATCTATGAATTGAATACTTACTCTTAAAGTGTAGAATAAAAGTATATATCAATGTAAACATGTTATTTTTTTATATCCGTAGAAATATATATACATTATATATATAATGTATTTTTAATTTATGTTATATTAAGTTTACTCTCTTAGAGTTTATTTTATATTCCCTGTAAACCAATCGGGAAATAAAAATCTCAATTGAAAGCACATAACTCAAGTATGTCCTATCGGTTCAGTTTGTCCTCTGAAGATTTATGTGACTAAATAAGTGCTCGTCTACAAATATATTTATTTTTATATATATGCTATTCCCTATTATACATACTATTTAGTTTTTACATACTATTTTTACATACATACTATGTACAGTCGGCTGCAAAAAAATCGAAACAGAGACGATTGTGAGCGATTGGTTGGGGTTAGAAGGATACTGTAAACTCCAATTTTCATGATTTAATGTCCTCTTTAAAACAAGCTATAATTTAAGTCCTTAAGGGGCCGTCTACATATTAAACAAAGCACCAACTTTCGTTTTTCCTATGGGTGACATCAAATATTATTCCTGTTTCTGAAAGAGCACCCTCTAAAACCCCTAAAAACCAAGTTTTGTGGTGTTTGACCCACAAACAAAGCCAGGAGTGGGGGTTGAAGTTCGTCAAATTTACGTTGAAATCTCGTTCTTTACGTTGAATTCTCGATTTTGATCCTTACAACCATCAATCCCGCGTGATCAAAATCGAGAATTCAACGTAAAAAACGAGATTTCAACGTAAATTCGACGAACTTCAACCCCCTCTCCTGGTTTTGTTTGTGGGTCAAACACCACAAAACTTGGTTTTTAGGGGTTTTAGAGGGTGCTCTTTCAGAAACAGGAATAATATTTGATGTCACCCGTAGGAAAAACGAAAGTTGGTGCTTTGTTTAATATGTAGACGGCCCCTTAAGGCCTTAAATTATAGCTTGTTTTAAAGAAGACATTAAATCATAAAAATTGGAGTTTACAGTATCCTTCTAACCCCAACCAATCGCTCACAATCGTCTCTGTTTCGATTTTTTTGCAGCCGACTGTACCCCCTAAGTATGTGCATAAGCTTGTGAATTAATCAATTAATAGAAAAGATGTATAGAGTTAAATCGCGACATTAAACACACAATTCAAAAAATTCCCCCGTTTCGTTATATTAAAACGAAAATGTGGTGTGGTACACTTACACAGGGTGATTCAGAAATAATCATCAATAATTGGGGGGAGGTAGAGGGGCCCTAGACTAGCATATTTCGAATAGGGATGGTGGGGCGCAGCCTTACCGTTAAAGAGCTAGGACCTAATGTAGTGCGAGCGCGTTTCAAAAGGGCGTTTTTAGAAGGCCCGTGTGACGAAACAAAACATAATAAAATGAAAAAATCTATTGCATGAGGTAAGGAAGTATCCCTACTACTTACACCATGAATTCGATAGACTTTGAACCACTTTTTAAACCGTGGAGTGAGTTTTAAAAGTGCAATATTAATATTTTAGTTAAAGGATGGAGTTCCCTTAATGGTACTTAGAAAAATGATGATCGGGGAAGGAATTTTCAATGATCGTAACATTGATCATTGAAACTGTTTGATCATTGAAAATTCCTTCCCCGATCATCATTTTTCTAAATACCATTAAGGAACTCCATTGTTTGACTAAGAGATTAATATTGCTCGTTTTAAAACTCACCCCCACGGTTTAGAAAGTGGTCCAATTTCTATCACATTGAGGATTTAAGTAGTACGGATACTCCTGTACCTCACGCAATAATGTTTTTCATTTTATGAAAATGTTTATGTGAATGAATGTTCACCCCACCATCCCTATTCGAAATATGCTTGTCTAGGACCCCTCCAACTCCCCCCTAATTATTGATGATTATTTCTGAATCACCCTGTATAAGAAAGAGTGAGTGTCAAAATGTACTTGAAATTAGGACTAATGGAGCGGAGAGCACATGTATGTCACTGTTGTACTATATAATGAAACCTCCATGTGCTCAAAACTGTATTGCCTGAAACAAATCTACTGAAGTATGACGTCACACAAGGTTACGCCCCGTTTTGAGTCAGGTGACTTAGGAGCTTTTTTTAAACACTTTTTGCGCTTAAATTAAAACATTTTGTGATTTTTAAAGTTGATTTTCGGGTTTTTCATGATCGAATTAGTAAATAGGGTAAGTTTTAGGATGTTTCGTGACATAGTGCATATTGTCTATTACGAAGAAGTAAAAGATCACTAATTTTTTAGTAATAAGAAACATAATTATTATATTTGGTTTATGTTTTTTCTATTTAGTATTCTTTCAAAGAGATTATATTAAAATACAATAAAGCCTGAAATGGTGTATTAATAAAGGGAAAATTTAACAGAAATTAATATAGTTATGAAGAGAAATAGGATACAACCAGAAAAGCGGAATTACAAATATTCATTAACACCTCTTACTTTATGTGGAAGAGAGGTATCTTAGGAGAGGTTTCTTCATATTTCTTAATATTTACCCTAGTACATAAACCATCTGTATATATAATTCTCTTACGTGACGCTGAAATTTGGTGGTATTTGTTTTCTCCCGTTGGCAACGGTTGGTTTGTTTTGTTTAATTTCGTAAATTCAAAAGCAATATTTTAATTTTATTTTTATTAAGGATTTAAGTAGAGCTATAAGGTATTACTCCAATCTGTGACGGTTGTAGCTCAAAGCAGGAGTATTTACAATTGTGTTTACAAAGAAGTTTTAGAGGAGTAATGAAATAATGGGGTAAGTAAAAGCACCTATACTTTTAAGTACAACATTTACATGTTAATAGTACTTATCTGATATATTATACTGCTTATGGTGGTTTTTCTTGGCTAATGCAACAGTATTCATGAATTTTATAAACACTGTGTTCATATTTTTTATACACTGTATTTAATGTTTCCCTGCTGCATATTACTATTTATAAAACTCGATTTTCACCAATAAATTTAGTTGCTAATGAATCTCATCTAGGCTGTATCAGCGTATGGTGAGCGAGCGTAGCGAGCACAGGATTGCGAAGCAATCCTAGGGGAACTGCATCAGCAGTTCCCGGGGGTTGGCGAGCGATAGCGAGCAGGGGGCAATAGCCCCCTAGTATTAAGTAATTGAATTGGGGTTAATTATGCATTTTCTACTTCATAGTGAATACATTAAAGGGTCTCTTAACTCGCCACTGTTTTAAAGATATCGTTCGCATTATTTAAGACAATAACAAGAAACCTTCTACTGGCTATCTACATGGCTTTGGCCTTTAAAACTTCCTACTATAAGCGTTTATCAGAAATGTCTCAAAATTCCTTACTTTCAGTTTGAGCAGAATTTAACCCTTCGGACGGATGGTTTAATACTTTTACCACAGTGGTTAAAAATACCGTGGATTGCCCTTTCGAAAGCGACGACTTTGGATCGAAAGGAGGCATAAGCCAACCCCCACATTCTTAAAAACCCCTCCCTCTCCAAACAAAGCTGCCCGAAAAGAGACAACCACCAAAAAGCGAACATCGCGTTTATTAAAACCCGAGCTGCAGAGAAATCAACCCTGATACTTTTGACAGAGAGGCATATGGAAACAGATAGGGCGCTTCGCACATCCATCTATTCAGGAACAACCGGCGCAACACGGCCGAATTTATTAAGTAAACGTCTGGCCCTATGAATAATTCACAATTCACGCTGCAGCGGGCGGCTTAACAAAATTCGCGCGTTTTGCGCCGAGGAGGGGATCTGGCACTTCCGCTCGCAATCAGCGAGGTTCCGGCCACTCCAGTGGGCATGCGACATTAAAAATCAGGCCATCGACAACTCAACTCGGGCTTTCTTCTTTTTTGGGGAAAGTGAGGGTTTTTCTGCAGAGGTGGGAGAAGTCGTGGTAGTCTTATTGGACGCGTGAGTTTGTGGACAGAATGTGGATATCAGTTGTTGTAGTTGTGAGAATTTGAGAAATGGTGTTGGTTATGTTAATGGGGTGACGGTTTTCAGGATAATTTCCCACTAGTGAAGAATATTGATATGGTTTATAATAAATTAAGTTTTGAGGGAAATTAGATTTTTCATTCTTTTGGAATAAAAGTCATCAAAGATCCAAGTCAATCAAGGGTGATGTAAAATATTGTAATACTACGACAAGATTTTTTATAGAACGGTTTCAGTATCAGTCACTAATGTAAGGAATAACACCAAAAATACTTGACATTGAATAAAGTCTTACAGAATATGACACAATAATGCTTTGTATAAAGGTTCCAAGAGGTGTAGTCTTAAACCACGAAATTTCAAATAAATATAATAATTTGAGCTTCAGTTAGAATTTATAAGAGTACCACCTTGCTATAAGAAAGAACTTCACCTAAATAAGGTAAGGATTCTCGCGAACCATTAAAAAATTCAAGTTCCTTTTATAAAGTTAAATTTTCCCCCAATTTAATAGAAACTGTCAGACTAAACTAGGTAACTTTGTATCTTAATCAAATTTTGAACTACGAACAACTCTATCAACTGTAATAAAGAATCCTTTTCATTTCACTTAATCCTTTCCATTTTAAAGAATCTTTTTCATTTCATTTCCTTAAGGCTAAGCGCGCACTAGAGACTTCTGTCGCCGGCGACTGTAACACTAGGTAATTCAAGAGCTATGTATTTCTATGGTGAGATTCTTGGCAATGTGCCAAGTGTCTCGTCGCCTGTGCGCTCGATCTAGCTTCTTGCAATAGCCAGGGTATTAATTTTGTCTCTGTCACCGTGACAAAAGTCTCTAGTGCGCGCTTAGCCTAATAGTCCAATTTGTAACCAAAAAATTAAGAAATTATCCTACGAATTATCATCCTAGAAAAACTCATCAAATCTTTCAAATGAAACACCACAAAAAATCACCGCTTACAATCACTAATCAACTACAGTCTGTTCATTTAGAATAGGTCGCTGAAACAGGATCAAAAACGCTCAATAACGCCTTATAACGCTCATCACACAGCTTCAGTGACCGATTATTTTACAGTATTTAACTGCTTCTGTGTAGACTGCCTTGTCATTGCACAAGAAAAATTTTTCAATGGTAATTACAATAGTAACTGCTTCTAATACATTACGTCTCAGCCGCCTATTCTAAATGAACAGAGTATAAAAGATTTGGTAATGAAGTTTAATATCCTATCTACGCCGTGGTAACTGAATAGAATTATTTCATAACTACTTTATACAAACATTAAACCAGCCCACCCCATCTTCGGGAACCAACACCACAAACAAAGTTGACAAACTTCTCGGAAAACCAATCAAACCATTCAAAAACTCTTCCCCCCAAATCAATCTTCGGTGACTCTGCATAACAATATTATGTACGATAGTCATTACGGGGATTCCCCACTACTTTCTGGCATGAGAAGCTGAAATGGGAGACTGCCCCCGCGGATTGATGAAGCCCTCGCCGGGGCGGCCGCAGCTCGATCCATCTTGCGCGCGGCCAGCCTAATTGGGGCGGCCGAGCAGCTGTTTAAGCCCCACGCGCTCTTCAATCAGCCCCCCATATTTATCCCGGTGTCGATTTTTGGCGATGGATGAGACGAAACTTGAGCCCTAAATGGATGCTCGCTCATTAACAGTCCGGTCGGTGTGCGCTATATTTATTTGCTGAGTACTTATTTGATGAGATGAGCTACTTCTGTAAATTCGTTCTTACGGTCATATTCACTACCGAACCTAAGGTTAACCGGGAATCAAAACTTACAGCCGTATTCACCACTAACTTAACCCAGGGTTGGCAAAAACCCGGGTTTTTTCGAAAAAACCCAAATGGGTTGGGTTTTATCGGGTTTTTTCAATAAAACCCTGAAAAAACCCATATAAAACTGGGTTTTTTCGGAAAAAGTGTGGGTTTTTTTCAAAATTAAGTGGTTTTCTTCTATAAAGTAAGTGGGTTTTTCAAATTTTAGTGAGTTCTTTCTATGTTAAATGTGTTCTGTCAAAATAATGTCAGTTTTTCCACAGTTAAGTGGGTTTTTTCAAAGAATTTATACTTTGAAAAAACCCAATGTAATGGTAAAAACACCCCTTTATTTACTGAAACCTGGTTTAAATTTTGAAAAAATCCACCAAAATTTAAAAAATATCCTAAACTTTGAAAAAACCCATTTCCAAAAAACCATTCAATATTGAAAGAAATCTATTCAACTTTGAAAAAACCCACTGAAATTCAAAAAAATCTTCCTTATTTTTTATATCTAGTATGAACTTTAAACGTCCTAAATTTTGAAAAAAAAACATTCAATATTTAAAAAACCCACTGAATAATGAAAGAACCTATTTAACTTTAAATAAAACTCCCTGAATTTGAAAAAAGCACCATTTAATTTTTAAAACCCAGTTTAAATTTTGAAAAAAAAACATTAAAATTGTAAAAATATCCTAAACTTTGAAAAAACAAATTAAATTTTAAAGGAACTGTCAAAATCTTGATTTTTCTTGAAAAACCCAAAAATGGGTCCAAAATGTGGGTTTTTTCACATGGGTTTTTTTGAAAAAACCCATTGGGTCCAACCCAATTGGGTCCAATCCAGCCAACCCTGACTTAACCTAATGTTAACCTGGAATTAAACTTCTGATTGGTAGTTGAAAAAGGGAAACAAGTTTTTTAAGCCAATCAGAGTTGTCGAAAAAACTTGATTCCAGGTTAACCTTAAGTTAGTGGTGAATGCAACTGTTATAAATGGTAGTTCAAAAAAGGGGGGAAGTTTTAAGCCAATCAGAGTTGTCGAAGAAGTTAGAATCCAGGTTATCCTTGGGTCAAGTAAGGGGTGAATACAGCCGTTATTTGTGTGAAATAAGTTTAATTAATGCCTAATTTCCACGATACCGGTAGCTAGCATGCGGTTGGTGGAAAAGTGTCACCTGGATGAGAATGACTCACCAGTGCCGTATCCGAAATTTTGAAATCAATTTTTATAGTGTTTTTTCCTTGAAAATTGTATTACTAGCAAAGAACGGTTCTTTGTGTGCATACCAAATGGTCTAAAAATGTGAGTTAAACCCTACTTTTAAGGCTAAAAGTTCCAAAAGTTTCAAAATTTGAAATCTTTTATGTACTGTTTTTCTTGGAAATTATTGTGACTTACAAGGAGTATTCCTCTTTGGGTGTAACCTAAAAGCTCTGAGTAAATGAGTTCAAAACACTATTTTTGAGAGGCAAGTTGGGATTCGCATTACAAACATTTTTTTTAAAATTTAGATCCCCAAAATTGAAATCCTACGTTAAGTCAATTAAAAGTTAATGTATGAAGAGTCTCGTCGCCTAATGCGAGCGCTCTAGCTTCTGGCCATAGCCCCAGTGACAATTATGTCCCAGTCACCGAGACAAAAGTCTCCAGTGCGTGCCTAGCCTTAGAGGAAATTTTTACTAGTACAACTAATTTTTTAAAACTCCTCTAATTCAAAAATAGATTTATTTTCAACGAAACCCTGAATATTAAGTCCAAAGGCAACTCATACATCATTTCTAATGGGAGCATTTGGAAATTACTTTTAGGTTACTCACAAAGCCTGAACTTCTCAATTACGTAGGAGTCTAGACGCTCAAAAGAATAACAAAATCTGATATTCTAATAAAGCTTGGTTATTTTTTATTTGAATACAACTATCGCTAAATTAAATTAAGTGATTGCTCATTATACGATCTCAACGGCAATATCATAGTATTTTAAGTACATTTAACATTAAATACAATACTTTTCCTTTAAAATATTTTTTATTTCTCCGTACAAATCTCGGTATTTTTTTTCTACACTTTAAGCGTACACTCGATATTTTTCTTTCAAATGCTAAAATATATCTCCAATGGAACCTGGCTAGTTCGACTCAAAGTGCTTTAAACGGTTAGAACCTTTTATGACTGGTATTGACGTTTCTGGAAAGAAATGATCGATGAATACCAATTTCATTTGCCGTGTAGTCTTGACGCCCGCATATTGGGTTGTCATTTAACTTGTCTTCAGGGTGATTGGATTGTATATCGCAACTTTGCCCTTAAATTGATTCCGTTAAATGCCATGGAGGGAGAATGGGTAGCTTTGCATTATTCATGCAACTTGGTTTTCAAAATTTTTGGTTGGATTTGCATTCATTGTTTGGTTGATTCGAAGATACAAAGTAGAGAAAGTGATTTAAACAAATCATGACACTATATATTTGAATATATTTTAAAGGGTCATTCCTTTTACCGTATTATGTGTTAAATGTACTCTAATGTTATTTTTGTTTTTAATATTTACCGTAAAGTATAGACAATTCTAAGGATAAAATAACTTGAAAGACAAGCAATAGACAGAATCGAAGATAATGATTAAATTTTTATCTCTGATAATCTTATAGTAGTTACAACCAGGGCTCGATTTCAGCCGGAAAGGTCCGGAACGCCGTTCCGGAACCTCTTTTTCGGAAAAAAAATATATTCTATTTCAGGGGTATCCTAACTACATCCCGCGAGACCCATTCATTAGGCCAGCGGATACCTTTTTATGTACGGAAAAAAGTCCTTAAATGAATTGAAACCCTGTTTTTACTGTCACATTTCCAAAAACTTTCAGGGGGAGAACCCCCAGACCCATTTTTTGTACTTAGAGCTCAACTTATCAGATTTGTTTTCAAATTAAGTTCATAACAGTAAGAATTCTACCAAAAAAATATAAAAAGGCATATTTCAAATTTTTAAAAATATTTTAATGCATTTTTATCTTTTTTGGAAATAACAATATTTGTGATTTAATTGTAAGGTTTTTACTTAATTGTTCTTTTAAAACATGATTGTGAACCCCCATTTGATCTACCCACAATCCGCTCCTGGTGTTGTTTTTTTTTATTTGAACCAGATTTGGCAAATTTGCAAAGAAAATTTGCGACATCTTAAATTCTACCATTTAAGGACTTTAACTCATTATATTCTTTAAATTGGCAAAATATACAACACTAATGGTTCATTGATGATAACCCGACTCTCCTCCTACAAGAGGAACCCTGTTGGAAAAAAAGTATAACCCACTGTAAAAAAGGAGTATAAAGAGTTAATTGTCTAATACAATTAATAACTAAGTTAGAAAACTCTTCCTAATCTTACAACACATTTGAATTTATTTTATAAATTTAAATTTGAAAATAAATGCTTAAATTTTGGTTTTAAAAAGTATTCGCCTTTCAGTTTTGATACCAATAATTTTACCGTTTCGGTATCTCTTTTTTTAGAAAACGAGCCCTGGTTACAACTACCAAAAGATTGATTGGTGATAAAATCTAAAGCCTAAAATAAATTCATATTTCACGTCTCTTTTTATTTGTTACAGATGTCCTTTCTGTGAAACTATACAATTATGTTGTGCCGTTTGAGCACCTCGTATACACCGCAGATATTTTCACTGATGTTTGCTATTGGGTACCTGGGTTCTCATGTCCCATTCGCTTCTTTTAGAAGAAATTTCAGATCAAGAATTTCTCTTTATGAGAGAAAAAGTATCACAAAATCACAATTTGGCTATCTCAAAGTTTCTTGAAAGTCACGATATTGAAAGAAATAATTTACTTTCAGGGTCTCCAGACCTAAACATAATCTATCACATGTAAGAACTACTAAAAACATGGTTGACGGTAAGATACCAATTACCAAAAATGACCCAGAAGCTAAAACTTGCCAAAAATGATGATTAGACCGATTTCTATCAATAAAACATAAAAAATACCATTTAAAGGTAACACAGGCTTTTAAAAATATGCACTGAGTTCAGGAGTAATCATATTCATTACAATAACCATAAAGTTTTCGGTAAAATACCTCTTACACAGACGTTTCTGCCACAGCTCCAAATTGTAATGGGACTCCATTATCAATGGAGGGTCCATTTACCCCCTTAAAATATTGGTAGAGAAAATTTGCTTTCGGGCCCTGTATTCCCACCCATTGAACATCTCTTGGTATAATTTTCATTGATGAAAAATAATTTCACTAGGTGTTATGTTGAAAAAACAGTTCCGTCCTTCATTTATGAACAGTAGTGTAAATAGTTAGGAATCACATAACTAAAAACATTTTAACCAGTAAGACTAAGATGGTTTAATTTTTGATAATTTTCAAATTTTGAAATAGCTCAATCAGGATAAACTTTTCGTGGGTAAGTTACGACTCAATCTCTAATTTATAATTTAGCAAGTAATATTTTTAGTGAAATCAAATATTTTAGAAAAAACTGACACAAAGACCATTCAGTTAATCAATAAATGCGTTATAATGAAGTAATTTGCTTTGACTTATTGAATTGAAGTGTCAGAGAAAAATCTATAGAATAGTAAATAGTACAAAAATCATGAATATCCTCTTAAATTACTTTAAAATATTCGCATTGCTGAAGTCGGAAACTTTTAACTGATGCGTATTTGATTAGCTGCATCATCATTTCACGAGTTTAATTGAATCCTTCCTACTGTTTTATATACAATACTTTATAAAACCCTCCTAAAGTGATACGGTAAACACCGAAAAACTATCTAGCAGAGCGTCTAATGCTTAGAAAGCTTCGAGACACAAAACCCTCTCGTAATTCAATTAACTGAACGACCTAAATTTATTCACACAAGCCAAATGTGGAATGCATTCAGTAGAAACTCTCCAGATTTCATATTGTGTAGCGTCTCGAAACTGTTACATTGCAATTACAAGTTTTTCGTGTTAAGGTTTGAACAATTTCTCTTGTACTAATAATGATATCCTATCTCTCCCAATGCAGTTAGGATTTTCATTCCTAATAAAGGCTTTTTTCCAAAACATATCAAATAATATAACTGCTTATTTCTTCCTTTAATCACAATTAAGCACTTTATAGAAATATGAATATTTTTAAAATGTGCTTTATTTTTATGAAAGGGTGTAACTAGTCTAGATAATCTAGATGTTTAACACTCTTGATATAAAAATTCTGTTACCTTCACAGAAAATAATTTTAAAACCAAATTTACAAAAATATTGATATAATAGCCCGTTATCATTTGACCTACATACATTCTAGCATATAATTTGCTTGAACTCCACTGGTATGCGTGTAATTAATGGTAGCACTGAAATGTGCATACCGTGGTTTGAAATAGTTCTAAATAAATATGTAAACGATTAAATTTATGCACATTATATCCATGTATACGTAAAGGTTAATATAATTAGTTTTAAAGAAGTACTTTATTTTTATGGATTATACACTCATAAGACTATTTTTTATAATTCTATCCATCCATATATTGTAGACAAAAAACACAAGTGAAAAATATTTATGTTTTATCCATACGTTAGAAAGCATTTCCTTGAAAGGCATTTAGTTTTCAGCCTTTTTGATGGAACGATAATTGTAATATGGAGATTTTTAAAAATCTTTAATCCCTGAATATCCCCTTTAAACTACAAATTGCAGACGATACACATTTCAAGAGATTATAAAATAAGTAGGTAAATAAGCTTCGATTCGCAAAAAAATTTAAAACTAATCCTGGATTTTCTAAAAGCATTGTTACATTTTTAGTGGCTAGATGCGCAAGTTTAAAAATCTGTGATGACAATAAATGCCAAAGAGGCAATTCTCAGACACAAAAAAGTTATTGGTAACAAAAGAATTCTTCATTAGAAATAATTAATAGCTGAAAGAGGATTATAAACTCAGTGACTATAGACGACTTTTTTTGCCAGTGCAATTGTGCACATGCTATTAAAAAACAATAAATATAAACAGTAACTATAATAAACTCAATGAAAAAGCTTTCAAACAAATGTAAAAATAAAGTAATATTTTGATACAAGAAATTAAATAAAAAAATTTTAAATTTGTGCTCGCATCGCTGATCGAAACTTAATAATGGTACCGCAGAAGTTGTGTTGGTTCTTTAAGATGAGGAGGGTTTTTTAAATTTTTTCAAGGAAAAAAGTTATAAAGTAATAAAATAAGAAATCAAATTATACAACTTAATGAAGCTAATTAACTTACAGCTTTCTGTAAAAAAACAACAAAAAACTTAACGGTATAATTCCATGTATTTGTATTCATATCTAGAAATGGATATCAGTTTTTCTTGTTTTATAAGGTGTGTTTCTATAATCGATTATAACTTTTTGAATTTTATATTAATAAAATAGTCTTATCATGCACAAACAAATATTTGAAATAAAAACTAAATGTTTAATTATTTATTCAAATCGGTTAAAAAGTTGTCCAGCCAAAAAAAATCTGCAAATCACTTAAAACATCAAGGGCAATTGAAACACTTGGTCTGCAATTCTTGACTGCAGACAAAATGGTACAACTCCCTTTACTTTAGATCTTTTAAGGGTTTTTTTAAACTAATAGCTTTAGTTCTTTTTAACTGGCTATCAAGCATGATCGAAGGAATAAATGGTAAGGGCAGTTCTCATTGAATGTATAGGGTAGGTTGGGGTAAAGTGAGTCATGGGGTAAAATGTGTCATTTTTAATTATGTATACATTAGGAACCCTAATATGCCAGACAGCCCTTTGTAAAACTTCGAAATATCTATATATTGTGATAAATTACAGCAGACTTTTGCGATAGTTTTTCATAAAAGAAAGTCTGAGAGACATTTCAAGCCAATCAGCTTAGAAAAATACAAACTATTTTATCTTTTATAACGATATTTTGTACTTGGGGTAAAATGGGTCATTTGGGTCATAGTTAGGAGGCCTTCTGTATTAAGTAAAAACAATGTTTTTAACTTATTTCCTTCAAATATGCATTGAACTGTCGAACAAGTTTATTTTTTCTCCAAATGAAGTATTTTAATTGCTACATTTGAACAATGTTCATTAACTTAGGACGTTTACATTTCATTAAAGTACAACTTAAAACAAATTTCTTCATATAAAAACGGCTTAGCCGATTGCTTCATGTATATTTAGTAATAAATATATTTTTGACATCTTTTTGCAATGAGACCCATTTTACCCCAAGTTGGGGTAAAATAGGTCACTACTTTTGATGCTAAGTTGAACCAACTTATAACTAAAAATATTTGATAAAATTAGATGAAAATGTTCTAAAGGGTTGTAATGTCAAGATCCAATTGAAAGAAATCATTAAACAGTAATAGTTTTGGTGAAATAAAACTTAGAATGTGAAAAGTACCTTAAAAGTGACCCATTTTACCCCAACCCACCCTACATAAAGTTCATATTTTAAAGTGTTATAAAGTACTTAAAAAAATATCATAAACATCAAATTTGTTAAAAAGTAAACTAGGTTTATTTTGCTTTGAAAAAACTCCTGACTGATTTTGTCATAGCTATAGATCAGTCAATAATGGGTTTTGATAACGTTTTTGAATTCAGCGGCACGGTCAACGAGATAATACGTAAGACCGTAATTTTATCCTTTGTGTCATCACATATTATAAGGTCTCGTATTGAAAGGAATCAAAGTTTGGAGAATGCCAGAGGTAAGTGATTAAAAATGTCACATTGCAAAGTAACTCTGTTTTGATGAGTGGTCTACCATTTTTATTATTATAGGATCATTTCTCCTCAAATAAAGTATGCCAAATGTTTCCTTGCCTATAATAATACCCAAGTTCCGTTGTATGAAAGCCAACAACTTTTGATGTCATACAATATTGTGGTATTTTTATATGGAAACTGGTTATTTCACCTAATTTTAATAGTGGTGGCAATTCATAAACTCTAAAAATGTTTTGTGTCAAATCTGTGTGACCATCATTTAGATTTGAACTTTAGTTCGATGTTTTGCTTTTCTGTCAAATTTTGTCTCGTGTCAGTAGAACTATAAGATGATTTCGGAAGATACTTTAGAATCGTGCGAGTTTTTTTAAGCCGTGATCTACAAAAAATCCTTTTCAAACTAAAGAAACAAGGCTTCAATGAAAAACATGTATCAGCTCAAGAAATACGGCTTCCCTGTAAGTAGAGAGCACTATAGAAATCAGTGGTTCCCAACCTGTGATCCGACGTATCCTCGGAAAAGGTCCGCGAAAGTATAAAGAAGATCCCATAAAACTTACAAAAGGTGTAAGTTAGTTGCATGAGAGGAAATTAACAAAATCTGATGACTAGTACCTGTTAAATTTGACTGTACGAAATGGTAAAACAAATATCTTCCTGCGCTATAAATTCTCAAAGTGCGATTTATATCCGCTCGCAAAATCTTTTTTGACAGAAAAAAAAGTTCAAAACTTATGAATAACTACAGAGGGGTGCCATAATTGACGTACGGTAATTATTTTAAAAACAAATTTCAGAAATAGTTAATTATGGTCTTTCGAATTCCCTAAGAATTACAGGGTTTGGTCCGTAAATAACGTTATTTGAGTAGGTAACAATCAACACGAAATTGTTAAAAAAAAAAAGGAAGTGCAGTGTTTATAACCACCCGCAAAATCATTTTTGATATGAAAAAAATTTTACATATCGAAAAAAAAAAAGAACTACTACATGGTCGGTCCGTGAATAACGTCATTTTAGGCTAGTTGGTCCGCGGACCTTTTCCAAGTCTGGGAACCACCGCTACTACTACGAACGAGGCGAGTACTCACTCTGTTGCGGCGCGTTGGCGGCGGCCGCGTAGGCCCTCACCAGCAGGAGCAGTGCTGCGATCCGGCACATGGCTCGGCGCGGACTGGCGGGAGCGGCCGGACGCACCACCGCGCTCCTCGGCGGGCGCATGCGCACGCAACTTTCGGCCAACTAAGTTCGCGCGAGGAGGGGCATCCTGGATGGAGGAAGAGGAGATTCACCGGTGGAGGATCGTTTCTCCGACCGTTTCCTCTCTAGCGACGATTTTTATGATGGTAATCGAGTCGTCCGCTGCTGTCTTGTGTATTGAAGTGCTGCACTCGTGTCAGCGAGGCTGTGATGAAGGCGTTTTGATTGGATTAGTATTTTCGATTGTTTTGACTGAATGGGACGTATTTCCACCAAATTCGTGTCTTTTTCTATCTATTTAGCTAGTGATTATAATCAATGGACTTATGGGATGGCATTATTCACTGCTAACTGACCAGCGGTTAACCATCGGTCGAAGAAGAATTCCACCAATAAGAGTCAGGGAAAGGCAATTTTTCTCTCTCTAGCTGCTCGTTAACCGCTGGTTAAATGGCAGTGAATAAGGGACAAATATGGCAGTGAATAAGGGTTCATTCAAAGTTTTCCTTTTTTATCTTCAATTTGGATGAATCATCATACAAAGGGAAAAGTGTGAATTGGCGTTTCACTCTATACTCCTTCACTTTTCTATGGAAAATAGCGATTCATAGGAGTGAATCACTCTGGGTGAAAGTGAAAGAATGTGAATTAGCCTAAGAAAACTGTTTTTACAGTTCAAAGTCAAGGAAATAAAATCGCGTGACATTTTACCTGTTGTTTATACTATTACGATTAAATTAATTATAGTTAAGCTTGTTTTTTCTTTTATGAATATGTCGCCTCATTGTATAAGGGTGGAACAGTTTTTCGAATTCTTATCCTACGATTTAAAAAAGTTTTAAAAACTCTACTGTATTCGTACAAAAATTAATGGACTGAAATTAGTTTTCTAAAATAAAAAATTATCAAGGTATGAGAAAAATAACAATAGATTAAATAAGTAATATTCTTACCAAATTATACAGGGTGTATCTGAAATGGTGCAACAAACTTTCAGGGATGATAGTACTCATCAAGACGAACAAGAATCGGCATAGAAAGGGGGGTCCCAGACCCCAGGGAGTTAAAAATGGAGCGACACCCCAATAAAATCATTGAAAAATTCAATTTGTAGAAGAACTACTATTGGTAAAAACTTAATTATGGTCTCAAAAATTGTGGTTTAATATGATCTTTAAAATTACCTCAAAAGTCTTCACTTTAAAATTTGTTTTATTATGAAAAAAGTTAAAAAACACAAAAAAATGTGAAAACTCAGTCAAAACCTTATTTTGTATTTCGAAATCCTTTCTTTTGATTTGATAATCTGAAAGATCATAGTTGAAAACCATTAAGTCCAAAGTTTCACGTAAATACAATCAATATTAAACGCTTGAGATCCTGTTAAAGTTTGTTTTTTGCGTGCGCTAACAGCTGTTCTGTAAACAGCTCTAAAAAACTGCTTGCGCACCCAAAAAACAAACTTTAAAAGGGTCTCAAGCGTTTAATATTGATTGTATTTACGTGAAACTTTGGACTTAAGGGTTTTCAACTATGATCTTTCAGATTATCAAATCAAAAGAAAGGATTTCGAAATACAAAATAAGGTTTTGGCAGAGTTTTCACATTTTTTGTGTTTTTAACTTTTTTTCATAATAAAACAAATTTTAAAGTGAAGACTTTTGAGGTTATTTTAAAGATCATATTAAACCACAATTTTTGAGACCATAATTAAGTTTTTACCAATAGTAGATCTTCTACAAATTGAATTTTTCAATAATTTTTTGGGGTGTCGCTCCATTTTTAACTCCCTGGAATTTGGTCTGGGACCCCCTTTCTATACCGATTCTTGTTCGTCTTGATGAGTTCTATAATCTCTGAAAGTTTGTTGCACCATTTCAGATACACCCTGTATATATTTCATCTGATAAAGAACTCTTTCGTTTGCCATTGCTTTGCATCATTGTCTCTTTCTGTTGTCTTGGATACAAAATGTATCATCACTTGCACTCATAGCTGTAAGAAAAAAGTTAAGCAAAGAATTTGTATTGATGCCAAACTTTTCTAAATGCAAGTTTTGATTAAAAAACGCGAATGTACACAGTTTACTAACTATATTAAATTTATATTTACTCGCTAAACTTTGGCTCAAAGTGAACTTAATTCTACAGGGTGTATCAATGATATTGGGGCAATCTGGGAGGGGAGACCACACCTAGACTATTCAGAATCACATAAGAATGGGGGTATCGGAAGTGCACCCCTAATGACATTGGCGTTTTTACAAGCGGACATAAGAGGTTGTATTATAACCCCCAACACCAAACCTTTTAAAATCGCATTAATAGAGCAAAATAGTTTGATTACCGTATTTATAACACAAAACCAATTTAAAAAGAACTGAAATTTTTGGAAATTTTTTAACTCCAAACCAATCGTAATTTCTCAATCTTAAAAGCTTTTAGTAAGTCATGATTATTTTAAGCCTCAGGCATGAGAAAATACGATGGAAATGTCATATAAATTTTTTTGTAGTAAAAGTGAGATCTAACGATTTTGATGGTTTTAATTCAATCTTAAAAGGTTAAGTGTCAGTATCTACTGGAGGTTATACAACCTCTCATCCAAGCCTGCTTATAAAAACTCCTATGTCATTAGTGGTGCATTTCCAACCTCCCATTCTTGTTATTCTGAATCTTCTAGGTGCGCCCTACCCTCCTAGAGGTGTGTCTCATTATTATTGAAACACCCTGCTTATTTGGAAAATCTTGATCGCATTTCCCAGCTACAACTATTAAATTTCACAAATTCCTTCCAAGTGTCTAATTTCTTTTGGTCGAAAACCTTGGAAGTGCATAAATATTCTCAAAAGCGTGGCTAAAGCCTTATTTTAGCCTACTGAAGAATCAAAAATAGAATTAGATATGTGCGATTACATAAGGTGTTAACAATAGGAAATACTGATCAATTCTATACGATAAAACAAATCATAAATATTCTCAAAGCAAATATCAGATCCTAAAAAGAATCAATACCTCCATAAAGGAATTATCTTGCTTTTCATCAAAAATATCGCATCGAATATAGCATCAAAACTTTCAATGAAATTATTAGATCCATCCGTAATGGACGCGTGACAAAGGCTCTAGGCCGTCCCAATCGCTTAGATTCGGTACAACTCACCCATACAACGAGGAAAGGGGATTTCATCTATTCAATCGGTCTGTGCCCCCAACACAAAGGTAACCAAGAAGCCTCACAATCGGACGTGAATGAATGGTCGCTGGTAGTCACTGTGTCTACAACCACAGCACCAAACTGAACAAGACGAGACCCAGAACTGGACATCCTGCACGCAAGCCCGTCACGAACTGTCTCTTCTCTATGGGATTTTGAAGTGGACTCGAAGGAGCATACTCCTCATGATGAAGCAAAGAAATGAGGGTAATTTGGTTTCATGAACAGAAATTTTTGGGAGCCAAAAGTAGCGAATATTTTTTTTCATTATTGTAGAAAAAAGTGTCAGAGTTCAAGTTATTTTTCAACTAGAAATAGGAGTTGAGTGGAATAGACATGGGTTGGGTAGTAATAGGATTTAATCGTTGTATGTTTTGGATATATGCCGTCTTGATCGTTGTTATAGTCTGTTCATTTATAATTGGCGCCTGAAATAGGATTAAAAACACTCAATAACGCTATCAAAATTCAAATGAGACTTAGATGGAATTCGAGGCTCACTTCTCGTATTTCCTCGAAGAGCTGGGAAAATTTATTGGACCAAAAATTTCGATTACACCTCGTGATAGAGTGGTCGCGGAATTTTGACTTGCAGTGGGGCATGACTGCCTTGCAAACCACCTAAACTGCATAGTCGTTTATGACAGTCCTAATTGCCCACTCTGCAAAAAGGATGAAATTATGGACAGGTCCCATATCCAAGGTTGTCCAGGTCTGTGTGGGGATTCCGAGGTGAAACCCTACTGGAGGGCTAGAGCCTTGCTGATGAGATATTGACTTTTTCTTACTGTTTTGTATTTTTGTGATCGTTTTGTAATACGTTATCTTTGTCTCTTGCCATTAGAAATATAAAAATTTTTTGTAAAAACGGTTATAATTTAATATTTTGATACTTACATCGTTGATAAATAAATACAAATAAAATAAAGAGAGAGACGAAGCGGCTCATCTTAGAGTAATCAAATATCTCCTAAACTGAACAACTATGAACGAAATACAAATCCCTGGAAATGAGATTAATAGAAAATGAAATCTGCTAAAAAGATACGATCTTTATGTTACTTCAATTTAATTACTTAAAACAGTTAAGTTCACCCAAATAATTAGAATTTTTTATTACACTAGGGGGCTCTGCCCCTGATTGCTATCGCTCACCAACCCCCGGAACTACTTCGCAGTTCTTTTCAGATCGCTTCGCGATCTTAGCGAGCAGAGCTCGCTTATTTCATCTCAAGAGTCCAGCACAATCCCGGGCTCGTCGGCTTAGTTAATGCTCCTTTAATTCCGAAACTACCTATCTATCTATAGCTTATCAGTAATTTAATTAGGACTACTTTAAAAATATAAAAATAAAACTGCTACTGAAACATCCCGGTTTTAACTTATCAATAATTTAATCTAAATGTTTTCAAAAAATATCCAGCAAGTCTACTAATTATCATCAACCATCTTAGAGAAAAAAAACATGCCATCAAAAAACTTTATAAAATGCACGTGTGTATTTAGTGAATCGTCGGAAATAAAAGAAATCAGACTCATAAAAATCATCGCCTGTTTCTCTAGTGAACGACCAGAAAGAGAAGGAAAAATTGAAACCTTGTACCTTAATAATTCTAAAACTAATTCGAGTTTTTTAAAAAACGAAACGTCAATCTTTCTATAAAAAAAGTTCACCAATAAATCTGTTAAATTTAATATGCTACCTAGTATATCGTCAAAACACCTAGTGTTTTATCATTCATATGTTTGTTAAACAGAGACTTTTTAAACAATACTTTTTGAGCTATTGAAAACAATAAGAGACAAAACCCATATTACACTCAATGTTTACAAACAATTTATTTTTTTGTGTGAAATTCTTTATTTAAATAGTATATCTGTAAGTTTCTGGAAAACTGTTATCAACCTTTTAAAGATATTTGATTTATAAAATATTTTGAAGCGCATTTTTAAATTGTGAACGGAATTATTTTCATTTTAAAATATGGCGTCGATTGGTCGTTTTGATTGGAGGGATAATAAATTGTAAGACAGTTTCTTGCTATTAACTGCAACCTTATCCGTAATCCAGAAAAATGGAAATATTTTAGAATTGAGAATTTGTTCAGAAATTCTAAAAGCATATTGCACATCCTCAAAAGAATCCGAACAGTTTGATACCAAAAACTTGCTACACGGATCCGTAATTAAAAAGCCTTTCTCTGGAAACCATTCACCAAAACTTTTTTTAGAATATACTAGCGCTGACGCGCTAGACCCGGGCTTCGCCCGGGTTTCAGTTTTTTTTATAAATATCACCTGGTGCGTTACAGATGGGCTTCGCCAATCCATTTAAAAAAAACTATTCTGGTGTGTTACAGATGGGCTTCGCCAGTCCATATGTGGAAATAGTTAAATAAAGGAGCCACTTTTATATTTATGCTACAACAATGGATTTTAAACTGGAACAATAGGGTGGTCACAAAAAATCAACTTTTGAAATCCTTAGGTCTCACCCCCCTAAAATGTGCCAATAGGCTAAAAAATGAGATTGGCCAAGTTTCAGCTCAATCCGATAATATTAACCCGTGCCTCATCGAGGTCAAAGTTCAGAAAAACAAAGATTTTTAACAAAAAATCGTAGTTTTCGCCCCATAAAACTGGAACCGTTTGTCCCAGAAATCTGGTTAGGGTGTCATTTGTTAGGAAATTTCAAACACTTTAACTCTGAAGTTACGGAATTTTATTTGCTAAAACGGATGGGGCGCTATTTAGCATTTTCATAGTAAAGGTCCTTGAAAAAGCGACTTCATTGCTAGAAACCTAGAACATTGCAATGTCACAAAAAACTTCATCCTCTGGGCTTTTCTATTACTTTTGGTCCCAATAGATAGTAAATAAGTTTTTAAACCCCCTAAGGGAATTCTAGGGTATGATTTCAAACCCCCTAGTGTTTGAAAAAAAGGAAAATATATATAATTTTTTTTTAATTTTTAAACACGCAATTTGGGACTGATAATGTGATAAAGTTTGTCCAAATACATTATTTAGAGCTTAATTAGATAGAATACCAATGGTATAGGGCCTTAAGCTTTCCCTATAACCCCTATAATCTAAGCGAGAGAAGCGCGACTGCGAGGTTTTGCTAAACAAAGGATTTAATGCCCATTTAAGTTATAAACAGAGCTAAATTACAAAATTTCAATAAAAAAACCTCCCGAGATTTGTAATTTGGTGTCAGAAATGACGTTTGAGATTATATATGTGGGTAAAATTATAATAAAAGCGTCCTTCCGACTCTAAATGTTAAAAAAATCCTATTTCTACCAAAGTTACATGTTTTCAGCTAAAAGTGATCTTAGATAATGTATAAATTTATTTATTTTAATATACCACAAAATTCCTTTGCTTATTATTCAAGGAAAATAACTTTTTTGAAAGGAATGCAATAGCAAATTATTTCAAAAATTTTGTTTCTGTGTACTACACATGGTGAGAAGAAAGAAAATTTTACCAAGTAATTTTTAAAAAATATTTAAAAAAGTTTTTGGATAATTATAATGATTTTCTATAAATTGAGTTTATCCAACTTTAGGTTTAGGACAGTAACTTGGTTGCCCTTAAAAAAATCCAGTGAAAACTACAGAGATTATACTGTTGGAGTGTCTAAGTATTTTTCCGAGAAATCTTGTTTATGGTTTTTTACAAAAATTAATTATGAAAAGCATAGAAACATTTACTGTGAAATCAAAAATATTTCTTAATATTTCATTTTCTTACATGATATTTTATCTCCTTTCACACAGGTGTAAAAACAATTGACGAATAAAGAAGAAAACATTAATTAGATTATAGATCAAACATATAATGAAACATTATAATACTTTTTAAGAAAATTGTTTTCCTTGAACGATAGGCAAATGAATTTCAAGGTGCATTAAAATAAATACATTTATACATTTTTCTAAGATCACTTTTAGCTGAAAGCATGTAACTTTGGTAGAAATAGGATTTTTTTAACATTTTGAGTCGGAAGGACGCTTTTATTATAATTTTACCTACATATATAATCTCAAACGTCATTTCTGACACCAAATTACATATCTCTGGAGGGTTTTTTTTTGAAATTTTGTAATTTAGCTCTGTTTATAACTTAAATGGGCATAAAATCCTTTGTTTAGCAAAACCTCGCAGTCGCGCTTCTTTCGCTTAGATTATAGGGGTTATAGGGAAAGGTTAAGGCCCCTATACCATTGGTATTCTATCTAATTAAGCTCTTATTAATGTATATTTGAACAAACTTTATAACATTATCAGTCCCAAAATGCGTGTTTAAAAATTTAAAAAAATTATATATATTTTCCTTTTTTTCAAACACTAGGGGGTTTGAAATTATACCCTAGAATTCCCTTAGGGGGGTTAAAAACTTATTTACTATCTATTGGGACCAAAAGTAATAGAAAAAGCCCGGAGGATGAAGTTTTTTGTGACATTGCAATGTTCTAGGTTTCTAGCAATGAAGTCGCTTTTTCAAGGACCTTTACTATGAAAATGCTAAATAGCGCCCCATCCGTTTTAGCAAATAAAATTCCGTAACTTCAGAGTTAAAGTGTATGAAATTTCCTATCAAATGACACCCTAACCAGATTTCTGGGACAAACGGTTTTAGTTTTATAGGGCGAAAACTACCAATTTTTGTTAAAAATCGCTGTTTTTCTGAACTTTGACCTCGATGAGGCACGGGTTAATATTATCGGATTGAGCTGAAACTTGGCCAATCTCATTTTTTAGCCTATTGGCATATTTTAGGGGGGTGAGACCTGAAGAAAGTCGAAAAAAAATTTTCCCCATGTTACTTGTGACCACCCTACTGGAACAATATAGATTAAGCCTACAACAATTAATGTTACATCTTCCCCTGTTATATTTACAACAATGTGGTTTTCCCTGAATTTAGGCATGAAATATGGGTTTTTAAGCATAAAATTGACCAAAAAAGTTGTTGGGACGCTTCGATTTTAAATTATTATTCTTGATAAACCTTCCCTGGAGCGAGTAGATCAACGTGGTATAGTTTAATAGTTAATGTAGGTTTGAAAAGTTTAAAACTATAAAGGACATACATACATACAGACATACAAACATTGATTTTATATATACCAGCGCTGACGCGCTAGACCCGGGCTTCACCCGGGTTTCAGTTTTTTAATAAATATCACCTGGTGGGTTACAGATGGGCTTCGCCAGTCCATTTTTAAAGAAAGTTATTCTGGTGTGTTACAGATGGGCTTCGCCAATCCAAATGTGGAAATAGTTAAATATAGGAGCCATTTTTATGTTTATGCTACAACAATGGATTTTAAACTACAACAATGGATTTTAAACTGCAACAATTGAAAATATGCCTACAACAATTAATGCCACATCTTCTCTTGTTACATTTACAACAATGTGGTTTTGCCCTGAAGTTAGGCATGAAATATGGGTTTTTAAGCATAAAATTGACCAAAAAAATTGTTGGAACGCTTCGATTTTAAATTATTTTCATTCAGGAACCTTCCCTGGAGCGAGTAGATCAACGTAGTATAGTTTAATAGTTAATGTAGGTTCGAAAAGTTTAAAACTATAAAGGACATACATACACACACAGACATTCATTTTTATATATAGGGGAGAGTGTTGTACCTATGGACAAAAATCACGTTTGGATTTTTCTAAGACAGGTAAAATCACATTTTGACCATTTAAAGTGCTCAACCTATAGTTCTAACCTTTGTGAGTATAGAGATATTTTTTATTAGCCAAAATCTTGAAAATTGGATTTTAAATCATTTATAATAACTTGGAAAAATTTGTGTCCAAAGGTACAACAACCTGTTGTACCTATGGACAGACCCAGTTGTACCTGTGGACACCCTTAAAAAGGGAAGTTTTAGTTGAAAAAAGCTAAGAATGAACATTTTTATTGATGAATTACCTTTTAATAACCTATTTCAAGCCTTTTTAAAATTGAAAATAGATTTTTTAAAGTAATGTAGTTTTAGATCGTAAATGATCATTAAAACGAAGTTGAATGATAAAAGTCTTGATTTTTTACCAAAAACACAAAAATCACATGGTATTTTCAGATCAGAATTTAAGGTAATAGTTTCATCAATCATGCTGATTGATCTGACAACTTCACAGATCCAAAAAACCCAATTCGATCGACACTTAGTTGTGCAAGCATTTGGTGGTAATAACAGTAATAATTCGGTGGTAAATCTTCTTCAGGTGGAAAGTTTAAGTTTTTTTAACCATCATACTTAAATGTGATAGGGTGCTTAGGGTTTTACACCATATTTTACATTAAATTCCAAGTAGAATCACAAATTTAAAAAAGTAGTTTAGATCACAAAATATTTGATTTTTCATCTAAAATTCACTTGAAAATAATCGCTGACAAATAGATTACCATTTAGAATTAATTTAACATTTATTAAAATGTATTCAGTTAAATGAAACCTGATTTTAAAACGCTGATTAGCTACAGACACCCACAAGAACGTGTCCGTAGGTACAACACTTATGGTGTCCGAAGGTACAGCATCAGGTGTTTTTGCATTTAAAGTTCTATAAAAGATAAAAGAATTGAGATCTGACAATTTCTAATATCAAAACTAAAAAGTCAAAATCTCGGGGATTCCCCCATATATCCCATTTTATCATATCATAATCATAGAGGAAGAAAATAATTAATGTAGTGATGCACTAAAAAAAACTTTGAGCACCTAAAAACAGTATTTTTATTATAGAAAATTTAAATAATATTTTAAACAGCTGATTTCACGTTAGCAACTAGATAGCATCTGTTTACATTCAAAATCGACCACAAATTCAAATTTACATTTTTTCCCGAATTTTAAAATGAGGTGGCTGAAGGTACAACCGTCCGTAGGTACAACACTCTCCCCTATAGACGAAAGAAAGAAGAAGTGTCGAATAAAGTGTCGCTTTGTTGATGAAGGAGAAAAAGTTGGCAGGAAAAACAAAATCAAGAACGAAAATTAAAATGTGTTTGCTACTTTAATCAATTTTTAATAATGTGTGATTCTGACGCCCCCGCCACGCCGCGTAGAGCCTAAAAATATCTAGTTAAATAAGAATTGACTTATGCTTCTTAAATGATAAATGAAGTCTTTCTCTTCTTAGGTGTTGATATGTTGAAGTCTACTCATTGTTGGAGTTTTCTTCTACAACCGACAACACTGCATATTCTTTCTGTAAAATCTTGCAACAATGCACATTTCTCACACTTTTAAACATACTGATATGGATCAATTACTTTTCTCTAACTCTTAAAAGGGCACCCACCACAAATGACTACTGTCACATGAGCATTTGAATGATTAGAACGAAGATTTATACTCTTCAAATCAATTTTTAGTTTCTTCTCTTGTATCCCCTTTCGAATATAATAAAAAACCTCTTCCCTTTCGAATATCTAATCGGTTGTTCTCGTGCCGGGAGATATCATCATCTTCGTGACTCTCATTATGTCCCTGGCTCACGAGAGCTTGTTCAGGGGAAGAGATCCCGAAAAAAGCGGTCGGAAACTTCGGATGTTGAATCGATTTTTCGATTCAAGGTGAAGGACCAAAGTACTTGATCTCGTTAATTAAATCATTTTATTACTTTAATGGATGGTCGCTCATTTCACTTCAGTTATGTAAGAACAGCCTTGTTCAATTGAAATTATCTATCATGACTGTTTTTCTTTTCATTTCAGGCATTTTGGTTTTAAATGAGATTTCTATTTTTCTTTATCATCTTACTATTGTTATTTTCTATTTCTTGTTCCAAAACAGTGGTTCCGGACCGGTGGACCCTAAAAGGTTTGTAATAGTTACGGAAATGGTCCGCAAAAGGGAACAGGGACACACATGATTTTGTAAACAACGTGAGTTTAACAAACCCGAATAAATTTATCAATTCTGTGTTTTCAGACATTTCAGTCAGAGAAGTTGCAGGCAATAACTTTTTTCTTGTATCAAAGCACACAATTTGAGTCACCTTAACAGAGAACACTACATATATTTAATAACAACAATGAAATTACATTCAAAGATAAAAACTATTGCGAGAGGAAATAAAAGATTTGATGAAAAACAATGTAAAAACATACCACAATCAAGAGAATAAAAGCTGATAGCTATTTCGGTAGTGAATAGACAACCACCGCGTTGACCTTTACCATTACCTCCTTTCCGCACTTCTTTTACCTCTTTTATACTCTTAATTGTGCTATGTTTTTTGGTTGTTTTAATCAATTCTTAATAACATCACATACAATAAACATTTCAATTAAGATTAATTAGTAAAAAAATATTATAACTATTCTGGATTTATAAAATATATTAAGCAGTGCTCTTTAATAAATAGAAGAATTACAGAAATTTCCATTATTTCTGTATTCTTTTATTTTTCAACTGCAAAGAAAGTATACATAGTACTAATATACCCAAGTTTTTAAACTGAAATATGGGGTCGAAGCAAAAATTATTAACCATCAAATCATATTTTAGGATTATTGTTTTAATTTTATTACAGGGGGTTATGGTGTTTTCCTCTATATAATGATAAACATCTCAATCGAATAGGAGAATTCTATTTACTTACAATTCCCTTATTCCATTTCAATATGAATTATTTCAACTTGGGATTCTCTTAAGAGCTTTGAAAGCTTGGTCTGCCTTTTCAGTCAGCTGGGTACTAAATCCTCTAAAATAAAACAGTCTCTTTAGTACAAGATTCCTATTAAAAAGCTTGTAAATATTAATAATGGTATAAACAGCTGAAATAGTTAAATAATGGTTCAATTCCGTTTAGAGTCCCCGCTAAATATCGCCATGTTTTTTAAAGCTAAAAAGAAATATTGATAATTAATTTCAAAGTCATGGTATAAAAAGTTTCATTAGACCAATAAATGTTCAGTTTATCAATAAAAATCAGAAAAATTTGTCGATATTTGAATATAATAGCGTTCAAAAAAACATGGCGATATTTGGCGGGGACTCTAACGGAATTGAACCAGATAAGTTTTGAATTACCGAATACGTTCTCAAAATGATATCCAGCTCAACATATTTTATAATATGCTAGGTATGTTATAATTATGAAAATAATCCTTGTCTGATCCTTGTTGATCATTTTCTGATTAGAAATTTTTTTACATAACTTGACTTAATGTATAATCATACATTATGTATTACTTTTGTATCCCACAAAAAACAAAATATGAAAAATTATACCTAAGAGATTAACCAAAAAAGTTTTTAAAAAAACTATTTTAAAACTAACACAACTTTTTTTCTGATTCTAAAGTTCTTTATGCTTTAGCCTCTAAAACATAAAAAACTTTAAAATAGCTATCATTCCAACTTTCTAATCATCTAATGCAGTGTTTCCCAACGTGGGGCGCACCCCCCACCAGGGGGCAATATCATTTTCTAGGGGGGCAATTTGAAAATTTTCAACCAAATTGCCCCCCAGGTTGGGCCAATACAGGGAGAAAATTTGAAAAAAAAAACTTTTTAAAACGAAGTTTATCAAAATCTGATCCTAGAATTATAGTCCAAGAAAGTTAGCTCAACAAAGGGGTTGAGGTGGAACAAATTGTAAAAGAAAGTTTGATGGGTGATTCTTATAGGAAATTTTCCGTAGAAAACGATGGTGAAACGTATACCAAAATTAACCTCGTCCTTTAGCCAATATGGCGGATTTTCCAAAATGGCGAACAATCGTTTTTAACTTATAACTTCCTAAAAAATGTTAATAAAATTATAAATTTTGCAGTAAATGATTAGAATTTAGTAGCAAAAACAATGGGACACTGTTTTTTTCTCTTACGATTTGTCATTTATCCAATATGGCGGATTTTCCAAAATGGCGTCCACTAATGTTTATAATAAAAAAAAATTATGATGATAAATTCGTAATTTTTTCAGGATATGGTAAGAATTAAGTCATAATAATATTCATATCAATTTCCTTTCCTCAATGTATCAAATATGGCGGATTTTTCAAAATGGCGGACAATCATGTTTTACTAATATGCTAAAATTCGTTAATAAAATAAAACTTTTGCTGTAAATTATTAGAATTTGGTAGCAAAAATAATGTGGAACTGTTTTTTATCTCTTACGATAAGTCATTTATCCAATATGGCGGATTTTCCAAAATGGCGTCCACCTAATGTTTAAAATAAATAAATTATGATAATTAATTCGTAATTTTTACAGGATATGGTAAACATTAAGTCATAATAATATTCATATCAGTTTCCTCCCCCTCAATGTATCAAATATGGCGGATTTTCCAAAATGGTGGCCACATATTTAGATCCTTTTTATTTTTAACGTTTTTACATATAAATAAATTTTATTTTGGCATAACATAAGTATTTATATATTAACTTACCTATAAAATAGTATATTAACCAAGATTTTGTGATACATAGAAATAATTTCCAAAAAGACGGCCCCATATTTCAAACTTAGTGGTAAATGGTAATTTTTGAATTTCTACCTACCTTTAACATTATTTACCAGTAAATTTTAGTAAAATATAAGTATTCTTCTTATATTTTACCAAATAACATTTAATATTTCTAATTATTAAGAAAAAAAATTAAAAATTAAAAAGGCTCTAAATAAGTGGCCGCCATTTTGGAAAAATCCGCCATATTTGATACATTGAGGGGGAGGAAACTGATATGAATATTATTATGACTTAATGTTTACCATATCCTGTAAAAATTACGAATTAATTATCATAATTTATTTATTTTAAACATTAGGTGGACGCCATTTTGGAAAATCCGCCATATTGGATAAATGACTTATCGTAAGAGACAAAAAACAGTTCCACATTATTTTTGCTACTAAATTCTAATAATTTAAAGCAAAAGTTTTATTTTATTAACGAATTTTAGCATATTAGTAAAACACGATTGTCCGCCATTTTGAAAAATCCGCCATATTTGATACATTGAGGAAAGGAAATTGATATGAATATTATTATGACTTAATTTTTACCATATCCTGAAAAAATTACGAATTTATCATCATAATTTTTTTTATTATAAACATTAGTGGACGCCATTTTGGAAAATCCGCCATATTGGATAAATGACAAATCGTAAGAGAAAAAAACAGTGTCCCATTGTTTTTGCTACTAAATTCTAATCATTTACTGCAAAATTTATAATTTTATTAAAATTTTTTAGGAAGTTATAAGTTAAAAACGATTGTCCGCCATTTTGGAAAATCCGCCATATTGGCTAAAGGACGAGGTTAATTTTGGTATACGTTTCACCATCGTTTTCTACGGAAAATTTCCTATAAGAATCACCCATCAAACTTTCTTTTACAATTTGTTCCACCTCAACCCTTAACTTTCTTGGACTATTATCCTATCTAAGAATGTATGTCTGAAATCTGGACCAGTATGTATCAAATCCAAGTTGAAACCCTGTTTTTAGAGTCTAATTTCCAAACCTTTTCTGGGGGATGACCCAAGATCTCTTTGCTTTTAGAACGTTATATTTGAAACTTTTTTTACATTAGGTTCATCAAAATGCAAATCTTACCTAAAAATGTATATCCAAAATTTCCCAACTAGGGGTACCAAACTAGTTAAAAACCTGCTTCCTAGAGTCAAATTTCCGAAAATTTGCTGGGGGAGGACCCCCAGACCCCCCTTGGTACTTAGAACTCAATTACTCATAACTTGATTTAGTTCTTTAGCATGCAAATTCTACCTAAAAATGTTCTGAAAAGCTTCATTAGACTTATTAGATATACATAGGATGGAGGGGCTAAGAAATAATTTTGGCTCCCTCTCAAAATATATTTCTATATATGCCACTGAGATCGGGGGCATGGAAAATTTAGAAAGGCTTTGGTGGGGCATGGACTGAAAAAGGTTGGGAAACACTGATCTAATGTAATTCACGTTTCTTTGGAAATATTGGACATTCCTAAAGACATTCAAAGTATTTGATTACAAGAAACGTTATGTAAGTCGATGACAAGCTTTATACAAATTTTATCCCGCATCACGAATTTCAAAACAAATATTTACTCATCTGAATTCCGACTTTGCTATCCAAATATTCAATATTTGTGGTTTGTCTTCACCAAATTTCAATTAATAGCTAAATTGGTTATCTATGTCGGTTAGATATGCGTGAAATTTAGAAAATACTTGGAAATTCAGATCGGCATTACTATCAATCATTCCATCTTTTAATACAATTTCTACTCAAAAATAGCAATTTTATTTTACTAATGAACTAGTGATTAAAATGCATTAATTTGAATATTTTTTCTTATTCTGTCGCGCTTTAATGTGCTTTAATGCACTTCTTGACCTAAATTGAATTTCTTGGAATTTTTATTCGAAAGAAACATTTCTGTTATAAAGTTATTGTAATGCTACATTATTGAATTTTTTTAATTTGCTATTTTTAATAAGAAAAGTTTTTGATTTAAAAAGAAACATTTTTTATAAAAATTTTGTAATATACATATACCGATGGTAATATTACACATAGATAACATTTTTATGTAAAGATTAATTGGTACTTTTTCGTTAGTCGAGTGCAAGCGAAAAATCGACAATTAATGTAGAATTCTGCCAAATTTTTCCGTCAGTCATTCACTTTGCTTGGCGACTTGGCTCGTGGTTGGCTCACAAAAATTTACTTTGTTTTGGTTTCTAAATCTTTTACTTTTTCATTTACTACTCTGTATAACTCACTGACCCTGTGTAACTAACTATCACATCCATTATAATGTCAATTTTCAATTCTTTTCTTTTGAACATCACTAAATAAATTTGACTACTTGATTAGGTGGTACGTAAATAGAAAATATCAATCTTCAATATTTTTTACTTCTTTTGGTTAAAATTGATGTTCGATTTCACTTATTTTGTGTTTTTTTCTCGACTGCCTAATTTTATCATGTCTTGACTAATTTTATCATGAATCAACTCAAGTTGAAACTCGTAGGGGTAAAAACAATCTAATATTTAACCCACACACCTGTTTATGGTTCTGAAGAGGTCCTGAAGGATGAAATTTAACTATTGTAAGCCCATTAAGAATAAAGAAAGTTTTTATTTTAAACCGCGCTAAAAAAAATTAATAAGCAAATGATTAAAAACCGTAACGCAAAATAGTTTTTCTCCGCTTTTTTAAACATAATTTCCCTGTACGGCTTACGTCCAATTTTATTCGTTTTCAGATAGCGTGGTGTTTAAATTAGTACAACAACCAAAACTTGGTGGTCTAGAAGTTAATTACTACACACGGTGTAAAGATAAAAAAAATTAACACGTGGCAGGAAAAAAAAGGTGATGAATTTTTTATGCGCTTATCTCTCCGCATTCTCCTCGTAAGTCATCGGAATATCAATTTTTTGGGAAGTAATTTTTTTTCTCTCCTGTTCTTTTTTCCTCTCAGACACATGAACACGTTATGACTTCCAAGATTAATCTCATAGTTGTGTAATTAATTTTAACTCAGCCGTGGACGTGAAAAAATGGAATGATCTGTAAAAGAACTTCTTAATCTCCCATTTTCCGTAGACTTAGTGAAATGAAAAAACACGTTTGCGAAGTTCTGTAATTGATACCGACCAGTTTCGAAGGCAATCATCAACCCAGGCGAAAATTATTTTTTATTCTAAATTTTTAGAGCTCATTACATTGTGTGCATAATTAAGAAATGTTTTGTGTTTTGATCTTTGTGTGCAGCCTGTGTATTCGAGCCCTAAGATGAAAGTTAAGTCAAGGGACTCGATATGATTTTATGTTTTACAATAATTACCACTGCAAGGCTAAGCGCGCACTAGATACTTCCGTCACGGCGACTTAAAACACTAGTCACTCGATAGCAATGCATTTCTATGGAGAGATTCTTGGCAATCGGCCCAAGAGTCTCGTCGCCTGTGCGCTCTCTCTAGCTTCTTGCAATAGCCAGGGTGATAATTTTGTCTCTGTCACCGTGACAAAAGTCTCTAGTGCGCGCTTAGTGCGTCTTATACTTATATTATCTTCGTACTATTGTATACTGACTCTGACTATATGCATTCAGCTACTGCTCTATAATAATTATACTGGAAAAAACGTGTAAAGAAACCTAGAGACCGAAAATCTACAAACTTGATTTTGGATTGGAATCCGTCCATCAGAATAAATTCAAATTTATTTACAAAAATAAAAAAATACAAATAAGACGAATATTCATACACAGAAGAAAACAAAACAAAAGAAATTTCATGTTAATTCCTAAAGATCCACATGTCGTCTATCGTCCATGGGTTCAAAGATAAATTTATTTAATTATGAATACTGATCATAAACTTATTAAATAAAATGATTTCAAAACTTTTGAAGAACAAATTGTCAAGAATTTTTCTGTATTAAAAATAAAGAATATTATTCAACACATTTAATAAATATTCATATATTATCAACAGGAATCATATCCAAATATTTAATTTGTAAGTTTAGAATGACATGAATGGTAAATCAATTTTAATTTGAATCGCCAGTTAAAAGAAGGGAATAAGTCCAAAAAATGACAAATTGATTTTTTGTGCTCATCTCCAAGCTTTGCTCTACACATGAGTGAAAAGAGGTTGAAAATATCTAATACCCCCTATCGGCCGATATACAGGGTGATTCAAAATTACGTGGACAAACTTCGGATGGGGGTAGAGGGGACCTAGACAAGCATATTTCGCATAGGAATGGGGGGCGCATCCTTACCGTTTAAGAGCTAGGACCTAATGTAGTGCGAGCGTGTTTCAAGTGGCCGTTTTTAGGAGGCCCGTGTGACTAAACAAAACATAATAAAATGAAAAACATTATTACATAAGGTAAGGAAGTATTCCTACTACTTACACCATGAATTCGATACAATTTGAACCACTTTCTAAACCGTGGAGTGAGTTTCAAAAGTGCAATATTAATCTTTTAGTCAAAGAATGGACTTCACTTAATGGTATCTCTCTATTCTAGAAAAAAGTTTTTGGTGAACGGTTTCCAGAGAAAGGCTTTTTAATTACTGAACCGAATGACACATATATGGTATCAAAATGTCCGGATTCTTTCCGGATTTCCGAGTAGGCCCTTCGATTTTTTAAAAAAATTCTCAATTTTAAAATATTTCCATTTTTTTAGACAACGGATAAGGTCGCAGTTATAAAGCAAGTATCTTCAATCAAATTATTATGCATCCAATCACAACGACCGATTGATGCTATATTTTAAAATGAAACATGTTTTTTCACCTTTTAAAAAATTACTTTCTTGATGAAATATCACTCAAAGACTGAAAAAAACATATTCTAAAAACTTACATGTACGCCATTTTATACTAAAATTTCACACTTTTTGTCCAATATTTATAATTTTTAGTCTGATTTTATCGAAATTAATTGTAAACATAGAGTGATGTTTTGTCTCTTATTATTTTCAATTGCTTAAACGGTTTTGTTTAACAAGTCTGGGTTTATAAAAAAATATGAATGATAAACACTAGGCATATTATACTAACGAGTTACTTTAAAATTAAAATAATGGTTTTTGTTTGGTCCTAATATTGATAAACAATTAGAGTTAGTTATTTTAAAATCATAGATTAAATATAATTAAGATGAATATTTTTAAAAACATTTCGTTTAAATTTTTGATAATTTCGAGTAAATATAATTTAAACTTTTAAGGGAGATTTATTCATAGAGGGGATTTGGTGACGTATTTTTGGAAAGTTGATTGACGTTTTTTCTGTAAATTGTTTAATTGTTTTATAAAGTGTATGAAGTTCAGCGAGTTGGAATTTGGGGGAGTTGCGAAGCAATTCAAAAAGGTCCTGCGTCAGCAGTTTACGGGGGTTGGTGAGCGATAGAGAGCAGGGGGCGGTAGCTCCCTAGTTTAGAAAAATGATGTTTGGGGAAGGAATTTTCAATGATCGTAACATTGATCATTGAAAATGTTTGATCATTGAAAATTCCTTCCCCGATCATCATTTTTCTAAATACCATTAAGGGAACTCCATTGTTTGACTAAGAGATTAATATTGCACGTTTTAATACTAACCCCACGGTTTAGCAAGTGGTCCAATTTCTATCACATTGAGGATTTAAGTTGTATGGATACTCCTGTACCTCATGCAATAATGTTTTTTCATTTTATTAAGTTTTGTTTCGTCACACGGGCCTTCTAAAAACGGCCTCTTGAAACGCGCTCGCACTACATTAGGTCTTAGCTCTTAAACGGTAAGGATACACCCCCCATTCCTATGCGAAATATGATTGTCTAGGTCCCCTCTACCCCCATGCGAAGTTTGTCCACGTAATTTAGAATCACCCTGTATAGCCCTTTGAATTTGCGAAATTGATGTCCTTTCATTGTATTTTTTAATTTAATTTGGAATTAAAGTTAATTTGTCTTTCTTTTCCGATTATTTATACTGTAAAATAAGCCAAAATAACATTTGCTGTTAATTTAAAAGTATTTTTAAACTTTTTTTATGCAGGGAATGTTTGACTCCATTCATATTCACTTACTCCATTGATACTGCTTTAATGACTCAGTTTCATTAGAATTTTAAATTTTATTTGTCTTATTCTTCTTATTTCTCCCGTTTGTGGTGTGAACTAAGAAGAAATATAATTTAAATGTCAATTTAAGAGTTTTTGAAAGATTTTCTTCAGAAAAATTTCATAAGGTGTAAGAAGGGAATAAGTCCATCAACTTTTTTTTAACCTTAAAATATTTTTAATGTACTTATATTTGTTTTGGTGATTTCTCTGTTTTCTAAATAGGATTATTAATCACTGACGATTCATTTAACCGCAATATTTAAATCCATTTTAATGTATCTGGATGGTTTACAGTCTAAAATCCTGTTTAAAAAGTTGAATAAAAGTCGTAAACTGTGGTTGCTTAAATGGTCAAAAGCCAACTTTATGAAGATCTTTTTCTCCGCCCGAAAATCGTAGGAGCTTCGCAAGAAATCTTAAAATCGGTTTATGAATCTTAAAAATCTAAAAAAAACACATGGAATTTTTGAAAAATTTTAAAATAAATTGAAGTTTTATGTAAGAATTGCTAAAATCGGTATTCTCAAAAATTAATTGTATTTTTCTTTTTTCATTTCCGAACATTTTCTAATAACTTAGGGTTTTTCCGAATTTTCATCCACCCCGATACCGTATCAAATTACTTTCCTGTTTCCATGATTTTTTCAACTGTGTTCGCAATTCCGGAATTTAATGTACCATTCATCCAAAATGGTTGTCCTATGTGCATTTCTAATAGCACTAGTATTATGCATCATGTGTATCTAATTACGAGAAACTTTAGAGCTACTATTCAGTGTTGTAATATATTTTCACCCTCTCTTTTGGCTTCATTATAATTATTTTTGGTTTTCGGTTTAATTCAAATGAAAGTTTCACATTACACCGTTTCACTCTCTTTTTAAAAAGTAACGTCTGATTTACTTCGAATGGCACGGTGGGTGAAACGAACCCAAATCCATTCCTTCCACACATATAAAAAACCACTCTACCGCCGCCATTAAAACATTCCCACAAGCCTCGAATGACAACTCCCGTCGAATAAGAAAAAAAAGTGGTAAATAAAATCCGCCCACTGACCGCGCATCAACTTCTCCCAAAATCCGTACTAATCGTCACGTGGGAGAATATATTCCGCTCCTCTTATCCACGAATTCCGGAGGAACATTAAAGACCTATCCTGGAAAAAGAACCGAAATCCCTCTTCACGGAAAGGAAATTCCCGTCTTCCATTCGGAAAATGTATCCCCTATAACTCCTCTTCGAAATCCCTTCGAAAATCTGACAAGAGCCCTTATGGTTTTTGTGATCCACTATGCATTCATGAGGAGATTACGTTTTGACTACCATTTCCTTCTTCGCCTAATATCGCCTTCCCGATTCACACCGTTTCTTTTTCTGACAGGGAATGGCTCTCTCCCTTTTCTTTCCAAAATACTACAAATGGCGGGATTTCGCACGCTTGAGGTATGGGCCGCGCTATGTTCCTTCGATTCCCGTTCTTTTTTCCCCTTAGAAATGTCCCTGTTCCAAAGCCGACTGTGCTTTGGATCTCCCGACAGGTAAGAATGCTTTGATCCTTGTTTGAGGCGATGTGACAGAGTCGTTATGGCCTCTCTCTGAGTCTGATGCTTCGTGTCGGGTTATTTTTGAGCGTTATTTCGAAAGACACGAGATGAGCTACAGCTGCTGACACTTACTTCTGTAAAAACATTTTGAGGCTAACATGTCTAAAATTTTTCCACCATAAATGTTTTAATTTTGGGAACACGATACTGATTTCGCCTTAGCATTTAGTATGTTGCAAATTTCACGCACTTTTGAGTCATGAATAAATTGGACCCATTTTTATGGCATAAGGTTGTACCGGTATTTCCAAAAGTTGTCCTAGCATTAAACACCTAAGTGGGTTTTCTTTGCCCCCCCATCAAGCTATTCATCATTTCGAACAAAAATATGCATTAAAGGGTCACCTTTCTATTTTAAATTGAATCAGTAGTTTAAAAGGTAAAATAGACTATGTTCTAAAGTGAACAATCTTTATATAATTATTAGTGCTTTTACTTTTTGAAAAATCTGAGCAATAAACGTATCTAGAAATTTTAAAAAAAGTAGATAAAAGTTGATAATGCTCTATTTTGCCTTAAAATGTCTCCAAAACTTGAAACTCCCATCATCCTTTATTGAAGTCCGATAAAAGTAGTCATCGACCATTTTGAGCATCTTCATTATGTTTGATCAGATCTCACTTTAAGCTTGGTGTTCAAACGAAACCCCAAAATCTTCCTATCCATCCATTCGCATCAGCCGCTATGCAAAATAAAATAAAGCCCGCTCTCTCTCCTTTTGCGACAATAAATCTGCTTCACTTACTCAGAAGAGCATGAATAACTCATTAGATTGCCTAATGGCGTGTTTTTAAGACAGCGACGTGACTCCAGTCTCCTCAGGGGCTCATAACCCCCATTCCTGCTGCCCAATCTAATAAAGAGGCGCAAAGGCTCCCGTGACTCCAACCGCAAATTAAAAGGGATTTATGGGCAGAACAACTGTGAGTTAAAGACAGGGTAGGGTGGACAGGAGGGCTGGGGGAACGTCATTCATCAGCTACGCTCAATGGTCGGATGCTTTTCAAATAACGTGAGATTGTTTGCACACGCTCTGTGACTGAGGGGTTGGATTGAGTAATTTGGCAATGATCTTGAATCAACTCGTATTGTTGTTATTTATGATGACCCTGCAGTTTTGAAAAAAATATATATATAGTCAAGGAGAAATGATATTCTAAGGACGGATATAAATTCAAAATGGCTCATAATCTCATATGAATTAGCTATGTAGTTGGGCCTAGTCCGTAGACTGTTCAGAATTGTGTGTACTCCGACCACCCACGGGAAAAACTTTGATAGGAAACAAAGCTTTGAAAAGAAGTTCAAATCTACATGATAGTCACTCAACTTTGGCAGCGTTTAGGAATCACCCTCACTCCCAAAATTGAGGGGAATAACCCGTTTCCATAACCATCGCCATAATATTTTTATGACGTCAAAATTTTTTTCTCGTGGCAATTGGACTCTAGGGAAGTTTGGTAGCAACGCACTTACCCGATGCCTTATTTCTTCTATCACTCATAGCGAGGTTCGCTCGTTACAAGGTTACATGTTGTCAATGACAACTTAACAAAAAGCTTAAATGGGTTACGATGTAAAGTTACACAAGGTTTTTAAATCTTACATTCTCTCCTACATGAGTGGGGGTTTCATGGGTGGAACTCAACTCTGTTGCATTCCGGTACAGAGAAATCGTTGCAGTAAAAACAACGAATCACACTAGGGTAAAATCGCTCCAGTTGGAAATATAAATGAATAATTTTTCTCTTTTATGTGAATGAAATCTTCCATTTTAAAAAACATGTACTACGTCTCTCCACAATCACACATCTAAATATAAACACACTGGCATACAAACTCAGACAACCCTTCGAGAACAAAGCAGCTATAGACTTCCTACCTCTTGCCCCAAAAGAGAAAAAAGGAACTCCCTCCCCAAGTGAGAATCGCTAATGAAAAAAACCACACCTTAACTAAGAGTCGGCGTTAAGAGGAGGTCGGTAATTGTTTCTTTGACGTGGCCGCGGATCATAAATTTGGCCCAGAGGCGTGGTGCGATTTTTATTGCCCATTGAGGCCGGCAGTCATTAGAGGCCTCTGCAAACACACATTACACGCCTGGGTGGAGCAGCTACACCCCTCAATTATTCCTCACCCCCGCTCAGAGGAGCTGGGATTGAGCCTTGTCTCTGGGGGGGGGAGTATTGGAAATTTCCCGCTTTTCATCAAGGGGTGATAGAAGGGGTTGCATTTGAACTCAATCAAACTTTGTTTAAAAATTTTACGCATATTGACATTTTTTTCTTATTATCTCTTAATCGATGTAATGGTCTTCTAATGTAATTCATCTCTAATGCTCTTCTTCATTCTATTGAATGATACCGTCAACACAAAACGAGATTTGTTTTAAAGGTTCTCTTAAAATGTAATTGCAGACCTGTATTGAATGAAATATCCTCCTGCATGAAGAAATTTGTATAACTGAATCGTCAGTTTGTAAAGGGGAATAAGTCACAAAACCAAGTTTTGATAAAATCGGGAGGGGGATTGTATAAGTAATGAAATATTGTTGTGTAACCGCTAAATTTTTACTGGAAATTTTATACTGGAATATTTAGAAACCAGAGCAATCATCGAAACAAATATAAGTACATTTAATAATATTTTACAGTTGAAAAAAGTTGATGGACTTATTCCCTTTTCGACCTTATGAAATTTCATTTGAAGAAAAATCTTAAAAACCACTTTAATTGACATTTAAATTATATTCCTGCTTATTTCAAGACACACAAGTGAGAAATAGAAAGACTTAGACAATTAAAATTCAAAAATATTGTTATGAAACCGAGTTATAAAGGCATTATCAATGGAGTAATTGAATATGAATGGGGTCAAACATTTCATGGATAAAAAAAAGTTTATAACACTTTTAAGTTAAAAGAAAATTTTATTTTGGCTTAGTTTGCACAAAAAAGAATGAGAAAAGAAAGACAAATTAACTTTAATTCCGAATTAAATTAAAAAATACAATAAATGGACATCGATTTCTCAACTTGAAGGGGCTATATAAGGGGTAGTTATTTTTCCCCTCTTTCCACTCATGCGTAGAGCAAAGCTTGTAGATATTTTTGAGCACAAAAAGTCAATCTGTCATTTTTGGACTTATTCCCTTTTTCAAACTGGCGATTCGATTAAGTTATTACTGTCTCGTTTCGTAAAATAAGAGTTGTTTATTTACTCTGTATTAGGGTGGCCCATTTTTCTGTGGTAAAAAACAAAGTGTTATGAAAATGCCACGGCACCCCCTCAATTTTTTAAACCTACAGAGAAAACTATTTTGGCAAAGTTTGGGCTCTGTACCTTAATTAGAAAGCGATGCCAAAGAGGAGTGAAAAAGTCCAAATTCGAAGATTTTTATACAAAACAACTAAAAAACCAAAGATAAAACCATCTCATTTTGTTCATGATTTTTTTATAAAAAACTACTAACGTTATAGATATAATGTTCCAAGTTTTGTTTTTTTATCACCTTTATTTTGGTTATAGTAATTTTCTAATGTCCAAAAAACTCTTGTAAAGTTGTTTTTCCTGCATTTTTAAACAGCTAATAACTCTAGAACTATACAACTTAAAAAAATGAAACAAGGCTCATTTTTTAGTAATTTCATTTTCTTTCATTTGGTGTGCATCATAACCACCTTTTTCAAAAGTTAAAAAAAATTAGAAAAAAAATTTTACAAATTTTTATTAAGAAATTTTAAAGCTTTTTAACTCCTAAAATAAACATTTCTATCAAATTTCAAGTTGAAAATAAAAAAAATTCATGGAGAAAAATAAGAACCCTAAACACCCTCAAATAATACAACAAGAGCTATTAATTAACATGGAAAATTCCCCTCCTCTTTGGCATCGACTTCTAATTCGAATACAGAGTTGAAATTTTGGCTATGAGCTTTTATTTGCTGTTCAAAAAAAAGTAGAGGGTGCCCAGAACTCTACCTAAAAAAATGTTTTTTGGGCCAACCTACTCTGTATCTCTCTATATTAAAAAAAAGTTACTGTCACCGCCGCCGCGGCCGCTGTTTCAGAAAATTTAATTTTTCAACTCTTTGAACTCTCATATCGCAAAAACTACTTGATAGAAATTCATGAAATTTGAAATATTTGTAGAGGAATATTTGGGGCACATCCTCAAACAAAAAGCTAACTGATGTGATAATTAATACTGGGGTATTTTTATGGTCAAAGTTGAAGTTTTTCTTTTTTTGCCGCGTAATCCAGTTCAGCGAAATCTATTAGCAGCAGAACTATGATTTTTTGCAGCCTAATACTCTAAAGTATGAAGATGTGCACTACGTCGCCCTTTTTTCGAATTTCGAATTTGGTTTAGAGTAATTAATTTTTTAATTTTTGAAATTTTTGACACTTTTTCGGTTTTTTCTATCTAAAATGAAAACTAATCACGGTATCAATATGATTTTTTAAACACTTATACTCTTATTTTTTAAAGATATTGGCGTTTAATTTTTTTAAAAATTCGAATTAGTTTTGGAATTATTAAGCATCAAAGTTTAATTTTTTTCATAGTTTTAGTAGGTCTTTATCAGACGTGTTTAATGTTTATTGAACTAGGGGGCTCTGCCCCCTGCTCGCTATCGCTCACCAACCCCCGGAACTGCTTCGCAGTTCTTTGAAGATCGCTTCGCGATCTTAGCGAGCAGAGCTCTCTTGTTTCATCTCAACCATCCAGTACAACCTGGAACTTGTCTGCTTATAGTCTGTTTATTTAGAATAGGCGCCTGAAACAGGATCAAAAACGCTCAACAATGCTTAATAACGCTCATCAGACAACTTCAATGACCGATTGTTTCTAAAGTATTTTAACTACTTCTGCTTAGGCTGACTTGTCATTGCAGAAGAAAAATTTTTCGACGGTAATTAGAATAATATATGCCTCTAATACATTACGTCTCAGGCGCTAATTCTAAATGAGCAGAGTGTAGTTGATGATCATTTAATATCGAAACTTCTTATCTCTGAAACTTTTCTAAAACTTAATTCGGATCATTACCACGAAAATATCAAAATAAAACTATTACTGAAATATTCCTTTTTAAATTATCAATAATTTAATGGATAGGGGGCTACCGCCCCCTGCTCGCTTACGCTCACCAACCCCCGTAACTGCTATGCAGCTCTATTACAGATCGCTTCGCGATCTGTAATATCTGCAATCGATCTTTAGCAGAGTAAAGCACACTTCTCGAAAATCCTCTTCCTTTCATCGGCACAAATAACACTCAAAATAGCTAAATTATTAATTTCTCTAGTACTATTTCAAAAAATATCGAAGTATCTTTAAAAGATTATTTAACAAGTCTATACTATATCGCTTGCAAACTTAGAGCAAAAATGTGCACCTCAAAACTTTAAATTGAAATATCCGTGCTCGCGACAATCTAGTGAACAGGCAAATATAAAATATAAAAAAATTAAACACGTCTGATAAAGACCTACTAAAACTATGAAAAAAATGAAACTTTGATGCTTAATAATTCCAAAACTAATTAGAATTTTTTAAGGAATTAAACGGCAATCACTTTCTAAAAAATAAGAATATAAGTGTTTAAAAAATCATATTGATACCGTGATTAGTTTTCATTTTAGATAGAAAAAAACGAAAAAGTGTAAAAAATTTCGAAAATTAAAAAATTAATTACTCTAAACCAAATTCGAAATTCGAAAAAAGGGCGACGTAGTGCACATCTTCATACTTCAGAGTATTAGGCTGCAAAAAATCATAGTTCTGCTGCTAATAGATTTTGCTGAACTGGATTACGCGGCGAAAAAAGAAAAACTTCAACTTTGACCTTAAAAATACACCAGTTCCAATTATCACATCAGTTAGCTTTCTGTTCGAGAATGTGCCCCAAATATTCCTTTACAAACATTTCAAATTTCATAAATTTCTATCAAGTAGTTTTTGCGATATGAGAGTTCAAAGAGTTGAAAAATTAAATTTTCTGAAACAGCGGCGGCGGCAGCGGCGGCAGCGGTGACAGTAACTTTTTTTTAATATAGAGAGACATAGAGAGATATTTTTAAATTTTATATATTTGCCTGTTCACTAGATTGTCGCGAGCACGGATATTTAAATTTAAAAGTTTTGTATGTTTAGGTTTTTTCTCTAAGTTTGCTAGCGATATGGTTAATAATCTTTGAAAGATACTCCGATGTTTTTGAACTACTAGAGAAATAAATAATTTAGCTTTTTTTTCAGTGTTATTTGTGCCGATGAAAGGTAGAGGATTTTTAGGAAGTTGGTTTTACTCTGCCAAAGATTAACTGCTTAGGTTATTTTTAGAGATAGTTTTTAGGTTCCTTTGGCTTATTATGTATTTTAAAATGGTAAGTTGGATGTATTCTGAGGTTTTCAAGATTTGTTAGAATTTGTTAGACAGTTTATTTTTAAAATTTCTAAAATAAATTATTGATTAGATAAAAAGTATATAATAAGGTTTTAGTAAAGCGTTTTCCATGCGGATGATGGTTGTTATCATAGCTGGTAAAATGTATAAAGAGCTGCGTAGCAGTTTCGGGGGTTGGTCAGCGTATGCGGGCAGGGGGCGGTAGCCCCCTATCCATTCAATTATTGATAATTTAAAAAGGAATATTTCAGTAAGAGTTTTATTTTTATATTTTCGTGTTAATGATCCGAATTAAATGATTAAAAAGTTTGGGAGATAAAAAGTTTCGATATTAAATTATTACTAACTAAGCAGACAAGTTCCAGGGTGTACTGGATATTTGAGATGGAACAAGCGAGCTCTGCTCGCTCGCTAAGATCGCGAAGCGATCTTCAAAGAACTGCGAAGCAGTTCCGGGGGTTGGTGAGCGATAGCGAGCAGGGGGCAGAGCCCCCTAGTACATAAAAAGGAAAATTTGTGTGTGTGTCTGATAACGCAAATTTTGTCGGTTATTCAATTAAGACATGAAAAATAAATTTAAATCATTGTTTTTAAAGGTATGGTGCCCTCTCCACCGAGGGAAAATTACAAATTCTTTGAATGTTTAAAGAAATTATGTTTGTTGTAACTGCAATTCACCCCTAATTAATGGAAAACAAGTTGAATCCCCTTTTTTTTACTGTCACATTTCAAAAATATCTCTTAAGAAGAACCACCAGACCCTTCTTTTTTACAGTCTCCTTGATTTTTTAAGAATTTTACAATTTTATACGCTAAGGCTTTTAATTTTCTAATTAAGTTACATTTAATTTCTAATGGATGAATGTAATTTAATATTGTAACGAAGTATTTTGCAGCCTAAACCCCACCAGGAAAGAAGCTTATCTTTGTTTTCATCCAGTAGGGAAGCAATTAATTCATCCAGTAGGGAAACGTAACTGATGATATGGTGGGTAGCGATAGATTCTGTTTACATAAAGTGGGTCTCAAAAGTTTGGGAACCCCTGGTTTAGGTAGATGATTTCAATAAAACTGTGTATAATTTTATTTTATTTTTGAAGTCAAAATAGTCAAGTTTGAAGTTAAGGTTTTTCATAGCAAAAAAATTTGTTACAACTTGTGAAGATAGCTTTACATGAAATTGTTAGTTCGGTAACTAATTTTATAAAAAAAAGATTCAAACAGTGTTGAAACAAATTAAATGAATGAACAAAATGTTCAAACAAATTTTATGAATACCTTAAATGTTGATGTTCTTTTTTTGCGACGTAACAACTTGCGTAGGGGGTGTTTGTTATAAATAAAATATTATTTTTTTAATTTCAATTTTTATTTCTCAATCTATATTTTAATTTATGTACGTTTAAAAAAACTTAAAATTGTAAAAATGAATCTTAAAAAACTTATTTAACTAAATTCCAAATAAACCAGAGTAAATCATTCAATTTGTTACGAATGTTAGTAATATTTTAATGCTGGTTTGGGATAGAGATGGACTCCGATCAGATTCCTAACCTGAATATATAAACTGAACCTTCAATGCAATATGGAATAATTTTCTATTTATGGAAAGAAGGAATAAATATGAACTTAAGAATTTTCTTCATTTTATGTTAACATTGATGGAATATTGAAATAACATATCCAATACAAATCTTGAAAACTCCAATACACGTCAATAAAATAAAATCAGGTAACAAATCCTGTTTTACGATTTCTAAAATGAAAAAACAATATCTAGGTATGGATTCCATGTGTGCTAGAATATAACTACCTATCAAAATACGAAAATAAATCAAGCACTTTAAAATTACAAACTAGTTGAGGAGAAAGTTAAACGAACCATGGGAAAAAGTATTGGTTTATAACTACAAAACATTGAACTTAAAGTAAGGTACTCGTATGTGAATAAAAAATCTACACACGAGAACAAATAATGGGTGAAGACTATTTTTATAGTTAAAATTTTTTAAATAAGTCATTGTACAAACTCTATAATTGCAGTTTTTTCCTTTAAAAAACTAATTTCAGGAATATAGTTATTTTTATAATGGAATCACAAAATATTCCATTTGTGCTCGAATTCTAACATGAAAGAGAAACTTGATATATTTAGAATAGAATGATCCTATTTGGGTTTTTGTAATCTAACCGTTTGAAAAGAAAACATCAATATAAAAGGAAGGATAACAAAGTTCAAAATATTTTTCAACACAGACAGGCACTTTTTAAACACACATATTTCAAACCAACATCCTATTCATCATTTGCTATTTTTGCTCTTCAGTACTTTGGTTACTTTTATATTCTTTAAAAATCGCACCTGACTGTGTTAATTATATTTTACAAACATATATTAAGTCTATAAAAGATCAAATTTTTTTTACATCATTAAGTATTGAAGGGTCTGGGTAGGTACTACGAACTTAATTCATGGCCACGGTGGATAATTTTCCTCTGTATGTTTGCCACAGTTCTAGAAAACTGGTTGCCTAAATCAGAAAGAACTCAAGGGGTCTGTGGGGCTGAGACCCTCTCTACAGCGTCAAACCAATATCATTACTTAAATAAAAATCCCTTCTCCAACTTATAAAAAAAATTCTAGTATTTGTGCGAAAATATTAATAATAAAAATTTCAAGAAGAGTTACTCAGTAAAATTTGAAGAAGTGTAACGCCGATACAAATGAGCTGATCAGGATGAAAGTGGTATGTCCAAATATTCAAAATTTGAGAAACGCAATCATTCTGATTTCTTCTATGTTCCTTTACCTTGTGTGGCAATCGCCTAGGTCAAAAGCTCGATGATTAGTACGTAAGAGAGCTGCCTCATAAGTGCCATCTCCATAGGAACAACACAGGCTCCGCTAGATAAAACTTTCGATTACTTAAAACTACATTCAGTTGACTTACACCTCTTTCATTCTAAACCAGCTCAAATACAACCCCACACAATCCTAAATTACAGAATCTGTACCGGCCATCATCAATCCTATCCTGGAAACTACCGCATCCACCCGAAGAAAAATCCAACAACCATTCCTTCCACATTGATTCCTTTTTAAAAACGTTCCGAAAAGGTCCTTTAAACCCCCCAAAAAGCACCTGAGTAAGCAGGGACCTACTAAAAACCCCTCCGCCGCCTCTCCGGCCTCAGCCCGCCCCTTATCCATCACCGGGGATCAATAGCCCTATATTTAGAAGCCCCAACAGGTTGTCGGGCGACTTGTTGCTGCCGAGGGGCGCCCGCCCGCCCGGCTCCTCCGCGGCGCCCCAAGGCCGCCCCTACCTACAAAGCGCCCTGTCATCAGCCCCGGCAGCTGAATGGGCCGCTTTCTTCTTCTGTTGCTCTCCTCCGCTGATTCAGGTTGTCTTGCCTACCCCCACTCCAGGAATTTACATAGAGAAAGCTCTTCCTTTTCTTTTGATGGCGTTAAGAGTCCACTCTGTCCAAAACCAGAAGCATAATACATCTCCATTTGTATCCCCCGTCCCTTCTGTAATGAATTAACCTGCATACCATCTCCTGCGTTCTTTCTCCTCGTTAAATGCACCTTTTATGATGTGCTGGAAATTCTTTCAAGAAATTTCGGAAATACCCCCACAATAATTTTGCATCTTTATTTATTGAATTGAAGTTAATAAAACAGTGATTTAAAGTATTACTTGTTTCCTATATAATATTGAGCGGAAGCTGGGTAACTTCTCTAAATTTGATGAGTTTAAATTGAACTCCCTTTAACCAAGTATGAGTTATATGAATATTAAGAAGACATGATTATCTTTTTTTCTGTTTTCAAGTATGATTAAACTCGATTAATGTTACTTCTGCATCCTCTAATATTCAGCTCTGAAAGAGAAACAAAACTCCTATAACCATATTTTTAATGATCATTTCATATTGGTCAGCAATAGGTTGATGTGTGACTTTCATTAAGTTTTTCTTTATTTTCTTCAAACGCAAAATACATAAGTCTGGTTACGGTCCTTAATTTCCTACATCAAACCATCAGCCATTAGTCGAGTCCATGCCACATCGTATTGGATTTTTGAGCTCTCACTGGGACTCATCACGATATTCATATACAGGGTGCATAGGAAGGTCCCTTTTCGTCCGTTTCCGACGGCAGACAAGCTTATCGACTACGCCCGACGTAATACAAACGATAGCAGTGCCCCCAGAAAAATTAAGAAATTGAAAAAATTAAAAACTAAAGCAGATAGAACAAAATCGTCAGTGAAAAAAAATTGTTGACAATTATTAAAAAACACAGAAAAAAAATTCATGAAAATATTTTCAATATAATATTCGAGGAGATATTGGCAAGTAAAATTAGCACTTTTTCACGCCTCAAAAAAAAAGTTCGAAAATTTGCACGTTTCTCTTTTGATTTTTTTTGTTAAAATTTGTCCTTATTTAGCTAAAAAAACGCAAAATTTGCATAATAAAACACTGAAAAACTTGCAAGTTTGATAACTTTTTCTTTTTTAAAGCTTGAAAAAGTTTTAACTAATTAATACCTCCTCGAATATTGAAGATACATCCATGAAATATTTTCCTGTGTGTGCTCCTCCTTTAGTTTTTAATTAATTTTTTAACTTTCTTATTTCGCCCATGGGGCGCTGTTGTCGTTTGCATTATGTCGGTTGTACTCACTTTAGTATACCGTTATCTCACTTTCAAAGCTTTAGATCTCTGACCGAGAGTATTTTCAGATTAAAGGGACTTTCTTATGTACCCTGTATAAGAAAGTATCAACGAAACAATTCCAAATATTGATCAGAAGCAAATTATTTGAAACTCCCATAGCTGAATTCCTATCCTAAGTAGCTACGGCAATCAGTCTATCTATACTATAAATGAAAGTTTGAGTCATTAGCTAAATTTTTATATTGGAAAAGTTGAATAAAACAAGATCAAGATACTATGTGGAAAAAAACAATTTTTGCATACTCAAAAGAATGTTTAAAAGTTCTCTTAGCTTCGACACCCCAGAAAAGGTTTGCAAGGCTAATAAACTAGTTTGGATCCTACTTATCTTTCAGGTAAACAACATTTCTAATGAGTTATCCCACAACATCTTCTGGGACTTAACTCTTGAAAAAATACTTTGTATTCGCTAACGGAACTTAAGCCATGTAAAAAAGTATATGAGACGAAATGAAAAAGTTATGACATCTTTAAAACACAGAAAAGTTCATTTCCTTAAACTTTAAAAACCATTGTTCAGTGGTTTGCAATCTCTTCAAGAAAGAGGATGGAGAATCCTATTCTTCGCGTCTCATCCCATACTCTAAAAAAGGTATAAACAAATAAAATACCGAAATAAAAACTATTCAAATGGTGCGAATGAGAATTGAAATGAACCGAAATTTAAAAAAATCGAAATCCAAACAAACGCAGGCATTTTCCCTCCTTAAATGTTTGTGAGCTTCACAGGCAAACTGAAAGGAAATGCTCTACTATCTCAGAATTAAATCTGGTACTGTTCACCAAATAAACCACGGACTGAAAACGAAGAATAAGAGAACTCTTTTTATCCCCAAAAGCATTTAAAACTTTTTCCTCCGCGAGCCCGGGGTAATATTTTTTCTTCGCGAATCTCTCTCAAAAGGGGTTTACCTTGGAAGAAGTTAGTTTCAGCTTAGACCCCGAGCTTTCGTCCTTTCTTGATAAATAATAACGTCTTGAAAGAGGCAGTCGAATAAATATGATAACAAACGGGAAATTCGAGTTCTTTTGTGAAAAGGAGGTTCTTGCCTTCTTCCTTGGATGCTGAACGGAAGTACATTCTATTTAAAAACCCGTACACCATCAGTACTTCTTGGCAACCCCCACACACATCCCTAATCCTAAGTGTTTATCTCCTTTGCCTAAGGAACAATGTATAAGTTAGGGTGTTTCATTTTTCCTCAAGATGGAATTTTCATACAGGATCGATGTTGCCCCGAGTCTATATGAGGATTGAAAAAAATTAATACATGCAAAATTAAAAAAAAAATTACGGATAATATTTAGCTGTGACACACTTTTGTCTCGTTAAATATCATCCTCTCGTTTTATAACACTGTATCTATGGGCTTCTTTAAACGTCACCCCTTTTATTTTCTTCAATAGCCTTATGCGACCCCTGAACACTAAAGATGTCAGCTACTGGAAGTTTTGGACTACAGTGTCACTACTATACAGTTTTGGAAGACGGGTGTCGACGCTCCCTTAAAGTGGGTTCATGTTTTCCCTTTGGTTGAAAATCCCTTTTGGTTTCATTTGTACCAAAGGTGTTATTTTCATAAGGCGTCTTTGTCGAAAAAAAATAATGCATGCCATATTTAAAAGAGATTGAATTTATTATTGAATATTTAGGGGTTGCACTCGACAGTAACAGAAAAAGCACAAGTGTTCAACCCCTAAATATCACCCAAAATCGTCATGAATAATTTTTAAGGACCATCGACGAGATCCGGATGAATGATGATTTAAGGCTCATTCAAACTTTTCCCTTTTGGTGTTACTTTTGGAGGAATCAATCCAAAGTGAAAAGTGTGAATTAGCGTTTCACTCTTTATTCCTTCACTTTTCTATGCAAACTAGCGATTAGCAAGAGTGAATCACTCAGAATGAACAGTGAAAGTGAAACAGTGTGAACGAGTCTACTGAACTACAATAATTCCTCTTCGGCACATTACTTGAGCAACGGTACTCCTCCCACTGAAGGGGAGTAGTGATTAATGTGGGTGCGCCCTAATGAAACGATTCTATTCTCACTTAGACGAGAGTAAAAGGACCCAGTGGACATCAGGGTATTGTGATTATGGGAGGAAAGAAAAATCGCTCTCGCTTCGTGCATCTTTTATGGATTCAGAGAAAACGTGCGAAAGGCTTCAAAAAAAGACAACTAGCCGTTGAGCCAACTTTACTATAGTATAAGAAAACTCCAGCAGACTTGCCAACCTCTGAGAGTTAAAAATCAGGAGATTTTCCCAAGAAATCGGAAGAAATTTTTATCGACGTACAGCCCTTTGCAAACTAATTATAAAAAGATAATACATTCCCATGGGCTCCAAATAAAAATTTAACTATTCAATTTTTTTTATTTAGTTATTAAAAAATAAAGGTGTAAAAATAATAAGTAACAGTACAAAACTTTAGAAAAGGAATTATCTCCATGTAAAAAGTTGAATAAAAGTTAATTTCATGTTGAGTTTTAATGCTAACATACCTTTTACAGGGTTCATAGAAGTTTTCAGGTATAAAAATAAAGGAGTTTTAAAGGAGTGTTTTTAAACAAATTCAAGGAATATCTTTTCACATAACTTAAGAAAGACAAATTTTTTACACAGCTTCAAACACACACTATGCCAATCACATTCCTGAATCAGGTTTTAAAACTACTTTAAGAGTCAAAATTAAATAAAATAAAGGAAATTAGTTAATAGAATAATTATTTATGTAATAATTAAATTGCAAAAACGATATTGTCAAAAAAAGTTGAGAAAAAAGGAAGAAATTAGTATTTTTGAAGTTATATTTAAAATCTTAAATCAGATAAGGTACCTAAAACAGGTCATAATCCAGCAAGATTTTTAAAAAAAAAACCACTGTATTATCTTCTTATTTTAAGTTGCTATAAAGCACCCTTCAGTAAAAATTTACAACTTGGAAAATCCTCTAAGTTCAAAACACTGACTAAAATAGAAAAAAAACGCATCTTATTAGGCTGCCCTGACCAAAGTAAAGTTGTTTTTCTGCACATAGAAAACAGTTTTTTCTGCACCGCCGGTAAAGCTAACTTCAACAGACGTTCGTAGGAAAAGCAGTCGCTGGAAAAACGGAACTGCCGCGAAAAATCCCAATTTTCCCGACTTCCGGAACACCAGACTTGTGGGCTTCTGACCATGGTAAAGTTGTTTTTTCAACAACGCAATAGTGACTCAAGAAGAAGACAACTTGAATCGGCACCCGAGGCCGTCCAAGAAAGTCGCGGGAAGAACAGAACACTCCGAAAAAAAACCGAAACTTTCGAGAAAATTAGCTATTTTCCCCGATTTCCCGGACACTGGTTCCTGCTTTTACTGAAGCACCTTACTTTCTTCCATTGCACTAATCTTAATAGGAATACTATATATTGAAGTCCTTTCATTTCATTTAAAAAAATTCTAAAGACTTGGAATGCTCTGACGTAACTTTCGACCCCTTGCCTCAGTAGGAGGATGGAGCAGAATTTCGATAAACGAAGAACTCCGAAAAAAGCGGGAGAAAACCGAGAAAGCGGGAGATTTTTGGAGAAAATCTGGAGGGTGGGAGAAAGAGCTAATATCCGGAGTCTCCGCCAAAATCCGGAGAGTTGGCAAGTCTGCTCCAGCCATGGACCGGTTTCGTCCTTGTTAGGACTCATCAGCACGGCATAGGAAGGCAACGTAAGAGAGCGGAGGGAGAGCTTTTAGTCTAGCCGACTATATCGGAAAAAATGGTGACCATTGATTAGTCCTCCACTATCTGCCGGGATGAACTGTGCATTCCTAAGAACAGATTTAATTCCCGAGTTTTCTCACACAATCCTCTAACCAGAGGTACTGGTTAAGAACTCTTCTTTTCATACATATACTATAGTATAGTTTAAAAATTCTTTAAATTTGCCAATTGTTTACATCAACAGGGTAGGGGGGTCGAAAAAAAAATTTCCTTCAACGGGTAGAGCAGATTTCTGCCCAACTGGCTTCAATAACAAGTGGAAAAAAATTGCATACTCGAGTTCCTTCCGCTACCAAGTTGTGACTTAAAATTTGGCAACAGATGAGGAGCTATTTATTTTTTTTAAATTCGGGTAAAAAATCGTTTTTGAATACCCGCTTGAGGTTAGGGTGGATATTGGACCAAATAACGCATAAAAAACTCCAGCTCAATACAACAAAAGCTATGTGTATAGACATGACATATTACAGGATATTTTTTTTCTTACCCTCCCACAAATGAGATAAAAACTATCCCAGATACCATCTGACTAAAATTTGTTAATTTATGATTTTTAATCCATTCATTTCAAAATCACGACAGGTACGTTTGACCGACTGGGAATATATTACAATGGTGAAATAGAATATGAGGGGGTTTAATATTTTAGGTTTGGGTGCTTGTATGAAGCTGTGTCCCAGGATTCCCGGGGCCATGTCACGAAAGGGGGTATAACCTAACAATTGAGGTCCTATCGTTAAAGCGGCCATAGGAATAGCATAGGCGGCAAGTATATTCGATCTTTCTTTGCTGTTCCTATGATGTCACTTTTTTTAACGGTAAGACTTCTATTTTTAGTATATATGTTACCGCTAAAGTTGATAATTAGTTAATCTGAAGAATACCTAGGTAAACTTAAGATTAACTGATTTCTGTCGTTAATGTGCGGATTTTTGAGTTTTTCGCATTTTACCTAGGGAATCTACACTATAACGGCCTCTTGATCGTTAAAGTTCAAAATAGTTTGTTTCGTTCAATACTTTCTGTTAAAATGTTGAGGTGCTTACTGCGCCATGCGCTTACCCCTGCGCAGTTGGGTTTCAATACGTAGTTTGTTGTCATAGTTGGTGTTTTGATTTCAAATTTAGAGCGTAGCACTGGTAGTTGTCATGTTGAATGTTAAAACAAAATAATACAAGCAAGTAAGTACTGTAAATTTACATGATTAAGTACAGTATATTACTACTAAAACGGGTATTTTGAAACAATTGTGTTGAAGCTCCGACTTCAGAGTGACAGAGATTTCTTTTAACGAAAGCAAATGTCCCAGCTGTTGAAATATCTTTTCAACAAACGTTAATTCAACAATCGCTGGAACCTGGGCAAGGGTTTAACATATGTAATCGATCGCGAATCCTAGCAATAGTTCAGTGCAGGCTGCCAGCCGATTACACCGCGCTTTCATTAAGATTTGCTAGTTTAAGTGCTCATTGAAATACGCTGTCAAATCGAGATCGAAAACCACAATTGATACAAATCTCAGTTGGTACTTTAATATTCTATTATTATTGTTTTTATATTCTAGTTTTAAAATTGCTATTTCATTACTATTTTTGTGGGATTTGTGTAATATGAAAAAAGTACCGATCCCCCTTTTTTGATTCGTCATTGTTACTGTTTACCCCCAAAACGAGTTTGGTTATAGTTAGGGCAGGGGGGTTTGAGGGGGCGGCAGCCCCCCCAACCTCCTTAAGCTTTTTATAAAATAAAATAAAATTTTGTACTTTAACGGATCACCCTCGTTAATATGTAAAATAACTGATTACAGGTAGTATGCAGATTAACGAGTGTCTAGTCGGTAGGGTGCAGAATACCTAGGTAATTTCAAGATTACCTAGGTAATCTTAGAAATTGAAAAAAAATTCGCTCTTTAACGGATCACCCTCGTTAATCTGCAAATTACCTAGGTTATCTGTAAATTAACTGATTTCCGGACTTTAACTGTAACATATAGACCTTTTGTGATATGGCCCATGGATCCTGGGACGCATTTTCACCTGAACCTAAAATATTAAGCAACCTCATATTTCAATAGGACAAATGAGTTGTGGGACGAACGTGAGCTGTGGGGCAGTTGATGTCGGGATTACGAACCAGACCCATCTTTTTTGTCATGTCATATAAATGGTGATTGTGATTACTGTTTTAATTTTAAATGATAGGCTATACTATAATAATTAATGAAAAAAAATCTTTTTAAAGAACAACGTTTTTAAAATGCACTAAAAAGTATAAAATAATTTTTTGCAACTCCTTGTAGAACGAAAAACGTGGGGATCATGCAATAATATTTACAGCCACTACTCTTGTCACTCTATTTACCATTATATCCACACTTAAAAATTAATTAAATGAATGATGAAATTAAGTTGGATTAATTACCTAATGCATGCTCCCCACGTTTTTCGTTTTACAAGGAGTTGCAAAAAATTATTTTATACTTTTTAGTGCATTTTAAAAACGTTGTTCTTTAAAAAGATTTTTTTTCATTAATTATTTTCTGGTTTTTAGTTTTGTTGTGTAAAGTTTAGAATTCGCGACCTGAACCCCTGAACGCCTTCCAATAATTTGATTCCTTTCTCTTTCTAATAAAACTAAAAAGTGTTTTTTTTCTGAACTTTAACTATAATACATGACTTTATTGTTAAAATCATTGCACAGTTTTTTCCCCTAGCTATTATTCAGATGACGTTGGAAATTTTTGAAACACTAGTAATATAAAAAAGTGTTTTAAAAAATATATTGGTGACAAACTTTTTAGTAACTAATTAATAAAATCAGTCCCTTAGATGTATTACAAATACAAAACTTGCATGAAGTACTGCATGTACTGTGTATTACTTTTATTTTTACAGATTTTCATTTTACTAATATTTTATGCAACACTTCTAAAGCCATCTTGATAACGAGAAGAGGCAAACTGCACAACAATGATTTTTTAACAATAAGGTCCTATAGTTGAACTTCTAAACTTTAAGTCCTCCTGGGGGTTCAGGGACAGCAAATTGAACCGAACTAACGAGATAATATCGTATTGTCATCCAGATCTGAACTATGTTCAAAATTTCAAGTCTCTAGCTCTAGGGGAAGTATGCTTAAAATTGATTACTAAATTCCTCCCGAACAGACAGATAGACAGACAGACGGACGGACAGACAAGATTGAAAGCGACCTAATAAAAACGTTGTAAAAAGAGAAGCACTGGTCTGAACTACTTGATATTTCACCTGAGAATTTCTGAACTAGTGCCTTATTGTTGCATGCAATTACACCACTACTCTTGTAACTCTATTTACCATTAAAGGCGAATTAATTAAATTTCATTAAGGAAACAAAGATATAATTCAGATTAACCTTTTGCAACTCCTTGTAAAACGAAAAACGTGGGGATCATGCAATAATATTTACAGCCACTACTCTTGTCACTCTATTTACCATTATATCCACACTTAAAAATTTTTTAAATTAATGATGAAATTAAGTTGGATTAAATACCTAATGCATGGTCCCCATGTTTTTCGTTTTACAAGGAGTTGCAAAAAATTATTTTATACTTTTTAGTGCATTTAGAAACGTTGTTCTTTAAAAAGGTTTTTTCATTAATTATTTTCTGGTTTTTAGTTTTGTGTAAAGTTTAGAATTCGCGACCTGAACGCCTTCCAAGAATTTGATTCTTTTCTATTTTTAATAAAACTAAAAAGTGTTTTTTTTCTTAACTTTAACGATAACACATGGCTTTACTTTGTTTTGTTAAAATCATTGCACAGTTTTTGCCTCTAGCTATAGTCAGGGTGCCAAATGCCAAAAAAGGGGTCAACCGTGTATTAGAATGTGTATGGAATTTTATTGCTGATTTTGGTGGGTTATGATGTCTAGAGTAAAGAACCGATTGATGCCACCTCGTAAATGTTGAGCATTTTGAGGAATTCAAGATGGCGTCCATGTTAGCCACAAAAATAGGATTTTCGATTTATCTTTAATAAAATATGGCATGAGGCATGAGGGGTATCATTCTTTTTGTTTTTTAACAGGAAAACATTTAATTTAAACAAAAAAAAGTTTAAATTGATTTGAAATACCTTTATTTTGAAAATAATTACGATGGAACCGTAATTTGGTTACAAAAGATCCTTGTTTATTTGATATTGGAGGAGTTGATTTGCAGAGATGATTTATAACAAACTTGGTCTTCACTAAAGTTTAAAATGGCAATTTGAAGCTGAACAGGAGCTTTTTTAAACAATTTACGATAATGCTTCTTATCGTGATGGCAGCAAGACTGGGAATTTTGAGTTTCCCGAGAAGCATTAACAGTGTCGGGCTGCATTCCTTACTTACAGAATCAACGTTGATCCTCAAATTATATTTTGATTTGTCTGCAATTAGGGTTTCTTTTTTAATAATTGATACAAGAGGCTTTACATGTTTAGTAACAACGTCTTCGTCGCTTTCTGTTGAAATTAATGTTGCGGTGCAGTTTTTCTGAAGAGAATGAGGCTTGCCACTGCTAGGGAAGAAAGTATCAAAAGTTCCTCTCCAAAGTATTCCTCTAATTTTTGCACAAAAGATCTTCTTTTTAAGGTTCCTTCAAAATTCAAGTACAAGGAATGCAGCTGGACACTGTTCCATGTCTGGGTTTCATCTGCTAGCATTCTTGTGTTACTCTACACTACAGAGAGCAAAATCCTCTTGACTAGAAACATCTGAATCTATTTTTTCTTTTCAGATGAAATATTTCTGTTCGTTGTAAACAGTAGTTCACATTTCTGGTGGTACCTTGCTCCAGCTACATGCAAGCATGTGTGTGTGCCTGTAAGTCTCAATCGTACCTCTTCAGCCCACTTATCTTTTCTCTTTTCACACATATCCGAAAGTCTCCATTGGAAGTCAACAGTGTGAACGAGATGGGAAGGATTGAATCTACTGGGATTTTTTGCATCACGTTCAACGCACGGATTGGAACAAAATATGCAGTGAAGTCTAAGGGGCCATTCATTAATTACGTAAGGGTCCCGAGGGGGAGGGGGGGTTGGAAAAATCTCTACAAACCCTTACTTGGGGGTGGAGGGGTCAAACCAATTCTTACGTAAGATTTTCCTAGCTAATATAAACAAATTCCAATTATTCTAATCAAGAGATAGTAATATAATAGTAATATGTAGTTGACAGCAAGAATATTACTTATATGTTGAAAAATAAAAATCTTTGATTTACGTCAAACGAAGAGTTGTCTAACATTTTATTGTTTTGAGAAACATAATGGAATCTTACGTAAGAATAGGGGGGGAGGGGTTTGAAAAATCTTACGTACCCTTACATGGGGGGAGGGGGGGTCAAAAATTGCCAAAATCATCCTTACGTAATTAATGAATGGCCCCTAATATCAAAATCCTTACATTCTGAACGCAATAATCTTCTATTACTTTCTTGGTTGCTATCTTGTTTGTGATAAGTTTTCTTCAAAATCCGATTTACATGAGTTTTGGAGGTGTATGTTGATACACAAACCCTATGGCTAAAGACTAAAAGGTCAGGCTCTTTTATAAAACGCTCTTTTAGACGGTCAAACTTGTAGTCTCTTCAAAGTTTACTTGCAGATATGATGGATCTTGGTGACAATTTGGTCACAGATCCTTGAACTCTACACTTAAAAATACATTCTTTATCATAATTACCAGACATTTCAAGAACATATGGAATCAGAAAACATTGAGAATCGAATAAAGTATTAATTGTATTTTACAAATGTTTACAATATTTCGCAGTTACTTAGCAACCGGGGTGCGATATCAGCCAATTGGAGCATTATTTCGGAATGATGCAATAATCCTACTACTATTATAATTGTGAATGTTTGTCTGGATGTTTGTTACTCTTTCACGCAAAAACTACTGAATGGATTTTAATGAAATTTTACCATAATGTAGCTTATACATCAGAATAGGACATGGGCTATAATTTATAAAGAGAAAATCAGTCCTTCATTCTTTTTTCCCCGTTTTTCCTGCTTTTTTTTCACTTATTTTTCCGTGTTTGAAAACCTGTTTTACCAGTCATACAACGAGTTAAAAATAAAACATTGTTTCAAATGAGACACAGATCACTAGACTTTTTCATTTACTAGATCTTTTATTTTAGTTTTAAACACTGGTTTTAACACTGTTGTTATATAGCTCAGTGGGTTTTAAATTTCTTAATTTGTTCACTAGACATACTAATTTACTAGACTTTTTACTATGGTTTCAAATTTTTTATTTTATAAAGGCACCAAGATATTAAACATTATCAGGAACATCGGGATGGAAAAATTACCGGGTTATGAAAATTACCGAGAACACTCGGACAGGAAATTTACCATAAAGACACCCAGAATACCGGAATATAAAAATTACCGTAAACACTGAGGTAGGAAAATTACCGGGAACGCCGGGATTAGAAAAATTACCGTGACCACCGGGATAAGATTACCGGGAACACTGGGATAGGAAAGAGGTTCCTGGGATACCGGGATGATTTGTAATATTGCTAATTTACAAAATTATTAATGTATTTTAAGAAATATTTTAAAAAATAAATTTATACACCCCACCCGTGCAAGGCCGGGTATAACAGCTAGTGGATAATAATACTGAATAAAAAATATCATAATAAAAAATATTAATTAATTTTAAATTTTTGGCTCTCTGATAATTACTTTTTCTCAAACAAATAAAAATTTTATTTCTTAAGCTACATTAAAAACTAATCAGAACATTTCCTCCAGATGGTTCATATTCTGAATGAAATAAAAGCAATGAATTCTTTAAATTATTAATTTATTCATTTTAATGTGTTACTGGAATTATTCTAAACCCGATTAACTTTAAATTTATGCAATATATGAGTTTATAAGCAACATTAGGCTCTTTAAAACTCTGTTTTTTAAAAATCCTGCTTTTTCAATGAAATATGTTTATTTGATTAAAAAACCTATTCCAAACTTAATTAAAGTAAAAAATATTGTTATATTTCGTTTCTTTGACCCCAAAAATACCATATATGATGTATCGCATGCTATATTTTATTTTCAAAAGTATTGTTTTCAATATGGAGGCCATTTTGGACGCCATCTTGATTTATAAAAAATGCTCAATATTTGCAGAGTGGCATCAATCGGTTCTGATATCTACACCATCAAATCTATCAGAAACCGTCATAAAATTCCATACACATTCCAATGCACACTTTTCGAGTTGGCACCCTGACTACTATTATTCAGATGACGTTGGAAATTTTTGAAACACTAATAATATAAAAAAGTGGGTTGGATCCTAGCAGAGCCCACACCCTGCCAAAAATGGCGATAATTCCGCCATCTTGGTAACCCTACTTTAACACACTAGATGGCGCTTGGCGCCATCTTGTTCTGGTTTGGCGCTTTATTTTGGTATATCGCCAAGGGTGTGGGCTCTCCTAGGATTTTACCAAAAAAGTGTTTTAAAAATATATTGGTGAGAAACTTGTCGGAAACTAATTAATAAAGTCAGTCCCTTAGATATATGGAGGGTTCAGAATAGAAATGGACCAAGTCCACTTTAGCTACTTTTGAGCTACAGACGTTTAAAGTTAAAGCTTCATAACAAAATTACCTGTTAAAATTTTTGAAAAGTATATACTAAATTTAAGAAGTTCAAGGAGTAACTTAGACATTTACATAGGTTTTATTGGCCAATTTTCATAATATAACCCCAAAAAATCCAAAGTAGTGGACTTGGTTCAATTGTATTCTGAAAAATTTGAGAAGATAATGAACCAACTCCAAGTGTTGCTAATACATTTTATTTTTAAATCTGATTAGAGATTAAATTACAAATATTAAAAGAAAATATCACTTCTTAGTTAAAAGGAAATTTAATCGACATAAAAAAACTCATCATCGGTGTCATTTCCTTCAGTTGTTTTGTTATCCTGGGTTTGACGAGTTGTCTGATTCCCTGGAAGGTTTCTGAAGTATCCATGATAAATAGGGGGTATGTAAGGGAGTAAGGACAACATGTCCTCCTTTTTTTTTTAAAGCCATTTGTCTTCTAGTTGGGTAAAGCTGACCCTGCTGTACAGTCAACAAGGTTTGCCCTTTCACGGGTCTTCCTGACTGACGTTGTTTACTGGTCTTTTTCGAGATGTCTAAGGTTCTGAACCCCGAAACTTCACTGAAAGATTCATTTATTTTTATTTGGAAGGGTGCTCCTTTTTCAAACTTTCAAGATTTTCTCTCCACTGCCGATTTGAAGACAGCTTCAGCGGGTGAGTGACTGGTGTGAGGTGGAGCTATAGGAGGTAAAAGGAGGCAGTCCGCTGGGCCAGAAGTTTGTCTATGGGAAAAGCCTTGTTAAAAAAGTTGCCATTAGTGTCTATGGAGATGAATACTCTGTCTATACTCTGTGTTATAAACTGTCAAAAGCTCTAACTAAAGGGTTTAAAGCACGTCAACACAGAATTGTATACATTACTAAGATCACTTGGACTTGGTTCAGTAGTATTCTGAATAAAAATGAAAATCTCTCACAATGCAAAAGAACTTCCTGATGTCTAGCGGATATTATGAGAACTAGGACTTAGCTCATTATTGCACTAAAATTTTACATAGTTGGTGCATGTTATAGCGTTGCTAACTCAAAAATTACAAAAAGTGGACTTGGTCGTATTCAATTCTGAACCCTCCATATTACAAATACCAAAACTTGCATGAAGTACTGCATGTACTGTGTATTAATTTTATTCTTACAAATTTTCATTTTACTAATATTTTATACAACACTTCTAAAGCCATCTTGATAACGAGAGGAGGCAAACTGCACAACAATGATTTTTAACAATAAGGTCCTATAGTTGAACTTCTAAACTTTAAGTCCCCCTGGGGGTTCAGGGACAGCAAATTGAACCAAACTAACGAGATAATATTGTATTGTCATCCAGATCTGAACTATGTTCAAAATTTCAAGTCTCTCTAGCTCTAGCTCATGGGGAAGTATGTTTAAAATTGATTACTAAATTCCTCCCGAACAGACAGATAGACGGACGGACAGACAAGATTGAAAGCGACCTAATAAAAACGTTGTAATAAAAAGAGAAGCACTGGTCTGAACTACTTGATATTTCACCTGAGAATTTCTGAACTAGTGGAAAATGTTTTGAGAGTAAGAAACACAAAGTACCACAATTGACCGCTGAAGCCGCTGTACTCGTCACAACACCTTGAGACCGAACTAGAAAGATAGAAATATCTTGCCTGTTTAAGTTATTTTAAGAATTGTGACAGTACAGCGGCCCCTTTCGATCGTTTTGGTACTATTTTTTTATCTTGCTCCCAAAAAATTCCCCATGGTCCAGGAATATACTCAGGAGAAATGTCATTTTGACTAGGGGTTCTTTTTTAAAGTCTTTTAAAATCGAAACTCTAATCATAATCACCCTATATATGATAACTCATAAAACGATAATACTACATACTTACAAACAGATGATGAAGTTGACAAATGTAAAAAGAAAAATATTTATTGAAAATAACAATGCAGTTACACATGGTTATGAAATAGGAACAAGTTTTAATTAAAATTAGCGTAGTGTTAAAAAGTAGAATTTAGATTATTTGTTGAGTTATTCCTAATAATTCTTGATTAGACATGATCTTACGGAAACCAGCACCAAGGTAATATAGAAAGGGTAGAAACACAATCTAGAATCAACAATTAGGTTATCACTTGAAACAAATAAATAAGGATATTTTATTATAATTTTTAATCATCCATTCATTTAAATTTAAACTTTTCGAAAATTAAATAATCACACACTACGTCACACAAGATGAGACTATTTTTGTAGGTTTTGCATGTCTGTGCATGTTGCATCCACCCCTATATTTAATATTATTTTTAAATTTCATCAGTTATACAGGAAATTCCCAAGGAATACATCTGGTGATGACCACTACAAAAAGTATGAGAATAAAAAGACAGGGAAATATAAAATTGGAAATTTTTAGTAACAAAATTAAATTTTTATAATTTATTCCCATGACTAGAAAGAAAAGGGAGATATTTTTTTGTAGTACGTAGTATTATGAAAGATAAATTTGATGGAAGAATTCAGTTAAAAAAACTATATTACTAAAATATTAGGGTGAAAATGCAGACGTTGACCATATCCTTTTAAAGTGTACAAAATATAACACCGAGAGAAATGTTTTCAAACAAGAACTTCAACAGATAAAGACCAACAAATGGCCACCAAAATGCAGCCCACTCATTTCCAATAAAATAGCTTTTGAATTTTTCCTTAAGTTAAGCAATAATCTAGCACTTTAAAGACATCATCTAACCTAAGCCAGATATTTCCTAAAATTTAAACCCTTTATTTTATATGTATTGTAGTGTTTTTCTCGTCATATTTTAGTTACTTACTTCTGTAAACCCCGTGTGATACTTCGTGGTATACGGGGAGCTTTTTGTTTGTTTTAATAAAAAAATTAGTTTTAAATTCTTATTTTTTAACACATATTTTTACATAGGTGTAATTAGAGTAGTGTACGCTATATTCTTAATTAAATTGTTAAATTAAACAAAATTCTTGTTAATTGCCGTTAAATACATTTCACATCCAGCAACACTGTTCAAAAACTTAAATTTACCTACTCATAAATAATCATTGATCACTAAAATGAATGGATGTCGTCGGCAAGGTAATGTTGAGGGGATGGCCAAGGAATTTTAGTTTCTCCTCGGAAGGATTACCAAAGCTTTGAATTATTACATAAAAAGAAATAACCTTTTTAGGAACAAGGATTTTTACATTGAAAAAATAATCATATATGATTTCACAAGAGAATAAATATATACTTTTTCAACTCAATGCAATTTATCACTGTAAATAATTCAGCCATTGGTTATAATACTACTTAATAAAATAAACACTACATTACAAAGGTGAGTTACTCAAAAGTCTTATAAAGAGTGTCAGAATATCAGAATATAGTCAACTTGTTCATAACCCTGATGTTTTCAATAATAGGCATTGAAGCACCTTGTATTTAGTATTGAATAGAAAAATTAGAACTAATTGAAAAAGACCTTGTCAATCCCAAAACTAAAACATTTTCAAGTGATTGAGTATTAATCATTCCTTAGCTGCAAAACTGATTAAGGTGCTTAACTAAAACTGATTACCAGCTGACCTTACCCTAAGGTTATTCCAAACAAACTTTTTAGAAAGGGTTAAGTATATCGAGACAATAAGGTAAAGCAGAATTGTAATAAAATTTGCATAGTATGTATTTGTCTAGACAAGTAGATTTTATTTACAAAGCATTTAATAGGATAACAGTACTTTTAACCCTTAACAACTCGCATTCATGAAATTTGTTCATTATTTAAGTTTTATAAGCTACCATTTCATTAATGCTTTTAACCTTAAACCTTTCTATATTCTCACTAAAGATATATAATGTTTTTTTATTATTATTACTTCGAAAATTAGAGCTTGGAGAAACGTTTTGTATCAATAAGTCTTTCAGGTAAACAGAATGCAACAGAGAAGAAATTCAGTTCTGAGTCGTGTGGCAAATAAACACATAAAATGACATGTAGAGTGCGACAAAGCAACATATTGCCTGCAAAGAATATGTCGCAAAATTTGTCAAGTTTTTAAATTTTTATAGTAAACCCATGAAAAAACAAACTTTATGAGTATTGGGTTTGTAATTTGCTGCTCCTTTAAAGTTGATTAAAATAACTCATGGTCATGCTATTTGTTTTAAACTAGTAACAAAAATAATCAATCTTCTTATTATGAGGCTTAGAATCATTTGATGAACTAAGTTTACAGTGTGGAAAATAAGATGTGATAACTGGTGCAAGTAGTTAAGAGTTAAAGTCCTAAGAAGGTTCTAACAACTTCATAACAAAGTTTCTCATATCACAAATAATATCACTAATAGTCCTAAATATTTCTTAAAATTGGGCATACTTAAGAAAATAAAGTTAAATTTTAGGGGACTTAAAGTTATGTACAAGCAAAAAAATACAATTTCATTGCATTCTAAACATATCACAGCCTAGAGATGCTACTATATTACAAACATATACAGGGTGTTTCAAAAGTCCGTTTCCCGGCTTTTATTTGGAACCAACGTGTCCTAGGGTCACGGAAGTAAGGTCTACCCCTAGGTAAGTGACCTTGGAGAATCCACTGAGATGACTTACAGCGCTTCATTCTTAATTCTAGTGGCGAAATAAAAAAGTTAGAACAATTATTTTGAAAACTAATGGAGATGGAGCAAAAACCTCAGTGAGAATATTGCCAACGTTATGAAGAACTCACTGAAAATAATTAATGAAAAAAACCTTTTTAAAGAACAACGTTTTCAAAATGCACTAAAAAGTATAAAATAATTTTTTGCAACCCCTTGTAAAACGAAAAACGTGGGGATCATGCAATAATATTTACAGCCACTACTCTTGTCACTATTTACCATTATATCCACAGTTAAAAATTATTTAAATGAATGATGAAATTAAGTTGGATTAATTACCTAATGCATGATCCCCACGTTTTTCGTTTTACAAGGAGTTGCAAAAAATTATTTTATACTTTTTAGTGCATTTTAAAAACGTTGTTCTTTAAAAAGGTTTTTTTTCATTAATTATTTTCTGGTTTTTAGTTTTGTTGTGTAAAGTTTAGAATTCGCGACCTGAACGCCTTCCAAGAATTTGATTCCTTTCTCTTTTTAATAAAACTAGAAAGTGTTTTTTTTCTGAACTTTAACTATAACACATAGCTTTACTCTGTTTTGTTAAAATCATTGCACAGTTTTTGCCTCTAGCTATTATTCAGATGACGTTGGAAATTTTTGAAACACTACTAGTAATATAAAAAAGTGTTTTAAAAAATATATTAGTGACAAACTTTTCAGTAACTAATTAAAGTCAGTCCCTTAGATGTATTACAAATACAAAACTTGCATGAAGTACTGCACTGTGTATTACTTTTATTCTTACAAATTTTCATTTTACTAATATTTTATACCACACTTCCAAAGCCATCTTGATAACGAGAGGAGGCAAACTGCACAACAATGATTTTTTAACAATAAGGTCCTACAGTTGAACTTCTAAACTTTAAGCCCCCTGGGGGTTCAGGGACAGCAAATTGAACCGAACTAACGAGACAATATCGTATTGTAATCCAGATCTGAACTATGTTCAAAATTTCAAGTCTCTAGCTCATGGGGAAGTATGCTTAAAATTGATTACTAAATTCCTCCAGAACAGACAGACAGACAAGATTGAAAGTGACCTAATAAAAACGTTGTAAAATTTTCCTGCAAAGATCTTGAATATTCGCGGAGATATTAGCATGTGAAAATAGCACTTTTTCAGGCCTCAAAAAAGTATAAGTTTGCAAATGGGCCAGTTTTTTTTATTTTTAGATTAAATTTTGCCATCATTCAACTAAAAAAACCCAAAACTACACAATTACACTTAAAAATTTGCAAATTTTCGAACTTTTTCTTTTTTGAGGTTTGAAAAAGTGCTATTTTCACATGATAATATCTCAGCAAATATTCATGATATTTTCATGTCATTTTCTAGTGAGTTCTTGGCAACAATACTCTCACTAAGCTCTATCTCCTTAAGCTTTCAAATTAATTATTTTAACTTTTTAATTTTGCCGCTAGGGAGGCTGTAAGTCATCTCAATGGATTCTCCTGGGTCACTTACCTAGGGGTAGACCTTACTTCCGTGACCTTAGGACACGATGGTTCCAAATAAAAGCCATGAAGCAGACTTTTGAAACACCCTGTATATTTTCCACATAAAACAAAAGATTAGTTTTAATTTCCAGAATCACTTGACATTTTTAAAATACTTAAATTGGAAAAATGTTGTCAAAGGATGACACTGTTAACTTTTTTTTCTCAAATGTCTATGCTGGATAAACATTCAATAAAATGAAAACAATAAATCATGGAAATCCATGCTATTGCATTCCATCATACTATTGCAACCCACCCTATTGCATTATTTTGTAAATTACTTTCCCCTTTTCAAGACACTACGGATTCCTTTTAAAAGGCAAAATGTAGAGTCTTTAGTGTGTTGATTCAAGAAGTATTGCTAATATGTACACATAAAAACTTAGTTTTACAGAATTGACTTCACAAGTCTTTTCAGAATTTGTACATTTAATGAGGTGCTGATTTGAATATTTAATTACAAATGAGACGAGTTAAAAACATCATGGCTAAAAAGTCCACCAGGGTGTTTTCTTGAATTGGATTTTTCAAAAAGAAATTCAACTTCACTAGGCTGAAAGAATAAGTTAAAAACTGTTAATGACAAAAAAATCTACATCTTATTAAAACGAAAAATTGATAATGCACTTATAGTAGCGATGGTGTTGATTTAACACAAATAATCTTTTTTTGTAAGCATACACATGACTAAAATGAATACTTACCTGAAATTCACAAAGACCTTCATCTGATAAGTTAAAGAACTATGAGTAAAATTATACTTACAGTTACTCCTTTCAACTAAAAAAATGTGTTGAAATAAAAAATCTGAATTTAGAAAGAAAGAAGATGCCCCCCCAAACAACAGCCAGTACAGCTTAAAAGAAGTTAAAGGAGAGCAGGAAAATCATGGCTCAGTGATATTTCATATTAAAAAAAGACAGGCTCAGTGATATTTTTTCTGTTCAAATTCTCTCAAAAAGTTCGGGAAAGGTTTCATTTTAAAAAGAATATATTTAAAACTGTCTAGGTTCACTCCGTAGCTTTGGTCCACAGGTGCTCGCAGGGTAACGTTAAATATACTACTAACTGTGCATTTACATAAATGAAAGATTAATATCAAAGAATCTTCCATTTGCTACTATAACAAACCTTTTTAGGTAACTTTAGCCCTACAGAAATAACTTTTACAATTAGAAGGATAATTATGAGAGTATTCTTAGAAATCCAATGGGCAATTGAAGTTTAATTTTTTTTAATCTTATGTATTCATAATGGCTTAAAACCATCAACTTTTTAATATACCTTTCAAAATGCTAAATTTGAAGTTATTTTCAATTAAAATTAGCTTCTTTTTGGTCTGTGGAAAATTCATCATGAACCTAATTAACGGTGAAAATCACTCAAGTAGGCCTGCATGTCAGTAGGAGGGGGATCCTACCCCAACAAACCCACTTTTTTGCTTGATTTTGGAACTGCTATTTCATACCTTTCAACTCTGATCATTTGTACTGTGTGTGTGTATGATAGTTTTTTAATGATTATTTTTTTGGTATTATGTTAATCTATATTCACACCAAGTTTCATCCAAATCTGTCCAGCAGATCTGGAGAAAATCAAACAAATGTTCAATTTCTCTTAATTTTGAAAACCAATGTATTTCAGATTTCCTCCAGCATACCTTTAGACACTAATAGAATAACTTCACATCATGTGTGCCACTCTGTGTGCTTGCCCTACTTGATTGTTGACCATGCCATTTTTTTATATAATTGGCCAGAAATGGTATACTACAAGCATACCATTTTTTTGGGGGGGTTAGTATACAAAGAGTAAGATATTGTTACTTTTAAAAAAAATAAGAAACTTTTTCCTTCTCTTCTCTTAGTAAGAAAGAAAGTGTTATAATAAGAAAAAATAAAGATAAAATTTTCCTTACCTTTTGTTTTGATGACAACAACTGTACTTAAAAACTCGAACTAATGGCTTTAAATGTACATGGATATTTTGCATTGAAATGAAGTCTTTCTTGTCCCTCCACTGTTAACCATTCTATAAAAAATAAGTTTAACTATACTTGAACACAAAAACGTTGATGTCCACAAGGTAAACACTAAGTCTTGCCTGGGTTTTTTTAATAGCAAGGTGTAAAAATCAAACACATTAGGCATGTTCAAAAATAATTATGCATAGCTGCCAATTAAACTTTAAGAATTTGAATGCCAAGAATACTTACAGGAGATGAAGAAGCAAAATTTTCTTTCCTGGCTTCTGAGGACATATTTTCCTCTGTTATCACCTTAAAATATAATAACAGTTCAAACGGATTCAAAATGTGTTCATTAATTCTGTTTGGGTTTAGAACAAATAATAGAATTTAAGTTCGTTAAAACATTAGGACAAGTAGATTAATTAAGTATACATCTTATTTCTATAACTCCGTACATAGCAGCCAATAAGCATAAGTATTTTCATTAGTTAACTCTATAAGCATGAGACAAAATTAACTACATATAAAACAGTAGATCTCAAACATATATTGACATGATAAGTATTTTCAAAAGATATTTTGATTTTGCACCTAAATGAGAGGAATATCTTCTCAGAGCATTTGGAGTTTTAACATCTTGCACTTGGAGATCAATATCAAGATCTTAGGAACTCTGTGCAGCATACTTTGGAAACTTCTGCTTTGGCTTTTGTTAGTAAACTAATAATAAACTTCTAAACTAATATAAATTAGTAAACAAATAGGATGATATATTATATTACTTACAGATACGTTTTTTTCTTCAAGCTCATTTGTACTAAGGTCATTATTAATTACTGTGTCTTCCTCAATAGGAGACTCCGAAGGTAATTCCTCTGATAATTTTTTTAACTCCACATATTTGATTTTTAGAGCATCAAAATCACATTTCATTGTCTTTAAATGTTTTTCACAAATCTCTATAAGAGCATCTTTCTCGCTAAGTTTTTTCTCATATTCATCCTTTTGAGCATCAAGGTTAGATTTGCAAAATTCCTCCCCTTCTTGATTAAGGCTTTGAACAATTTTTCCTACAAGGGAAAGAAAAATTGGAGTAAAATAAATAAGCACTCAATTTAACAAATTCTAACAAAAAATTTTAGTCTAATTTAAAGAGATGGCCATAGTGATTAGAACCATCACTAAAGAAGTACAAACATAAGTTGACCTGTTTTGCCTAATTAACCATGAATCTTTTTTAGAGGATATAGAATAATTTTAATAACATTGAACCAGTATTTTCCAACCTCTTTCTGTCCATGCCCCACAAAAGCCTTTCTAAATTTTAAATGGATTTTAGATGTGTTTCACAAATAAATAATTTTTTTAATAAAAAAAACAATTAAATGACAAAAATGTGCATTGAAATTAATTTGAGTTAAAAAAGTTTGAACTGTGCCAACTCTTGAGAAGTCTAAAAATGGGAAAAGGAATCAATTTAGGTATATCAAATCCAAATGAACTAAACTTACTAGCGTTTTCAGTAGCCTCATTGAACTCCTTTTTTAATTTTTCGTACTTTGGTGTTGTTTCTGCCAGTTCACATTGAAGTGTAGAAACAGCCCTTCGTAGATCATTGCAGATTAACTTCAGTTCACTGTTTTCTTTTTTCAGAGCGTCGGCAAATCGTTGAATTCTTTTTAACTCTTTATAAGTATAAGCTATAATATGAGATGATGAAGGCAAACACTTGACTATAGTCCACATTGATAAAAGATAGGAAAACATGCACGATGCAATCTGAAATATAAACAGGCAATGGGTTGATAAATGTAATGCAAGGAAAAGGCTTGCTTCTAACATGCAAAATTTTAAAAACACATAAATAATCTCTTTCCCACTCAATTCCATAAGCATGCAAGATATTTTTACATATTACACCAGTGTGAAGCAAAAAATAAGCAAAAGTGCAAGTTTTTATTTTGGATAACAGCAGAGTTGCCTATTAGTAGGGGAAAGTTGTGTACCTCGGACATAAAAGTGTAACTCGGTCTTACACTGTTTCTGGCTAAACTTTTTGTAGTATGGCAACACTAGACATTAGGGTGGGACGAATAAAAATTTTTTTGAAATTCGCTTGGGCCTAGGGGAGATTTTTGGCCAGATGTCTTCAACAATACGTAAAAAAAATTTCGGATCGATACAACCATTCTTTCACTTGCCGCCGAGCGCCCAAAGTTGAAAAATTTTAGAAAAAAACCTGACATTTTTAAAATTTTGTGAAAAATTTTTTTACCAAAGTACTCAACTTAATAGATAGTAGGGTAGAATAGATAGTATCTCCCGAAAAAATCGGGAGAGTTGGCTGCCATGAGTAAGCTAGGTTGGAAAAGAATTCTAAAAGCAAGAACTTCTTTACAAACCGAGGATATTTGAAAATTTAATCTTCCAATGGAAGTTAAACTTGACACTTCATCATATGGGGATATTATAGATTGGGGGAAAACTATCATGTAACAGAACCAGAACCACCGCTGAAAAAGTATCTAAACACTGAAATTAGGGCTCGACCGATGGCATTTTTTTGGCCGATGGGCCGATGCCGATTGTTTGAAAATTTCCATCGGCAGGCCGATGGCCGATGGTAATTATTTGGCCGATTGCCGATGCCCGATGGTAAAAAATGCAAACCATTTGGCCTTATTTTTTTAGAAAAGCATTAAAACCTATCGCAGAGCCAGAAATGAAATATTTTTTGAATAAATTTTTCATTCATTGTATGGACTATTGTGGAAATTAATAGGATTGCCAGGCATGGGCGGATTTAGATGGTGAACCCTGGGGGTGCGAACTGGGAAACTTGGGGGTGCAAGCTGCCCCTGATGACTTTGAAAACATGATTTTCCCCAGTAAAAATGGAATTTTCTCAAAAGTTGGGGGTGCGTTGCTAAGGTACGTCGAACCGCACTTATTTCAGAGGACCAAATCGTAATAGTGCGGAAAACTTGCCTACCCATAACAGTAACTTGTGTGTGAAATTTTAGCCCGATCAAATAATATCTTCTGTTCTGTTTTTTGGCCTAAAGTTTTGACTTTTTACCAAAAATTTGCTATTTTGTAGTATTTCTTACGGTTGTGTGGCCTTCTGATGCTCAGATTTTTTTCAGGAGGTGTGTTAGGGGTCTAGGGTGATTATTCCATGAACCCCATCCTCATACCTCCCTTTTCCCAAACGGGAGCTGAGGTTTTGAGGGCGAGCGTGCTGCTAGTAATGTTGGCTTTCCCTCCTAACGCCAACCCTAAACCCTCTACCGTTGCCCGTTTTGTGCATCAGAATATCACGTAATCAAATAGTTTTCATCAAAGTGACCCAGAAACAACCACTGAGGGGTATCTTTCCATCAAGTTCCCTGTATTTATTATTATTTTTTAATTTTTCACTTACTTTAATTCAAAACTTGCAAACAAGCATTTTTTTACAATTTAAGCGTTTACAAACTGGAAATTGCCATAAGGATGTCTATGGGGATGCAGTGCGTCTAAACTAGTGCTGTTATACAGTTGGATTTCATCTTAGGCAGCTCTTTTATTTATTTAAGGGTGGCTCATATTTCTATGATAACCAAAATACATATAAATGTGGCTAGATGGCGGAAAGAATGTAACCCCCACTCGAAAATTGTAAGACGTGATTTTTGAATGGCCCATTCCCTGAAAAACCAATTAGATAAATTTGGGACAAAGATTATTATTACTATCTGTTTAGCTGTAGCAGTATCCCCACTGTCCCCTTGTATGTTTTGAAAATATAGGGGTATGCGAAGGGAAAAGTACGCACTTTGGAAGTAAGTGGGAGTATACTTTATGATCATACACCAGATGTAATTTCAGAGTGATATCTTGATCACTGCATGTGGATTGGCAAAAGAGAAGAGGTAAAATCAAGAAACTTATTTTCATCGATTACTATTTCTAGAAATTCCAGCTTTGTTTTATCTAGACTAGATACACAGGTATCGGCTTCAACAACCGACGGAAGGTCTGGGTCCGACCCCGTTTATGTGCCATGTACTTACTCCTTACTGTTCCACTATGGTTCACTATCATATTTCAGAAATTCATTAAAGACGGTTTGCAGTATTTATTTTATTCTATCATATGCACAAGGTATTTACCTCTTCGGGAAATTCTCGACAAATGCATTAGAAATTAATTTTTTGCATTACCAGAAAACATCTTGCTTAGCATGATGGCTAATTAGATGATATCATAGAGAAAATGAGCTTAAAAATTTTGTCAAGCAATTGGTTGAAAGTGGTCACAACTTAAGAATAATTTTAATTCCTTCTTAGTTACAATTTCAAAGCGACACGCCATGTTGAAAAGATATTACATGGAAAGTGCTCAGATAACAGTTTCACCAGTTCTTAGGAACTGAATCATGAGGACAGTGGGACAGGGACAATGCTCACACAGGCTCACACAGGACAGTGTGAAGTGGTAGTTCTTGAAGTTACCACTACACACCGTCAGTGGAGAAAAAAAGTAGTTACTAGAGCTTCCACCAAGGTGTGTGGTGCCACGGGCATAATCAAAAAATATATGGGGATATATTTCCTTATTTAAAAACAGAAAACACTAGAAATTTACTCAAATTATTCATGAATTATAAATATTCTTCTCCGGAATTTTATTTTGGCTTTATACCATAGAGTGGTGATTCTGCTAAGAACGACTCCGTCAGATTATCTCTTAAATAAAGGAAAGAGCTGCCTAAAACGAAATTCGACTGTATAATAGCACTAGTTTAGACGCACTGCATCACCATAGACATCTTTATGGCAATTTTCAGTTTGTAAACGCTTAAATTGTAAAAAAAAATACTTGTTTGCAAGTTTTGAATAAAAGTAAGTGAAAAAATTAAAAAATAATAATAAATACAGGGAACTTGATGGAAAGATACCACTCAGTGCTTGTTTCTGGGTCACTTTGATGAAAAAAAATTTGATTACGTGATATTCTGATGCACAAAACGGGCAACGGAAGATGGTTTAGGGTTGGCGTTTGGAGGGAAAGCCAACATTACTAGCAGGCACGCTCGCCCTCAAAACCCCAGCTCCCGTTGGGGAAAAGGGAGGTATGAGGATGGGGTTCATGTAATAATCACCCTAGACCCCTAACACACCTCCTGAAAAAAAATCTGAGCATCAGAAGGCCACACAACCGTAAGAAATACTACAAAATAGCAAGTTTTTGGTAAAAAGTCAGAACTTTAGGCCAAAAAACAGAACAGAAGATATTATTTGATCGGGCTAAAATTTCACACACAAGTTACTGTTATGGGTAGGCAAGTTTTCCGCACTATTACGATTTGGTCCTCTGAAATAAGTGCGGTTCGACGTACCTTAGTGCGTTGCACCCACTTAAATCCGCCCATGTCGCCAGGCCTAACGTGAGTTCTTTTACAACGTAAGCTCCAGGTAAAAAAAGGAGGTGTGGATTGTACCCCATAAAATTTTTGAAAATTTGCCTTTTGAAGTAGTTTCAGCTTATTTTGAGACCCTTTGGGTTACATCTTAAAAGAACAGTTCCCTGCAAACCACAAAATTTCCTAAGGCAAAACGTCATAGTTTCAAGGGGGCGGAGGTCCTCCCCAAAAACATTTTTGAATATTCCCCTTTTACCAAGAGTTTTATTTCCTTTTAAATCTCTTTAAGGGGACACCCAAAGGGTAAAGCTTTTTGTAAGTGACATAATTTTCAGGGGAAAACACTGTATTTTGCCGAAATTTTTACAGAGGGGGTTTATGGGTTCTCCCCCACCAATTTTTTTGAAATTTGCCTTTTTAAGTATAGTGTTTCTGCTCATCCGGGGGGTACAGACCCTTTTAAACAGAAAATGTTAAATTTCCAAGGGAAAAAGCTTTAAAAAACATCAGAGTTTTAAATAGGGCTGGGGATCCTCCTCCAGAAAATGTGTTGATAATTCCCCTGAAAAGAAGTGCTTTGACTCCGTTTAAAACTAGGGGTCATCCATAAATTACGTGAGGTGTTTTTTCCAAAATCTGGACCCCCCCTCCCCCCTTGGTGAGATTTAGTGAGTTTTAAATTCGACATCATCCCGGGAAATCCCGAAAATTTAATTAATGCCAGAATTTCAAAAAAAAAATATTTTTTAAGTCTGTAAAATCAAAGCTTGCATAAAGATTAAATTAGAAAAAAATTATGGGGAGAATTTATTAATATTTAATGCTACAATTTTTCAGTTCTAGGCTTTAAAATTTCTTAAATGATTTTAAATATTTTTTGGCAATTTTATGTTCACTCATTATAATTGTACACGCATATATCACATAAAACCTTATGAAATGACACGAACTTAATATTTTAATTTTTTTAAATACTTAAGTTAAAAGTGTACTTACCCTTTGAATTCCCTTACAGATATGTATTGTAAGGATCGGCTTCTCAATAGAATGTATGTTTTTTAAATGTCGGAGCAAACCACTCGTGTAAGCCTCCTTTACACTTAATTATCAAAGAACACTTTTTGCATTTTGCTTCTTTATGAAGTGCTCCAATGCAAGTGTAATAGCTTTTTCTGCCCCATAATACAAAATCAGAATATTCTCCAGCCCGATCTTCAAAACGTATAATCTCTTTAAAAGCGGACGACTTACTATTGAGATCACCAGTACTGTATTCATTCGGAAATAAGGTTCAAACTATCCTCCTAAATAATTATTAATCACATAAACAAAGATTATGAGTTTCTAACATATCTGTTTGATTAGAATTTAGACCAATGCTATGTGTCTGAAAATAGCCTCGTGCCGGGAGTTATTACGATTCGGATCTCTTATCACTAACATACTAAAGAATAATAATCATTGATGAGTAAAACCAAGTTTCACCATTTATGAAAACATGCGAGCATTGTATGTATCATACAAATCAGCAAGTTCCTTGTTTATTGCTTTTAGTTGTAAAGTTCTAGGAGTGGGAGATAACTTAATTCAGCCGATGATTGACCTAAACCACCTTACTTCCACTAATTTATAAGTTACTTCCAAAGAAAGGAAATGTTTGTTCATGCTATCAGGAACGATTTTTAAGCGTTTGTAGTAGCGGTAAAGAAATTTAAAATTTTGAGGGGATCCCGGGACGGACTGAGAAATCCCGGGACGTGTCCCGGCCTTAAAATTCTACGGGATCCCGGGAAACAATCCCTAGTACTAAATCATCTTACAAGATAGAAAAGTAAATCATAGCGGCCAACATTTGAAAACATAAATTAGGGAGATTGTGAGAAAATCTCCCTAATTTTTGTAAACAAATTAGGGAGATTTTTGCGACTTCTAACCTTGTTAGAAATACAGTACTACTCTAAGAGACTTAAAAGTAAAAAAAAAATTAAAATAATACTATGTAAGGATTCTTACAACAGAAATACTACTTAAACGTTTTTATTACCTTTTACTATTAATTTTTATCATTCAAAACATTGCAAAAAAAGCTTGCCAACATCATTTTTAAACATTGCCCACATTTTAAACTTGCCCCTAGGCTATTATCGATCGGTTTCTTAGACACTCGCAATCGGAAAAACGAAAATTACCGAGAAAATCCTCAAACTTGATTTATAAAGAAATTCGGGAGATTTAATACTTTTTCGGGATATCGGGAGATAACAGTGAAATTCGGGAGTCTCCCGAAAAAATCGGGAGAGTTGGCCGCTATGGTAAATTAATTATTGGGTGGGACTTGGGATTGTTTCCTGGGTCCCGGGATCCTGTAGAATTTTTAGGACGGGACACATCCCGGGATTTCTCAGTCCATCTTGGGATTCCCTCACAGTTTTAAATTTCTTTAACCCTGCTACAAACGCTTGAAAATCGTTCCTGATGGCATGAACAAATATTTCCTTTCCTTGGAAGATACTTTTAAATTAGTGGAAGTTGGAAGTTAGGTGGTTGAAGTCAATCATCTGCTGAATTAAATTATCTCCCACTCCTAGAACTTTACAGCTAAAAAGCAATAAACAAGGAACTTGCCGATTTGTATAATACATACAATGCTCGCATGTTGGCATAAATGGTGAAACTTGGTTACTCATCAACGATTTTTATTCTTTAGTTATGTTAGTGATAAGAGATACAAATCCTAATAACTCCCTGCACAAGGCCATTTTCAAACACAAAGCATTGATCGTTATTCTAACAGATATGTTAGACACTCATAATCTTTATTTATGCGATGAATAATTATTTTTGAGGAGAGTTTGAATCTTATTTCTGAATGAATACAGTACTCCTGATCTCAATAAGTCGTCAGCTTTTAAAGAGAATGTTTTGAAGATCGGGCAGAGAATATTCTGATTTCGTATTATGGCAGAAAAAGCTAGTCCATTTGCATGGGAGCACTCCATAAAAAGACCAAACTTTGAAGCAAAATGCAAAAAGTGTTCTTTGATAATTAAGTGTAAAGGAGGTTCCACGAGTGGTTTACCTCCGACATTTAAAAAACATACATTCCATTGAGAAGCCGATCCTTGCAATACATATTCTATAAGGGAATTCAAAAGCATTTTCAGGGTGAGTAAACTTTTAACTTGAGTGTTTTTAAAACAAATTTAAAATATTAAGTTCGTGACATTTCATAAGGTTTTATGGGATATATGTGTGTACTATTATAATAAGTGAATATAAAATTGCTAAAAATATTTTAATATCATTTAAGAAACTTTAAAGCCTAAAAATGAAAAATTGTAGCATTAAAAATTTATAATTTCTCCCCTTAATATTTTTCTAATTTCATCTTAATGCAAGTTTTGATTTTACAGCCAAAAAAATTTTCTTCTTGAAATTCTAGCATTAATTAAATTTTTGCTATTTCCCAGGATGATGTCGATTATCCCGAAATCCTGGGATGACCAAAATACCCTAAAACGACACTCCCTATACTCTGTTCATTAAGAATTGGCGCCTGAGACGTAATGTATTAGAAGCAGTTACTACTGTAATTATCATTGAAAATGTTTTCTTGTGCAATAACAATGCAGCCGAAACAGAAGTAGTTAAAATACTGTAAAAAAATCAGTCCCTGAAGTTGTGTGATGAGCGTTATTAGGCGTTTTTGAGTGTTTTTGATCCTGTTTCAGGCACCAGTTCTGAGTGAACAGACTATAGTGGGACTAGACCTGCAGCCACCTACCTCGTTGTGGTGAGTCCAGGATTATTTTCAAAAATATTTAATATTTTATATATAAAAAATTTCTTTCAGAAATATTTAGAACCCTAGTTCCAAGTAAAGGGGGTCTGGGGGTCCTCCCCAGACTACTTTTGGAAATTTGACCCTATAAATACGGTTTTGAACTAGTTTTTGGTGCATCTAGTTCGAATTACGGACATACATTTTTAGGATTTTGATTTTCATGAGTATTATGAAAAAATTGTGAATAATAAAGTTTCAAGTAGAAAAGGGGGGTCTGGGGGCACTTCCCCAGAAAATATTTAAAAATTTTACCTCCAAAAACTGGATTTTAACTTGTTTTGGTACACCTTGTCCGAATTTCGGAGGGGGGCAGGACCCCTTTGCCCCCCCTTATATACGCCCTTGCTTAAAGTAATCAGGCTGGGTCATTCCATGCCAAATCACCCAGAAAAAGATGAAAATGTAACCCACCATCTCAGATTTGTCTGAAATTTTCAGGAAACATAGTTCTGATGAAGTTAGATAGGTATATAAAATTTTAGATCAATACGAGCAGTAGTTTTTTTTATATAAAATTTTAAACATGGCTCTTTAGCTCCCGATCGTGTCATGTTGCAGTAGAATTTATAGGTGTGTTTTGAGATTCAAAATTTTATTTCTCAGCTGGTAAACGTGACTGGAAGCTGAAAATTTTACCACTTATAGTTCTTTTCATGAGGAATTCAGAAAAAAATATAGTGTTCATGCCAGATAAGTATTTATTTTTATAAAAATTGTTTTTGTTGTCAAATTTTGAGTTCTGAGTTCAAATGTTCAAAGTCAAATTCTGAAAAAGTACATCCTCAAATCTTCACCAAACTTTTTTTAAATACTTCATATACAATATTCTTTGATATAAAGATGAAAACAGAATGGGCGCTATCACAACTTTTAAATAAAAAAAATTTTCTTCGTCAAACCCATGAAAACTTATGTGGAATGAAACAAAGTCAATATTTTGAGAAAGTTCATCCTTAAACCTTCACCAATTATTATTTTAAATACTTCATATGCACTATTCTTTAATGTAAAGAAGAAAAAACAATGGGAGCTATCAAAACTTTTGAATAAAAAAATTTTTTTTCTCAACATCAAACACATGAAAATTTACTTAAATGTAACCAAAGAAAATTATATTTATAAAATCCAAATACTTATTCTTTCACATTTTCTGTGATATAGTTTGCCTAAATATATAAATGAACTGTTATTAATATAATAAAGTAAATGAAATAGCTTTCACACAATACTTCAGATAATTTCTTGACTACCTATTTGGAACATAATACATTAGGGTGGTCCTAATTTTTCAAACTCGGAATTTCTTCGGTCGCAACCCCCAACTTTTTTCCTTAAGGTATGAAATGAAAGTATACCAAATATTTTTTAAATATTTTAATATTAACACGTGCCGCAAAGCGATTGAATTTATAGTACGGTAAAAAAGCAAGACTCCGTCACCACTCGGGAAGAAAAGCCGGCTCCGGCGCATTTTCTACCGCATGGCAGAAGACGCTGGCGGGCGTTCGTAAAAAGGCGTTATCTTCATGTATTTTGAGATAAACTTGAAAACCTCCTACACTATGGTTATTGCATATATTTTAGGGTGTAATTCTTTTTTAAGTAAATTCCAATGGAGGATTTTAGGTAAAGTGGACGAGGGTTGGGTGGTTGGGTCCAACGAGGGTTTCCCAAAGAGGGTTGGGACAAAAAACAAAACTTAAATGTCGTGTTAAAAGCGATGAAAATTAGATTTTAAATGTAATTCCTCACAATTAAAAGCCTTATATAGAAATTTACTCTGAATTTTATAAGCTTAAGTTCAAATAAAATACATTTTAATTTTCTGAAATCAGTGTTAATTTATGACTTTGTGTTAAAAAAGGCCTTTGAAGCCAGTGTTACTGTATCCCTTGGACCTTATGTACTACTTTTATTTAAATTTTTTCAAAAATCTTGGGGAAAACATAATTGGAAGAGACAAAGAAGAAATTCTTAAGTTTGAACTTTGAGTGCTCTTGAACACTGACCGAGGTTGGCTACAAAGATTTCTACAGTTAACTGTAGCACTTATAGAAAATCGAGAAGCAAAAACGATTAAATTTAGACAACGTTGGTGCTTTCCATCCTGCCATAGGTGGATGACTAAAGCAATTTATTGCTTAAAAATGTTTATTTTTAGAAATGAGGTTAATTTGGATAATCGAGAACTACAAGGATTAAAAGGTACGAGTATATTTATTGGATCTGGTTTGATGTGTAAATGGCTCACAAAGCCACAGTTAAATATCTGAAATTCATGCTGAGGGCCTGTTTTTCTACAGAGGAATTAATGAAAATGTCTATAACAGCATTGAAAATGATAAGTCATGGAGGGTTTCTTGATGGAGGAGACAGTTGCCTTCTTTTTCGATGCGATTGTCGCCACACATTTTCCCCACACAACAATGAGCTGCCAAAGAGTTTAAAGAGAAAGAATCCACCCATGCATCAGAGTGGTCGCAAATTAGTTATGAAAAACAGGCAGAACTCTGAGATAAATCTAGTCGATTTTGTGAAATGAACCGAAAACTTTTTTCGAAGGTTTTTAAGTTATTTTCAGACTTTATTTTTAGAAATACTTTAACGTGAAACTTGTGATGATATTTATCAGGAAGGATTTAAAGTCGTCAGTAATAGTCTGTTGTAAATGATTCTGCAGAAAGGGGAATCAAGCTCATTGAGCAGTAAAACGATATTTTAACGCATAAGGAGGAGTAAATACAACACCTTTAAAAAATGATCAAAGGCTATAAAGTCAAATATTCTTCGTGTTTAAGCATTTTCTGTTAAAAAAGTATCGAAATAAATCGAATAATATATTTTAAATGAATTTTATGATTTTTCAAAGTTTTGATAATTTTGATGTTTTTTCAGATTTTCATCCCTTTTGCGGCACGTGTTAATATTTACCGATTCGAATAAAATTTTTACCAGTTACTTACTACCCCATAAGTAAAAAAATTAGGGGTTGCGACTTCAAAAATTCCGAAAAAATTTTTTTACCATTATACTTAGGACCACCCTAATAATACATGGTTGCTCAGAATTTTCATCTTGTCAATAGATTAACTTACTCAATAGTTTGCAATGGAAATAAATAATGTTTGTTGCAGCAATTTTCTTTAAAAAATATTTTTTCCATGGGAATATTAGGTTTGGAAATGCAATTGAATGGAAGAAAATTATTTATGGTTGTATCAAACTACTAAAGCTGTCAAGTTTGTATGTTTTATCATTCTGTTTAAAATCATTCACCACTCTTCATTGATACTAAACAAGCTTGCTTTGAAGTAATGCATTCTATTTTGAATTAATCATCCCCATAAATCATTAGAAACAAATCTTAGAAGTCTCAGATTATCAGTTTCGATCTAGATTTTGTGAGTGTAGTTTCTACTAAAACCTTTCTCTGCGCTTGTCTTATATTTAAACTTTAAAATTAATATCTTAGTAAATTTATTAACCCATTAATGCCCAACTTTTTATTTTTCTTAAATATGTGGTAGAAACATAGTAAATAGCTACAAAACAACTGGAAAAATAGTGAAAAAAATTCCAGGTTAAAATTTTAATATCTACACCAAAATTAAAAAACGTCCCTAAAAAGGGACGTCAGGCACGAATGCCCCCGTTGTTTTTCCCTATAGTAAACGCATGGTAGAAAACTTTTTTAAAGCCTCAAAAACATCTTCTATCTTTTTAAGTGCAGCAAAAGTGATCGGAACCATACTGTAACATGAATATGAACAAAAAATATTAATTGTTTATCCAATTAACTGTAAAATTAACCCTAATTAACGTAATTTGAGCATTTTTTATGCTCTAAAACACGTTTTTTCCTCCCAAATCCATGTTAATTGCAAATTAATTAAGGTTTTTAATTGAAAAAGGCATTCTTTGTTTATATGTTACCTAATATTAAGTATTAATTACTTTTACACACCTCAAATCCATCAGAATATCTCAATTTGTGAAGTTTAAGTCTTTCAAATGCCCATACTTTGTCATTTTATTTAATTTAATTGTGCGGAACACGAATTTCTCCCCAAAAGTCAAGCATTAGTGGGATGTGCATTAGCAAGCCAAATGATATAGATTGATCTGCAGTATAGAACACAATGATTAGCGACATCTAATTAGAAAAAAAGCCGAAAATTTATCACAAAAGCAACTTTTTTAGCAATTTTAATGACAAAAGGTCATTATAACTACTAATTATTAAACTTTTAATTAAAATATAACCGGAATATATTTGCATAAGTAATAAATATAGTAAAATAATTAATTTATTCCTTTTAATTAGTACAAATTAATTAATTCTTTTTAATTTAAGACTTTTTATTCTATTAATTTAGCAGAAATAACAGTATTTTCCAAAAAAATAAACAAAAATAATAAATTTATTAGCTAAAATTAAAGTAATTTTATAAATATCAGTTATTTAATTCATTTCATAAGAATCGAACGCGTTTTTATGAAAAATTGAAGGAAACACTAGCATTTCACTATGGGGAAAACCACGGGGGCATTCGTGCCTGACGTCCCTTTTTAGGGACGCTTTTCTAGGGTCCAAAATAAGGTCAAGATAAAATATTTTGGAAAAATAAAAAAACACCCCAACTGATTTAATGTATAAACAGTAATATATATTGGCATTGAAATTTTTTTTAAATAACAACTAGGATTTTTAAGCTTTTTCTTTTAAAATTTTTAAAAAAGCACTTTTCTGAAAAATTCTATCTTCCAACTTTAAAAAAAGTAAAAAATTTTTAAAATTCTGCTCTCTTCTTGTGTTCTTTATGTTCTATGAAGATCAGAGATACATCCGTGCAAATTTCGATTCAAAGGAACAATTTTTGTAGAAATAGGAGGCTTTTTAAAAAACGTCCCTAAAAAGGGACGTCAGGCAGTAATGGGTTAAATTATTTAAATATCATTTTGGTGAACGTTTTCACACTAATTGTTCTCCTTAATATGGCTGATGCATCAAGAAAATATTACATGGGAGAACTCACTGAAACTTTGTGCTACAAAGATGCTGCATTTCATTCTGAAATAGATTTAAAAAACTTGAAAGATCTCTGTTTAAGCAAGAGCGACCTGGAGATTCTGAGTTTAAGGTCTGAAGTATCAGTAGAAGATTTTTAGTAGAAGTGGATGAAATAGTCAAAGTGAAATTCCTTCCTTTTATTGGCCACAAGGCAGAGAAGATTCATGCGATGTACCTTTTGCTCATATTATAAGTGTCGTGGAGGCTCCAGACACAAAAGCATCTGGTCGTATGAACTATGTCTCATCAAATAGCCCGATTTTCGTTGTAGAAAGGTGCTGCTTATTGCCGCTTCCAATCACTGTAAGTTATAACTCTAGAATAATATTAATTTTAATAGATTTAAATAGATATTTTAATACATATAAAACAATTAGTACTAAGGTGTATGGTATAAATTATAAGTTTATATTTTTATAGATAAAAATAAAGTGTGTTATTAATACATTTCCTTTGAAATATTTTTTAAAGACTACCATTTATGTTCAACATAGGTACTATTCAAAAAATATAGAACTGGAGTTTTTCCAGATTATTTTAATAACCTTTATTTTATTTATTAAAGTTCATTTATATATTTATGCAAACTATATCACAGAAAATGTGAAAGAATATAAGTATTTGGATTTTATAAATATAATTTTCTTTGGTTACATTTAAGTAAATTTTCATGTGTTTGATGTTGAAAAAAAATTTTTTACTCAAAAGTTTTGATAGCTCCCATTGTTTTTTCATCTTTACATTAAAGAATAGTGCATATGAAGTATTTAAAATAATAATTGGTGAAGGTTTGAGGATGAACTTTCTCAAAAATTTGACTTTGTTTCATTCCACATAAGTTTTCATGGGTTTGACGTAGAAATTTTTTTTATTTAAAAGTTGTGATAGCGCCCATTCTGTTTTCATCTTTATATCAAAGAATATTGTATATGAAGTATTTAAAAAAAGTTTGGTGAAGATTTGAGGATGTACTTTTTCAGAATTTGACTTTGAACATTTGAACTCGGAACTCAAAATTTGACAACAAAAACAATTTTTATAAAAATAAATACATATCTGGCATGAACATAATATTTTTTTCTGAATTCTTCATGAAAAGAACTATAAGTGGTAAAATTTTTAGCTTCCAGTCACGTTTACCAGCTGAGAAATAAAATTTTGAATCTCAAAACACACCTAAAAATTCTACTGCAACGCGACACGATCAGGGGCTAAAGAGCCATGTTTAAAATTTTATATAAAAAAAACTACTGCTCGTATTGATCTAAATTTTATATCCCTTTCTAACTTCATCAGAACTATGTTTCCTGAAAATTTCAGACAAATCTGAGACGGTGGGTTACATGGTCTGGGTGATTTGGCATGGAATGACCCGGCTGCCTTTGCACCCATGATTTTGTTTTCTAACGACCAAATGTCAATTTCCTTACCTAATTATATGGGTGTTTGTGATTTGCTTAACTTTGCTGACAAAAGGGGAGGGGGTCCAAAATGACCCAAAAAAATGGGGTTACATAATTATTGAATGGACCAACGGCACTTGAGGTGAGTGGGGGGTTTCGGGGTCCTCCCCGAAAAAATTTTTGAATTTCAGCAAGCTAAAAAGTGTTCTGAAGCTGGTTTCGGGGAGTTTTCAGGTAGTAGGAAATCTCTGGTCTAGAGCTAAAGTTTTTTTTGTGTGATTTTTAGTGAATGTCGCATGCCACCGAAATACCGGTGGAGTGCCACCTAGTGGCACGCGTGCCATAGGTTTGCCACCACTGCCATAGAAGGTCTAGCAAGTATCTCAAATAAACCAATAGCATAAAGGTTACTTTAAATCAACGGTGGGCAACCTCTGGCCCGCGGGCCATATCCGGCCCGCCTCGTCATTTGGTCCGGCCCGCGGAACATTTTAAAAATTGTACTAAAATCACTGTTTTCGTTAACAAGAGTGAAAGAGGGGATACAGAAGTTTCCCCCGAAAAGAACTTAATTTTAGCAGTTAAAACGTGCTGTGCCAGTTCTACAATACGGACTATAACGATGGCGTCAGGAGAAAACCTCGAATAATCGAAATCCAGATGCCTACTAAATAGATACAGTGAGAGATATTCGTATTCTTGCCAAATACCATTTTTCGCAGTCAACAGGTGGAAAGTGAATTTTAATGAGCTGAAAGCAAAAAACAGATGTTATAATCTCTCACAGGGAGACTGATTTTTTGTTCCAGCTGGCTTGGCCTCTATGGCTTGGCCAAACCACAAGCAAGAGAACAACTCTATGGAAAGAACTGTTTTATTTTTTAGATGGGTTGAAAAGTTTTAGTTAAATGCAGGTGTGAAATAATCAAAGCAAAAGGTTTCACTGCTCTTAGGGTTACAGGATGATACTGGTGTTCCCAGTGAAATTGATTTAACCCTTGTTTTGGCGTTAGTGACTTGACACTGGTAAATAAATTTGGTTGTAAGTAATTCTTCATTGGCATATTTGGCACAAACACACACTCGCCAATCTAGAATACAGTATTCATCCTGACTGCGATTTTACGGAATTGTACGAGGTTTTCTCCTGATTGCATGTAATGACAATTGTTAAAAGTCTGTCCTGAAATATTATTTCATAACTATGAGCTCTGAATATTATTTTAGAGAGAGAGAGCTCATATTAATTTAACTTAAACATTATAATTATTGTATTTAATCTTATTCTAGTCCAGATTTTTGTAACTTTACCATTATAATTTTTGTATGCAATCAAGATATTATTTGAGTCTAGATTAATGTAACTAACTTTATAATTATTGTATGTAATATTATTCTAGTCCAGATTAATTTTTAACTTTAGTATTAAACTTCATGAATATATATATAACTAAACGACTAATTTTTTACTTAAAAATATAACTATTATCTACTGTATGGCCCCCACGTCATTATAATCTCGTAATCCGGCCCGCGGATTCGAAAAGGTTGCCCATACCTGCTTTAAATGTTGAAAAGGGTTAATACAAAATCATCTTAAAAATAATTAACTGAGTTCATAAATGATACGCTGACATCTAGCCACAAAACTATAACAGGAGCTATTGTAGTCAAAAACTTACATTATCTTCATCAAGGGCAAATCTTCCATTATTTTGTGAAAAGGGCATCATTGTAGACGGATCATTGGATAATTCACTATTCACCATATTACCAAGTACTCTAAATAATGACTGTTGCCAGTCTATTCAAATTGAAACAGTAAATTAGAGAACAGCATATAAAATATTGTAAAATTAAAATGTATAGTTAAAAATCAAAATTTTGCATTTTCACTCTTTAATTTAAGGAGAATCTTTTTATAAATATCTCAATTAAGGGACATTTATAATAGCAGTTAAAGATTTGAATTTTTTTAAGTTTCTACAGCTTAACAAGAGAATGAAAAAAAATAATGAGGGAAATTAAGGATTCCTTTTCTGATAGCAGCTTTTAAACACGAGTGGTACAAACCAAGAGGTAAAAGTAATGTTTTAACTATCCAAAAATATCACTTAAACCCAGGCGTGGATCCAGCACGGCTCCAAGAGGGGGGCACTTTTCCAGACAAGATCCCCTGGTGGGTATTGAGGGTCCTCCCCCAGAAAAAAATTTAAATTTGACGTGTAAAAGTAGGGATTTAACTCATTTTTAGAAACATTCTGAGTCTAAGAGGGGAACTTTTCCTTTACACTATTACCTTTACTTTTGACCCAAAATGTCAAAATTTTGGGGATTTCCAAAAATAAACACTGAATACCCCATTTTTATACTAATGGGGGTATGGGGGTCCTCCCCCAGAAAAATTTTTTAATTTAGACCTGCAAAAGTTGGGTTTTTACTCATTTTGAGAACCTTTTTGGGTCTCCAAGGGGGGGGGGCACTTTCCAGAGTGCCACCCCCTGGATCTGCCACTGCTTAAACCCCAAACCCCACTTGGAAAACTTTTCTAAGCATAATGGGTACAATAATATGCAAAAGCAAAATTTCTATTCTTTAAGCCTCTTTTCCAAGTCTAATTTTTTAGTAACTAAACCCTTTCATCTTCCTTCAAACCTAAATTATTTCTGTACACTCATCTCTTATTTTACAAAATCTACATTATCTTGTACCCCTTGACTTCAAACCCATTCTCGTGAAAGACATAATTGGAAGAAGGGGTTATATTCAAAGAAGCTTCTAACATAAGTGCCAAATGCTATGCTGTAGAAATGCAGGAAGCAAGATGGCTAAAAGGTTCCAAAAAAGGATTTCATGAAGTTTATATATACCATGTATAAGCCAAGAATGTTTGGAAAATTTTTCGTTTCAAAATTGAGTGTCGGTTTATTCACAAAACTAAAGCGTTTGAAAATATTATAAATGGAATTAAGTTTCGTGAAAGCCCCTTTGCTATCATATTAAAATAGCATATCCCCCGGCTGGGGTGCTTACTCCAATACAAAAAATAGCAACAAATTAAAAGAAAACACAAAAATTAACAGGGAAATTTGAACAAATCTTGATGTTTCAGTTTGATTCCTAGTGGGATTCAATGCAAGTTTTTTGCTATTGCTGTTACTTTCTGTCTTCGATTTTAGCGATTCATGTGAGCAAAGGTTGTAAATTTTAACTCGGCTCATACGCAGGTTTTGAATATTTGGCCAATTTTAAAATTAAAAGCGTACTCTCAGCTTATACTCAAAAATATTCAGCACGTTTTTACAAAGCTATAAGGTGAATTTTTTTAAAACTTTTAAAAAGGATAAATATAAATAAAAAATTTTTAAATGTTGAATCTCATACCTTCATCTGTGACATTTGAATTCCTGGATGTAGAAGGACCCGGCATAGCATGAGAGGGGCCAGATGCTGAGGCATATGCTCTGTCTGAAGATGATCCTGATGAATGCTGACTTCCATTCATTAAGTTCCGGAAGGGAATGTCAGAAGAACCAGACATGCTATTTGCGTTCAGTTCAGGAGAGAAGGAATTAGAAAAGTCAGCACCCAATGTCAAGTCATCGGAAGGAATGTCACTTGGAGTGGCTACTATAGGAGTAGAAGTGATGACTTTTGTAGAAGTGAATGACTGGATATCTATGCCACTGGAGCTTCTATTAGCTGATTCAGTTAGATTTGGCGGTCCACCAGGGCTTTTATTTTGCTCTTCGGAAAATGTCATATTAACACCAAAAGCATTTTGTGAAGTCGAGCTACTTCGAGGTTGTTCTTTGTTACTACCTATAGAAACAAAAATGTATTGTTATTTTCAATTTTTAATAATTACTGATTTACTCTTTTCCAGCAAATATGTTGATGAAGTTTATCTTAATTAGCATATGCTTGAAACTCAGAATTAAATGAGTGGTGATTTCATTTCAAATCAACCAAAAATTATCATTTCTCAACCTAACCTTCATGGACTTTAATGCAGTTTTAAGAAATTTTCTCTCCTATGATATTAATAAGAAAAAAATTTTTTAACTCTAATTTTCTTGGTAATTTTTTATAAAATATTTTTGAAAATCTGAACTATTTTGTGGGGGTACATAACAATTCTTCTAACATGCCAAAATGTAATTTTTAACAGGAATTTTTTAGAAATGTAACTTTTCACACAGGAACAGACCTTTAGCTTTAAAACTCTCAAGGGTCTCTTTCATATCTTCAAAAAGTTATACTTATTGTACAAGAAAAATGGGTTTTTATGTATAACCCCGTCGACAGTACCACTGAAACATTATTTTTAAAATTTGAATTGTGGCAATTAAAAGGTTAAAGTATAAACACATTTTCTCATTTATAACCTAAGACCCATATGTTGAATTAAATTAATAAACTGTTTGATTTTCATTTTCAAAATGTTTGACTTAAAATTACCTTTCACGTTTGACATGAAATGGCCTCATACATTGAATATAATTAACTGTTTCATTTTCAAAATGAGCTTATCTGCACCAGATACTTAAATAGATCTTACACTTTTCAATTTAAAATATATTCCAACTTGAAATTTGTTTTATGGCAAATGAAATGAAAGAGTGATCTAACCCTACCTTTTGCAACATTAGGCCTTGAAGTAGAGACCTCCTGTAAATAACAAGCAACATGCATAACAATGTCAATTTGCACAAGAAAACTAAATAAATGGCATAAGGTTTGTGATAAATTACTTCATGCAGTAAAACAACATAAAAAAGGAAATATTTTTAAATAATTTCAGTAATACTTATTGCAACAGGCATACTAAAAGGAATTTAGATTTTAAAATTAAAGTCTATTTTAATCACACCGCAGGTAAATAGTGCATTGAATTAAACATAAGAACCAGGACAGATAAAAACTACAAGACCAGTTTCCCAGAATCAAAAAAATTGCGACTTTTGTAAAAAAATATATAAAATCTGATCATTTTAACTCGATAAATTTAAAAATTTGTAAAACTTAATACAGAATAGCATTAAGCTATAATAGTATAATTACCTGTTGAACCTTCTTGATAACTTCTTCTACATTTACAGTCGTAAGAGCAGTTACTTTATCATAGTATTGAAATGAATTAGCACCATTAAGTTTTTCATAGGAGAGAATATACTCTTCAAGTTCTTCAACAGCAGGGACCACTTTTTGAGGACAAACACCGTTTGGGTGTTCCTTTGTAATAAAATGACACTGACTAATAGGTATGTCTTTGCCTCTGCAAAATCAGATTATATGAAGATTCCCAAATGAAATAAAAATTACAGGCTGTTAAAATTTCAAAAGCAATCTAAGTGGAGATACAGTAGATTCTTTCAAAGCATACCACAAAGCTGAGAGAGCACACTTTAAAGGAAAAATTCTACAAAACTTTTGTGTTTTTTTTAGTAACTGAACAGTAACATCTACATATTAGCACAAAATAACATAAAAAGACCAATAAATTTTATCACTAAGAAATATTTTAGGTAGAAAAGTGTGCTAAAATAAAGAGTAATTCGTTATTTAGATTAGTGCTGGAACTCACTGATTAGTGGAACTCACTGGTTTGTTTGTGCAAGATTTTAATAGTTAATTACTTTTAAATGCATGAGAAAGACCTAATGTGTACATATAAATAAACCCATTCAGATAAAGTATTTGATGTTCTTCCTTGATTCAAAGATTCTGTATTGCAGTTTTCAGGAATTGTTTTCAGTTTCAAGTAAGAGCATGCCATTACGATTAGTAAAGTTGAAAGAAAGATCCCATTACAGTTTTAATAAGAAATGATGGTTCTATTGCGGTACCAATAGTTTAGATGGATTTATATTAACTTTTGTTTCAGTAAAATATGGATAATTTGGAGTGAATATATGAATCTGAAATACTATATAACCCTACATTTTTCAATGTTTTAATTTTTGACAAAAAAAACTCAGAAGCATAATAAGTAATGCAAAATTTAATGCTTAACTTACATATCATGTGTCTTGAAAAACTTTACATACACACTCCCACTGTTGGTTTGATTACGCTTGTTGTTTGCGATGCGGCGGCTGGGTGTGGCGGGATGTAACCCAATCTTTGATATTGAATCCGGGATGTTGGTCTTCAATAACTATAAAAAAGTATTATAAAGTAAGTTGCTTTTTTTTCTTCATCACTTCATTTCCTTTTTTATATACTTTGGGGCCAGTCATAAATGATGATACATTAGGAACAGAGGAAGTGGGTTACCCAATCTGTGACATTTTGTGATGAGGAAGAAAGGTTACAAAAATTGTGACATCACTAGGACTGGGCCTTAAATCAATTTATAACGAAATATCAATTTAACCCTTAAATCGCCCACCCGATGTCGTTAACTCAACATCGGATCCTATTTAAGCCATCATCGACATTGATATATAGCATTACCAACTCACTCATCGGATCCGATTTAAGCAAAATCAATTTATAACCTAGTCCAGGGGTTCCCAACCTTTTTGCACCTGCGTACCACTTGACTTTTTGAGAAATTTTGGCGTACTACCAGGCCTAAATATTTTAATAAACGTGTAATATTTACTCTTCTAAAAGTGTTCAAAGGCTTTTTGAATTAAATTCCTGAGAAAACTTCATATTTAATGGTTAGATATTTGTTAATTTATTTATAAAATGCTTATAATAAAGGAGAAAAAGATGAAAATGGTATTTTTTTACAGTTTTATTTATTATACCCATAGGTATAAAAACCTACAAATAAAAAATTAGTACAACCCCCCCTCAACAAAATATACTTTTGTAGTCTTTAACCTTTTACAGGCCAATGTTCCCAATTGGGAACATTGTGTTTGAAAATTCATAAAAAAATAACTTCTATCAGTATACTGTTGAAAATTTTACCTTGTAAAGTTGAAAGATGATTTGATTTTTTAAAATTCAAACAAAGTTGCTATCTTTATGAGGAAAAAATACAAAAATCTTAAAATAGGCCATTTTTGCGCATTTTGATAGGGGTACACAAAATAATTCATAAAAAATCGAAATATTGTATTAAGTTTCCAAAATTTGGTCAGGATATTGGAAAAGACTTACCTTAAATAGATATACTTAGTATAATTAATAACTATTAAAAACACGCTTGTAGTAGCTTGCGAAACATGCATGTTCCCAATTGGGAACATTGGCCTGTCGCCGCTATACACGGGAAACCCGAGTTTGTAGTATGGCATTGTATTATAGAACTCAGTAGAACGGGAGTATTTCTTTTTCGTAAATAATAAAAAGGTTATATAATTGCTTAAAGGGGAATCCCCTTTCAGAAAGGAAGTTGCTGGTTTGTTTTTGGTTTTGATTGTATATTTTTTTCCGTTTGAATCTACGATTTTGTTCAGAGAAATGATGAATGTGTATAAACATTGAATAAGTCGACTTCCAAAGTTAATAACTTATCGCAGAGAATTTATGACAGTAAAAATGAAAGGTTAGGGGCCATTCATTAATTACGTAAGGATGATTTTGGCAATTTTTGACCCCCCTCCCCCCATGTAAGGGTACGTAAGATTTTTCAAACCCCTCCCCCCCTATTCTTACGTAAGATTCCATTATGTTTTTCAAAACAATAAAATGTTAGAAAACTCTCCGTTTGACATAAATCAAAGATTTTTATTTTTCAACAGATAAGTAATATTCTTGCTGTCAACTACATATATTACTATTATATTATTATCTCTTGATTAGAATAATTGTAATTTGTTTATATTAACTTGTAAAATCTTACGTAAGAATTGGTTTGACCCCCCCACCCCCCAAGTAAGGGTATGTAGAGATTTTTCCAACCCCCCCTCCCCCTCGGGACCCTTACGTAATTAATGAATGGCCCCTTAGTAGCTTCACACGTCTGGTAATGTGTTATTTACTATCCATAAGAAATAAATTTGGAAAATATGGGATCCAAAATGCGTTTTGAATAAGATAATAAGGATACAATGTTTCAGACTTTATTTAGTAATGACAGTGAAATTTTTTCTTATAAATGTATTAATGCTACATTCAAAAACCAATTATTTCATTCATTACTTAAATGTTTGATCATTATTTTTGTACAAATTATTATAATCCATTTCCATTTTAAATCCTATTTATAAATGTACAATAATTTCAATATTTTTCTTGTGTGTAATCAAATAAAAACTTGGCTTTCGATGATAGAAAAATTAAAATTAATTAATCCCTCTTATATATTTTAGTTGTTTTAGGTACCCGAAATTTAACATTGTATTTTTAAGGCTAGTGTATAAAATTTACTTACATAAGATATAAAATTTTGGTATTTTGCTTAAGTGTCACATGAAATCGCCATTAAATTGTTTTCAAAATTTCTGAAATTTCTATAAAATAACAGCTTAAACACAAAGATAAATTATAATTTAGGTTGATTTTGTTAGTTATTCCCCAAAATTTGGGTTTTATTTGATTTGTTTATCATTTGAGTCTACGCTTGTTTCCCCGGTCGAAGTATAGTCGGAAGTGGCCAATGTTCCCAATTGGGAACATGGTGAAAATCACACTTAAAAATTTTTTACCGCCTTCATATTAATAATTTCTCTTAATTGAACCATTAGAAGGTATTTTATGTAAAAAAATTAATTAAAATATACCTGGATCTTAATTCGGCCTGTAAAAGGTTAAAGCGAAATTTGTTGTTTGCCTGTGATTAAAATATCAACGTTAGGAGTAATGGAACTTATCTTCACTCTTAAGTCCTCTTAAACACTTACTCTGCTTCTATGTTTATTTTTTATGTACAAGAGTTCAGAAAATCCACTCTCACACAAGTAACTCGTAACAAATGGCATCAAAAATAGCAGAGCTTGCCGGAAGATTAAAGGGTACTCGGTTTTTACATCCGATCCAGAAGTTAATTTTAAGATTTGTCTTTAAAATAATCTTTCATGGAACTATCTTCTGTAAAATCGAAAAAAACTTTCTATTAGTGCTTTGACTCACGCGTACCACCTGAAACGTTCCCGCGTACCACCGGTTGGGAACCCCTGACCTAGTCAACCACATCAGAATTAAGATTCTGAATGAGTGTAATCGAGCATCGGTGTGTACGGAATTCCGATGCATTGCAATGCATCGGTATTATCAGAACGGCAAATTTGAATGAGTTAAAGGGAACATCGATTTAAGGAATTTCGATGCATCGGCGATGTCATCGTGATTCGACTTGAAAAAGCTCGATCTTGCGACTATTCCACTTGAAGGAAGGATTCAGATTGATTTTTGAATAGATTAATTGAAAGACTCCATGAGTAAAACTTTATCATGTTGCTTGACCACTGGTCAATATTGCTCTATGTGGCTAAAAATCATTGAAAAAAGTGTTGGAGTCGGTTATTGATATTATGTATTCCCTATTGGTAAAGCATGTCTTTTTGGTTCCCATTGACCATTGGTCAGTCTGGTCACTTTTTTGCTACTTTTATGCTTTGGCACTAAAGTAGGTCATGTGGGGGCTCAAACCAAATGCCATAAGACTAATGAAAGGTTCGTCTTGACCATTGGTAAAGACCGCTTGACCAGCGGTCAATCCTTTATTTTTTCACTATTAATAGCTTTTCTGACCTTCTCTTTCTTTCTCGTGGTTGTTTTGGGGATCCCTGACCTTTGGTAAATCCCATTTGATCACTGGTCAATTTTTGAATTTTTCGACATTATAGCTCCATTTTATCATGGAGATCCTCTCTAACTGCGTAATATCAATAGTCAATAGCCATAGGAACATTTTCCCCTCAAACAGTCAAATATTGGGTTTCATATTATCCGGGTTAAATCGATATATCACTAAATTGCGATGTTAAAGTGGCCATAAATCAATTTAGGAAATTCTTATATTGCCCAGGCCTAGACATCACACACACCAAATCAACATTTTTTTGGGGAGGATGTAGAAAATGTATAAATAACATTTTAATAAAAATGATACACACTAAATAAAATTTTGCTTTGAAATCATATAAGGTAGGATACCAACAAAAGTTATAAAGTAACAAAAGTTTTTACCAACCTTGTACTAGACATATTGTTGGTAGGAGCATGTAACGTGAGACAAAGGGAGAGGGGGTATAATGAAGTTCAATGCTTAGTGGTTTCAAGAAGGAAGGGGGTAAAAAAATGTTGGAAAAAAGTGTAACAACTTCTCATTCTTCACAACTTCAACAGTCTCAATTCTGGATTTTAGTCTGGATATTTTAATAACATGTTTATTTATAGTTTGAAAGCCACGGGAAAAACTTTTGCAGAAAAACAAAAAAATTTGAGAAGTTCAAATCAAAATGATAGTCGGGCAGATTTCTACAATACAAAAAAAGTTGGGGTAAATTAACGGTTTCTAAAATAATCGACACAATATTGAACTATGTCAAAAGTTTTTCTCGTGGCAGTCGGACTATAGATAACCTCCTCCAAACACTCTCCATTACTTTTATTAACTTCACAAGTCTTAAATATGGTTTTAAAAATAAGTAATGCACAAAAATATAAATTTCATAGTAAGTATAAATATATTTACCTTTGCAGGCCATGAAGGACATCTTTTCATTTTAGCCCATATTATAACATGAGGGGGTTTCTAAAAAGCCAAAAAAATATAAACAAAGAATTAGACATTGGAAAAAAGTATTATGAATTTGTATTGAACTATGGGTTTTGAATGATAAAAAATAGCACAAAAATTCCCCATCTAGTGACCCCCCTAAAAAAACTTAATATTCATAATTTAAGGGGAAAATAGAAAATAATTGGAATTTGTGATTACACATACAGTAGAATCCGCTTAATGTGATCACGGTTAATGTTATCAATCAGATAATGTTATTGAAATCGACAGGTCCCAATCATTCCTATTTAATTTAATGTAAAATAAATCGTTTAATGTGATCAACTATGAATCAAAACGTCTGCTTTCAAGCTTCGCCTTGAAGGTCAATTTGTACAAGTAAACATCTACCACACCAGAGCATCTGCTGCTTCTTTTTTCTGAAACTCAGTATGAGTAAGAAAAAAATCCTTTTATTGAAAGAAAACGATTAAGGAAGGAGGGACGTCTGAATCCATACTTCTGATTGGTTAAAGAAACCATCGGCACCTTACAGATGTGTGTTTCTGATAAGAGATTTTTATTTTCCCTTGTTTACTTGAACTCTATGGTTTACTAAAATTCAGGTTTTCATGGAAATTGAATGATAATTATAATGGAGTGAAAAAAGAGACCTTTCTATGCAAATAAAATACAAAGTAAGCAATTATTTTATTTTTATAATTTTAACTACAGGTATATTTTCCCCTTAAAATTTTAAGTTTCCAAGTGCCTAGTGTAAAAATAGTGTATTAAATACATTAATTACGATTACATGATTTTGATTTTTAAGCAAACAATCTAGAAACACCATTTTCTATTTTTTGATATGAGATCGCTTATTGTTATCGATTGGATAGTGTTATCGATCGGATAGTGTTATCGGTTTAATCTCGGACAATTTGCGATCACATTAAGCGGATTCGACTGTATATACATAATGGACTTTCTGAACAACTTTTTTTAAATACTTTGAAAAGTTAAATAATGTTTCTTGCTATATTACTTAAAATGTATACTCCCTAATAAAAAAGGCAAAATTCATCAACTTATCTAAACTGAAATACATAATAACTTTCATAAAACTTTATTGTTGCACTTAAATATGAATGTTTCTTGGCTCAATCAATTACAATCAATAACTTTGTTTTTCTTTAATAGCACAAAGAGTAGCCCGAATAGGGAATACTTAATGTCTTATTGTTATACTCAATGGTTCTAAATTAGATAAATTACACAGGCCTGCGAAATTTAACTTTTTGCAAAGATACAAAAGAGGTTTTAAGTGAATTTTATGTTATTTGGTATACTGATTTCGAAAATAACCACCATTTTCTTCAATCACATCATGATTTTTTGTATTATCGATTTCGATATTTTTTCTAAAATCCTAATTTAAAGGCAATTCTTGCAAAAATTTTTGCTTGTTCACTGTCTATAGCACCAAATTTCATATGCAGAGGGTGTACAAATACTTCTTTTGCTTAACTATGCTCTTTCGAATCACATTCCTGGTGCCTGGCTCAAGATTCAGTCATTTTAGCCTTTTATTTTTTGACCCAATGTTAAGTGACCATTCTTACTGGCCAAAAAGAGGGAGGTAATTTTTAAATCACAGAAAATGGTCCAATAGTGTTTGGCCACGGCTTACTAGATACTACTACAGGCTGACCGAGATGCAGAAATCTTTAAAATGTAGAAATAAAATGGATTCGGATTCAGGGGGTCATTCTATATAAGAATCGGTATGATTTGTGTCAGAAGCATTTTGACCCTCTTTTTTGTCGAGTAGTGTAATTATCCTTAAGAGAGGAATGTATAGGAACATAAATGATTAGAAGAACATGGGCATTAGGGCGGAGCGAAAAAACGATATTTTTTATTTTGATTATGGCCTAGTGCGGAAAAGTTGTGTACTGGTGAGTTAACCACGTGTGCAAAATTTCGGGGAAAACAAAAAATATCTTCCGTCTTTAAAATGGCCTTGAAGTTTCAAAAAAGTATTGATTTTTTTACAAAACAACTAAAAACCCAAAGATTAAACTCTCAAATATTGTTCATCATTTTTTTATGAAGAAATAATATAGTTTTAGACATAATCTTTCAGGTTCCATTCTTCTATCACTCTTTTTTCGTTAGGTATAATTTTTTAATGTTCAAAGAAATCTTGTAAAGTTGTTTTTCCTGCATTTTTAAAAAGCTAATAACTCTAGAACTATACAACTTAAAAACCTGAAATTAGTCCCATTCAGTTCGTAAATTTTTTGTCTTTGATTTGATGTGCATCATGACCATAATTTTCTAAAAAATGTTTTTCAAAATTTAAAAAAAGTGAAAAAAATTAATGAAAAAAAAATATTTTTTTGGAAAATTTTTTTGAAAAAAATTTAAAGCCTCTTGATTCATAAATGAACAGTACTACCATATTTCAAGTTGAAAATAAAATTTAATCATGTATAAAAAATTTAAATATTCGAAATTTAGGCAAGTCCCTAAACAATACCCAAAATCAGAGACTCCAATTTTCAAAGATGGTTGTCAGTAGTCCTTATGAGTAAGGAAATTTTTTTGGAAGTTTACCCTAAAAACAGGGTTGTTGTTTTAGACACCTAGTCCGATTTTTTAGGGGTGGATCCCCTGCCATCCCCCTTGATGTCATACCTGAAACAGGTTATAATCGATTTTTAAAAATACTGAATTAAGCTTCAGAGTGATCTATCAATAAAAATTTACAACTTAGGAAATCCTTAAGAAAAAGAAATTAGTTGAAAACCCTGACTAAAATAGATAAAAACGCGAGGTATCACTGGGCTGATTGGGCTCCTCTAGCCATGCTTAAATTTTTCCTACACGGTAATTACAATGTGAAAAGAAGCCAGCTTCAACTACGCGCCGGGAAAACGGTACTTACGCGAAAAATCGCTATTTTTCCACTTTTCCGCCGAATGCCGTCCTAAACGACGGCTTCTAACCACTTTAAAGTTGTTTTTTTCACATCGCACTAACAACGCAAGAAGAAGCCGTTAGATTTCAACTTGGTGCTCACTGCTGCGCCGTCCAAGAAAGAAGCCGAGGGAAGAACGGAATACCCCGCAAGCAACACGAAACCCGATCGCTCGCCACCCTGTTTTATGTAGACTGAAAATATCCTAAAAATAGAGCATAATTGTGAAAAAACTTGCGCTTTTAATTCCTTTTTAGGTTAGATTTCTGATTTTCCGTAGCTTTTTCGATGTTATCCGTAGTCCGTAGTTTAACGACAGCATCCGTAGAAACTACGGAGAATCCGTAGTAGTTGGAGTCTCTGCAAAATTATACAGCAAGAGCAATTCACTCATGGAAAATTCATAAACTCGCTTGAGGGTGTTCATATGACTTAAAACATGCAAAAAATGTCACAAAATGTTCTGAAAATACGACAATTAACAAATTCGGTACAAAACCTTACAGAGCTAATTTTCAACTTTAAGTTAATTCAATTTGCATGCTTTACTTCTGAAAATTCCTAAGAATTATGTTTATATCTAATTGTTTTTACTTTTAACAAATCAAATCAAAGTAAATTAAAAATTTTAGAACATAAAAATTGGATATAAACACATTTCTTAGGAATATTGAGTTAAAATTCATGCAAATTGAATTAACTTTAAGTTGAAAATTAGCTCTGTAAGGTTATGTACTGAATTTGTTAATTGTCGAATTTCCAGAACATTTTGTGACATTTTTTACATGTTTTAAGTCATATGAACACCCTCAAGCGAGTTAATGAATTTTCCATGAGTGAATTGCTCTTGCTGTATAATTTTGGGTATTGTTTAGGGACTTGCCTAAATTTCGAATTTTTTAATTTTTTTATACATGATTAAATTTTATTTTCAACTTGAAATTTGGTAGTACTGTTCATTTATGAATCAAAAGGCTTTAAAAAATTTTTCCAAATAATTTTCCAAAAACATTTTTATTTCATTAATTTTTTCACTTTTTTTAAATTTTGAAAAACATTTTTTAGAAAATTATGGTCATGATGCACATGAAATCAAAGACAAAAAATTTACGAACTGAATGGGACTAATTTCAGGTTTTTAAGTTGTATAGTTCTAGAGTTATTAGCTTTTTAAAAATGCAAGAAAAACAACTTTACAAGATTTCTTTGAGCATTAAAAAATTATATCTAACGAAAAAAGAGTGATAGAAGAATGGAACCTGAAAGATTATGTATATAACTATATTAGTTCTTCATAAAAAAATCATGAACAATATTTGAGAGTTTAATCCTTGGGTTTTTAGTTGTTTTGTAAAAAAATCACCACTTTTTTGAAACTTCAAGGCCATTTTAAAGACGGAAGATATTTTTTGTTTTCCCCGAAATTTTGCACACTTGTTTAACTCACCAGTACACAACTTTTCCGCACTAGGCCATAATCAAAATAAAAAATATCGTTTTTTCGCTCCGCCCTAATGGGCATGGAATTGTGCAATTCTTCATAAGTCACCACATTGCCAAATATCTCATTTGCAAATCACATTAAACTTACACAAACTCTAATGAAAGAGTTTTCTAAGTTGGAAATTCCATAGTAAAAACATTCAAAGCAAGCTTCCATATCCAGCAAATCTGCTTTGAAAGATTTAAGAAGTTGCTTGGCATCAGAAGTCACATCAGAAATGGCTGAAAAATGAAAGAAATCAGTTACCATTTAATATTTAGAATCAAGATAAAATAAAATGCCATTAAACTTTAAATAGTATGGGGAAATATGAAAAGCAGGCATAAAATCTTATAAACTTAAGCTGAAAATGTATAAAAAATCATAATTGCATCATCATGTAAATTGAAACAAACTTTAGTGAAAATACTCTATTAAAAGCTAAAAACCAATATGAAGATTGAACAAATTTTTACTTACATCCATAATTTATGAAGCAATTATGCAGTATCCATTTGGTATCAGAAAAGAATTCTGAGGGCTTGGAATAAGCAGAACCTTCGATCTTCTAAAGGTGTTAATTTTAAAATAAGTAACTTAACGTAAATTAAGCACACAGAAAAGTGAAAAAATTAATAACAAAAACAACATTTATATAACAACTATCAAAGTTTTAATACGAATAATACAGAGTTCATGTATGCCTAGAGGTAAAGGTCTAAATACAGGTTACTGCTTCCATTATGATCGGACCTGGAAAAAGTGCCCGAACCTACGAACCTGGTTCGAGGAAAGCCCCTGCCAGCTCCATAGGAGCAATACATAAGGTTAGGGGAATTCTGGTTTGGAAGGTTTGGACGATTCTGGTCATCTTGGGAGAAAAACATTACATTGTACATTAACCCTTTTAGACCAAGTTTCCCCAAATTTTCAATTATATTCAATGGCAATCTCAATCTTAGTCTAGCTCTAAAAGGGTAAGAAGGATAGGGATAAGGAAGATACTTTAAACCAGAATTTTCAAACTGAATACATATGTATGTGAATTAACTAAAAAGTCATTTTTTGTCTTTATAAAACAAAATAATTCTCGTTATATGAGTTACCTTATACAGTCGATTCCGCTTAATGTGATCGCAATTGTCCGAGATTAAACTGATCACATTATTTGATTGATAACAATAAACGACTTCTAATCAAAAGCAGCAAACCATTCAACCAGATTGTTTGCTTTAAAATCAAAATTATGTAACTGTATATAATATATTTAAAATAATTTTATTAGATGTACTAAACTTAAAATTTTTAGGGGAAAATATGAAAGTAATAAAAATAAAATGATTGTTTACTTTGTATTTTTATTTATTTATTACACCCCGATTTACGATTCTGTTAACTGTCCACAAATTTATATTCTTCCACTCTAATAAACAAAAGTAAAAATTTAAAAAAAACTCATATCAGAAACATCTGCAAGACGCCGATCACAAGCATGGATTCGCCCCCCCTGTAATAGTTTTCTTTCAATAAATGCAGGGAATTGAATGTTTTATTTTTCCTTAAATCAAAGTAAAGAAACCATAACAGTGCAACTGTGACTCGTACAGTTTCAGAAAAAAAGTAGCGCCAGATGTTTTTTTTTGTAAAAAATCTGACCTTCAAAAGTTCAAAACGAAACTAAAAAGTGGTCTATGTAGACAAATTTTGATAATATTAAGCAGTGTATTGATCACATTAAAAGATGTATTTTACATTAAATTAAATAGGAATGATTGGGACCTGTTGATTTCAATAACATTAACTGTGTGATCACATTAAGCGGAGTCGGCTGTACCTGTGAAATTTATTTTGTAACCAATAAAATAATTATTTACAATTGCAATCTAATTGAGATTGTTACTAAATTGTGTTTTCAAAATAAAATTATGAACCCTCATTCAGACTACCCACAAGTTGCCACTGTGTGCCTGGGATTGAATCAGCTTCAAAGTCAAACTACACTAGCGGAAATAAAAATCCCAACACCAAGAAGGAAAGGAGATATCAAAGTAAAATTTATTTCTATGATTGCACATAGTATTAATGTGAGTTGATTAAAAAATCAGCCTTCCTGGATGTTAGGGGGCCGAGAAAATCGGTGAGGAGTGTTGTCTCCATAGGTGTCCATTACCGCCGTCACACGTCATGGTATTGAGTGACAGGGGCTCTAAATGACTTTTGAGGGATTGGAGGACCATGTTGCCTCCTCAGGTAGTCCAAATTCATATGGTGCACCAGCGGACGTTGCATACCGGGCTAGGTGATTTCTCCTCATTGACCGGACTTGTTTTGTGGGTGTTGGTTCTAGAGAACGGGAAAGACGGGGTAAAAATGCAAACTAGGGGGTTAAGAAGAAAGCTTGGACATTGCACACAACATGTGGTTGTGCATGTTTCTCTTGAAATTTGTCCCCAGGACAGGTCTGAAGATAAGGATGGTCTACCGGCTGCAAAATCTCAATGACGCAGCTCTAGTTGGAAAAAGTACTGGTGAATCATACTCAGGAGTTGTAGAAATGGAATCCAATGCATCCCCACTCCGTTACCTTGCATCACCACTCCGTGGAACGATTAGAAAATCATCTGCTAAGTGCGCTCTTTCCATTGTGTCTTCAAACTCATTCCCAACCGCCGTGGTACTCCAAACCTAATCAGGATTCTCTCATAAACACAATGTCATGAAATTGGGAACTTCATTTCCTTATTTCGTGCACTATTGGAAACAGAAATGCCCATTTTCAGCCCCTTGTTTATAGACAAAGATGTAAGAAGCTATGCGGACCGAACGGACGATCCGCAGTACTGCAAACGACATCCATCCCACTGCCGCTTGTCCTCAGTATGATCTACCAGTATTTTGGCCAACCAAAGCTGCTTCATTGAGGTTTTTTAGCCGGTTGTCCGTCCTTACCTTCAGACCTGTCCTTGGGACAAACTTCAAGAGAAAAAAGCACAAACACATGTTTTATGCAATGTCCAAGCATTCTTCTTAACCCCCTATGTTGCATTTTTACCCTGGCCTATCCGTTCGTAAGAACCAACACTCACAAAACATGTCCGGAGAAAGAGGAGAAATCACTTAGCCCGGTATGCAACGTCCGCTGGTGCCCCATATGAATTTGGACTACATGAGGAGGCAACATGGTCCTCCAATCCCTCAAAAGTCATTTAGAGCCCCTGTCACTCAATACCATGACGTGTGACGGCGGTAATGGACACCTATGGAGACAACACTCCTCACCGATTTTCTCGGCCCCCTAATATCCAGGAAGGCTGATTTTTTAAGCAATTCACATTGATACTATGTGCAATCATAGAAATAAATTTGACTTTGTTATCTCCTTTCCTTCTTGGTGTTGGGATTTTTATTTCCGCTAGTGTATTATTATATTGAGATTAAAATAAAAATACTCTTCTAATAATCTTAATAGCAAAAAATTACAAAAAGGGCTCACTTTAACCAGAATTTCAAAATCCATTATATTAACAATATCATCTTCAATACTCCTAGGCCAATGATCGAATACTTCCTTCTAAAAAAGAAACAGTGTAGTAGGAAAAAATTTTTCCAAAATCTAAGAAAAGAGCATAAAGAAATATTTATGTTTTAGTACATATAAATTAATTATAGCAAAGATTGATTGGGTTTGGAAAAATAGGTTTTTCAGGAAACTAAATTTTAAAAAATTTGGGTTGCTGGATGAAAGGTCTGTTACCATATTAGAAAATAACTGAAAAAACTCAACTCATGCCCAGTTCTTGAAATTCTTATTCAAGTCTCAAATTTAGCTTTAAACTCCATTTTTTTCTCAATAATTATGAATTTACTTTTAATATGTTACAGGAATCTTAAAATGTTTTTGATGGAAGCTGTAATTTCAATCTTATATATTTATGTCATATATTAAGTAGAAATCTCATTATTGTGATATTAACATGTATTGTTTTTTTATTTAAATTTTTAAAACAATATTGACAACTATTAAAAAATTCTAATTTGATTTGTATTTGTGTACTTTTTTGTTATAGTAATTCATTTTGCAAATTTTTTTATTTCTGCTGCATTGCCACAAGATATTAGTTTTTTCTTTGTTGTTAGTTTTTTTTAAAATCTGGGCAAAAAATCAAGTGCTAAAATAATTTCTACAAAAATAAAAATAATTCATTTACTAAAGCCCTTATTTACAGCAGCCATAATTTGAAAAATAAAACTATCATTTGCATGAGAAAACCCTCAAAAAATATTTTCCCAAAAACTTATCATAGGTTATGAATTAGGCATTTAATTTATTCACAAAAAGCGGGTCTGAATTTCTTTCATCCCTAAAATTAACCAATCAATCCATCTGCTTTTTCAAAAAAAAGCACACAGAAATTTTTGCAACTAGACAAATATCAAGTTAGAACCTCTGAAAGAGTCTACCAAACAAAAAACACCCACTCCACACAATTGTTCAAACTTACATGATTTTTAAAGGATTCTTCCTTTCTTCTTCTATTGATAATGGCAAGAAGTAATAACTGAAGTTTTTCTGGAGGAACAGATTTTGAGGAAGGTGTTCCATCCACAGTTTTTAACTGACATTCTGGGCAGGTATCACAAGTCAGGTCAGATTTGTTCCCTTTCAAACACTTCATGTGATAAACTCTAGGGCAACAAGGTTTATCGTACCATGTCTCCCCATTCTGAAGGGTTGAGTGACAAATCCAGCAATATTGTGTTTTCTGAAAAAAAAGTTTTAGCAATTTAAAATATAACATCTTAATGTTCAAAGAATCCTCAAACAATTGCTATTTATGCAATGTTGTGTTAACATTAAAGTAATTGATAAAAACTCATCAGAAAAACAATACTTTTTTATTTTCAAAACAAATTGGTGTACCAAGGTTTGGGTGAAAACTAATAAATAAAAACTACAGTAAACTCTCGTTAGTACGCCCCCGCTTAATGTGACGTCCCACATATTACGACGTTTTTCTCCTGTCCCTGGTACAAATAGGCCCTTTCTCATTAAAAACTATCCGCTTATAGTGCCCCCGCTTATGACTACTTCCCACATATTTTGACGCTTTTCTCCAGTCCCCCGAAGAAAAATCCTGGTTATTGTGTCGTCGAGTTCCTTTCAAATAATGTATGAGCTACAAGAACCGTTAAAAACGCGAGTAGAACAAACAATATGGTAGAACTGGTTTTTCCCAATCGCTCCCCTTTTTCCCCGAATGGCCCCCCCGTTGCACCCTCAAAAACAAGGATGCCCTGTGTCTTGCAGGGCACATGGGTTGTCCTGTGACAAATCAGAACACTCCCTGAATTTCTTGGAAATTCTCCCCCTCTCCTCCAATTCGACTTCCGCATTCCCATACATGTGATCACTCTTACAATAAATTGGCGGAAAATATTTAAAAAAAAATTCGATGACACCTAAATTTTTCTTCATTTTAAGAGGGGGTCAATTGGCTTCTACTCATGCTTCTACTAAAGAATCTTCTACTTCGCAACATCTACGATTCGATTTGCTAGTCCTATTTTTTAGCTTAAATCTACTCGTTTTCATATTATTTCGATTTTACTTAAAACTTATAACTGTACAACACTCGCGGCTAGAGTTTTCAGTAAAAACACGATTGGAAAATAAGAAAGTGGAACTTCAATTTTGCAAATCGAATTGTTGGATTTTAATTTTGCTAAGCAAATTGGCGGATTTCCGCCAATTGGCGGAAGAATCACATGTATGATTCCATAGCTCAGTGTTCAGTCCACTGTTGTGTAAATTCAGATACCGTATTCAGTATCCATTCTTTCTCGGCAAGTTTAAAATGGCAAGTTCTTCTGGAAGTAAAAGGAAAGCTTTGAGTTTCAATGATAAATTGAAGATAATCAAGCTTTATGACGAGAAGAAAGGTGTTATGAATTTGGTGTTATGAAAGCAATTTGCAAACGAACAGGGTTTGCCTGTCTCTTCATTGAAAACAATCTTTAAAAAACATGATGAAATCGAAGAAAACGCCTTTTCAGGCAAAAGGGGGAAGAGTTTGGAAAGGTAAAAATGAAGAATTGGAAGACATATTGTACAGCTCCCGTCAAAAAAACGTTACAGTAGAATGTGCGGGCGAACGTGTGGGGTTAGAAAGATGCTTTTGGTGTCATTTTTCAGGATTTATTGTAAGCTTGAAATCACATATTGACTATTTTTCTCTCAGAGCCCGTCTTCATACAAAACGCAAAATAAGGTGCAATTTTTTTCATGGTGACCCCAATTTTTATTCCCGCAAATGAAAGACCATACCATTTAAACCCTAAATACCCAGTTTCATTTAATTTGGTCATTAAATAAAGCCATGGCTCAAATTTAAAGTTTGAAAACTTACAGGGAAAAGGCTGAAACGATTCGCCAGCATACGACCGCCAAGGGGAAATTAGTAGCAACCCTCGCTCTTCATTCTTTTTTTTCAACCACAACAACAGAAAGGATTTGAATGGTTTCGAGTCAAATTAAAAAGATATGAGGCCTTTTCTCTTTCCGAATTTTGCTGATTTTAAAACGCAGAACACATTTCTAGTGGACTATTTAAATTTTGTTTATTTTTGTTAATAAATAAGTAATATTTAGTTTTTTAATTTTTAGTTTATATCAGTCATTTTCCATTTATTTTTGTATTTCAATAAAATAAACGATCGGTGAAGTTTCCTTTGAAAAATTATTTGCGTGATAACTAAATATTCAAAGGATAATTTTCTTAAGATATTATACCAAATATAACGTGCTGTATAATAAGCTATGAATCTGATTTCCCCTTTTAAATCATAGGGGTTTATATGTGAAATAGATATTGAAGTATTGAAAATAAACTTTTTAAACAAAATTAATATTTCATTTATCGTTTGGTAATATTCAGTCGTTATTTGGTTAAAATAATATTTGCTCTTAATATTTCCTTTTTCAATCGGGGTCTTGTAAACCATTGATTGACAAATACATATTTTTGTTTTACAAATTTCCAAATTTTGGATTGACTAGCTTTATTAACATGTATAACAAATTTCAACTTGATGGCCATTTCAATTTGCTACCGACTTGCACCCTAAACTGTGGTTCTTGTTGGGAAAAATTTCAATTTTGAAAATTGTGAGAAAAGTGATGTTGCAGATTGTGATCACTCGACTTAGTGGCGATGTCAAAACTTATCGCATTTGTTGATAAAAAATATCGGAAATTCGTCTATCATAGCTCTATCCCATCAGTGATATCACTTCAAGTCCCAAATGCAACTTCTGCAACGAGATGGATACCAATGATCATATGTTATTACATTGCAGAAGGTACTCTAAACAAAGAAACAAACTAATGAAATCCCTCAATATTACATCACCAAATTATACAGAAATCTTGAAAATGAACAAGATAAATGCAAGGAAGAAAACTCAAGCCATAATCTCATTCCTTAAAGAAATTTCACAATTACAAATTGATCATTAATAACCATTGATACAAAGAAGACGAACATTGGAAGAAGAAGACCAAGCAGCTCCATCAGAGTTAGCAAATGTGTCTAGTGAACCAACAGGAACAAGAACAAGATATCACAATCACATCTGACTCCACTGTGATTGTCACAAAATGATCACAGGTCTATCACATTCTTGTCAGGGTTGTCATTTTTGTAATTTTAAAATCAATAAATTATTTTACTTAAACTATATCAACCTAATCTGTGTTCTTGGTTATTTTTTCTTTAAAATAATGAAATATACAAGTATATTTCTTACAATTTAAAATCCGTGAAAAACAAATAACTTAATTTTTGTAAGTGGACGTCAAATTAAAGGCATTTGAATGTGAATACATTTACGATGTAAGTTCCTAACCACTTCCAGTAAGTTGCATACCACTTCGTTAAGTTATGCACCACTTCCGGACCACTCCCAGTAAGTTGCGAACCACACTAGTAAAGTTGCCACTGTAATCAAATGAAGACTACGATTGTAATCAGATTACTCAATCAGATTATTAATCCAAATAAAAAAAGTAGTTTAATTGCATCCAACTCTTGTTCCAAATAACTGGTGAATGTAATCTAAAAATTTCATTTCTTTAAAACGGAAAAACAAAAATATGAAATGCGCCAAACTGTGAATTGATCGCCATAACCAGCAACCCCACCCGTTCCATCGATGGAGCAATGTAACGTTTTTTTTACGGGAGCTGTACCAGTGGTTTCAACAAGCTCGAGCGTCCAACCTTCCCATTAACGGACCCATTATGACGGAAAAAGCAAATGAAATTGCTAAAAGTGTGAATGTAACGTCAAATTAGTAGAGAAGTCAAGGCCGTGAACAATGACAGCATTGCTCCATGGATAGAGAACCTTCTGCCTAATTTACTGAAAGACTATTCACCTAACAGGGGTAGAAGTGACCAAATAAAAATATATAGGATTTTTCCAAAAAAAATATAGGACAAAAATAAATTTTTAATAGTTTGGTAACAGGACTAATGACACTTTTGTATCAATTTTAAGTGTATGGTATTAAGGCTTAGAACCACAAATTTACTTGTACTTGGCTCCAAAAATTGGCTAGAATAAGAGTCAAACTATATTGTAACTAAATGAATTTTCAAACAAATGAACTTTGAAAACAAAATTAAGGTATTTAATTTTATTTAAATTAATCTATTGTATAATGCAAAAAGTATAAATGCATGAATGGAAAATAAAAAAAAAGTTTTTTTTGTTTAAAAAAACAGATACCCAGAAAAGATATTTTGAGATTGTTTTCCTGATTAAAAAAGGGAATAATATTTTACAATATCAAACTACTTTGTTTTCTTACATAATAGCAAGCAATTTAAGTGGTAGATCTTTTAATATGCCTGCTAAAATACTGTTCATATTTGGGATAAATGTAAACACTTCTTCCAAAACCAAGTTTTAAAGTAGCGAATATCGACATGAGACATGAAAATCACAATCATGATAGAATAAAGTTGTTTTTCTGCCCTCATCAAATCTGAAAAACCAACTTTATAGGCAAAAGCCCAAAGAATAATTGAAAACTCATTAACTTTCAGAAGAAATCAGGATTGTGATATGATTTAAGGACTTCTGAATGACTAACTTACTTCTTACTTCTTGTAACGAGCATCCGGCTAATTGTAGCCGATAGCTCGGTGTCCCTGATAAGTAGGGCAGGCGAGGGTCCAAAATTTTTAAACTAAGGAATGACTTTAAGGACTTCTAAACATCCTGTAATAATTATAAAGCCATCTAAAATTTAAAATTTTAGTCATTTAGTAAGTATCAAAAATATTTTTCAAGGATATTCAAGACATTAAATTTAAATTTTGAATACTTGATCTCGAAAGTAGGGTCATTTGATGGAATATAGGATTATTTTTTGAAATATAGGATATATAGGATTTATAGGACGGTTTTTCCATGTTTTTTGAAAATATAGGATTTATAGGAAATATAGGACGACTTCTACCTCTGACCTAATGACATGTATAACGCGGATGAGTTTGGATTGTTTTTTAAATTGATGCTGGATAAATCCCTGGTTTTAAAAAATGAAAAGTGTCACGGTAAGAATATTTGTTGTTTTTAGACATTGTTCTTTTGTTTCTATTTTAGTGATAAAATCCTGCTTAAAAAGGTTTCTAGGCAAGATTAGGTATTACGGGTTTTAGGTATATCACCAAAACGGTGTTTTATGGAATTCCGCATATAGCGCTGTACCGCTTATTACGACGTTTTCACAAATCCCCTTGAACGGCTTACTAACGGGAGTTAACTGTATATAAAAAAAGAATTGAAACTTACCAATTAAAATTAGAATATACAATTTCAATGAGGAAAATATTCTTATTTTAATCAAGGTTTTGAGAGTGCATTGAGGGTTGTATTGTATTATAGAATCAAGAGTGTATAAAAAAGGGGGCTAGATGGGTCAAACAAAATTATTTACACATAGCCCAAGCTTATAAAAATGATGCATTCGTACCAGTATATTTATATGACCTTAAAGGGTATGTCTAAACGTAATTAACAGTTATGTTTTTAAGATTGTAATGAGGCTAATAAATCCCTTTCTGTAATTTTTTTGTAAATAAATTTCTTAACTTATTTATTGATTGGTTACAATATTTAATATTCAATCAAACCTACTTCTTTGCAAAATGACATGGGATGAATCTGTAATAAAAACTGCCCAAAAAATTAATAGAATTGATGAAGATTCAATATATGACAACTTACATCACTTCCTGGATGCTTCCCTTGATCTTTTGTAACAGTTTTTTCAGCCCGTAACCGTTTCGGTTCTGAAAAGAAGTAAAATATGTATTAGAATATCCCTGTTAGACAATTCCAAGTAAATAATTTAAAAATATTTTTGATTGTTTTGTTATCATTGGGTCTTAATTTTAGGCAACTTTAGAACCTATTTCAAAAAATATATGAACATTAAAAACCTATTCATAACAAGGACTTAGATTAATAAATAAGTCCCTTTCATTGCCCTTGCGGTATAAAAACAAATCAAACTAAAAATATAATTTTATGGTTAGCATGTCTTAAAAATTTACCTGGTGCAAGGACTGGTGGAGAATCTTTAGCTCTTTTTCTTAAACTACAAGAGAAAATAATGAATGTTGAGCAGTATAAAAACGGAATATATACATAAAAGAGCAAATTAAATTTTCTGTAATTTCAATTCTGAAAAATGCAAATATAATAGCACTATGTTAAAATATTAATATTATTCTTCAGTCTTCAACTATTTTCACTTTGATCTACTTATACAAGAAATTTTAACTAGCATAACACTTAGATTCATTTCATTTACAGGGCTCACACTCACTTCAAAATATTTGTATCAATTTTTGTATCAGATAAAACCAAGTTTTGTATCACAAAAAATGTCTTTTGTATCAGGTTAAACCAAGTTTTGTATCACAAAAGATGTCTTTTGTATCAGGTAAAACCAAGTTTCGTATCACAAAAATTGCCTTTTGTAGCAGGTAAAACCAAATTTTGTAGCATAAAAAATGTCTTTTGTAGCAATTCGATTGCAGGGAAGCTTTTGTAATTTACCCTTCATTACATTTTAAACATGCATCAGTAAAACTTTTCGTACGACATGAAAACCATTATTTTTATTACGACATATAATGTTCGTATAGATTTAATTCATGAATAACTTAACTCTCTATTAAGGGGACACAAGACATATCGACAGCCAAAAAACGTGAAATTTAGCTTTACCAATTTCTTTCAGAAATATAATTAAAAATGCATTCCCATCTTTAAAATTTTTACAGAAAGCAGTCAAGATACTGTAGTTTATATATAACACAAGAAAAATAAAAAAATTAAATATTTTAATATTTAAATTTATAGTTAAAATGGTCTTAGTTTCTACGATACATATTGACTAAGTGTTGTTAAGGTACATTTAAAAAAAAAACTACTGCACATTTTACTTTAAAATTTGGATCAGCTATAGATTATAAGTTGATAGATAATAATAAGCATCCTTTTTGGTTTAGCTACACAACAATTAATTTAAAAAAATTTTAAATTTAGGTTTCAAAAATCCATCAAATTTAAGACATAAAAAAACCTTTTTTCTTTAGAAATATAACTCTGATAGGTTATTCAGAGGATATTATTTTAGAAATTAGTCAGGTTTATATGTAGGGAAAATTTGGAATCTCTAACTATAATAGATTTTTTTAAAAGTGTACCAAAACCTCAAAAAAATTGAAACTGAGAAAAATAGACTTAAAGTTTTAAAGGCCTATGAAAAATGTTACAAAATACAAAAGTAAACGCGTTTTTTTTACGGCTTTTCATATTTGAAAACTACACATATTATATATTTTTGGAAAGGTAAGATATCATACTTTTTTTTAAAAGCAAAATTGGAAAATCGAAAATTTGATGCATTTTATGTCATGTGTCCCAACTTAAACCTCTATTAATTTATCAGCTCTTATCCAATTTTTACACCTTATCAATTTTTATTTACTTGAGGTTATTAGGTCTAGTGATAATTCACCTCCTAAGTAATTAGTTCTGCCCATAGTAAACACTGGCATATATAGAAATTTATTTCGGGAGGGGCCCAAAATTGTTTCCCAGCCCCTCTCATGTATATTTAATTTTTTTTTTCAGTATATTCTTAGGCAAAATTTGCAACTTCAAGAACTTAATATTAAAAAGTTATGATGTATTAAGTTGCAACAACAAAAGGGGGGTCTGGGGGGTCCTCCCCCAGAAATTTCTTGGAAATTACTCTAAAAACCAGGTTTTTAACTAGTTTTGGTACCCCTAGTTAGAATTTTGGATATAAATTTTCAGGTAAAATTTGATGAATTTAATGAAAAAGTTATAAATAATATAGTTTTAAGTACAGAAGGGGATATATGGGGGTCATCCCCCAGAAAAATTTTGGAGATTAGATCCTAAAAACAGGATTTCAACTTGGTTTTGATACACTTTCCGAATTTCAGACATACATTCTCAGGTAGGATTTTGAACTTATTTTAAAAAAGTTTTGAATAATAAAATTCCAAGCACTCTATAGGGGGGGTTGGGGGGTCCTCCCCCAGAAATTTTTTCAAAATTTGACCCTAAAAAACAGGGTTTTAACTTGTTTTACTGGTTTCGGGGGGGGGGGGGGGGGCAGGGCCCCTTCGCCCCCCCCTTATATACGCCACTGATAGTAAAGTTGTTTTTTCTACAATGTAAATTTAATAGTGGAAGGAAGCCAACTTCAATTAGGCGCCGGTAGGAAGCAATCACGGATAAAACGGAACTTTCATGAAAAATCGCTATTTTTCGGCTTTTCAAGATCGTGATTCTAACCATCGGACATGATGGCTTTGACCACGTTAAAGTAGTTTTTCCTGCATTCTAATACTGACCCGAGATGAAGCCAACTTCAACTTGGCGTCCGCGGCCGTCGAAAATAGTCGCGGAAGGAACGGAATATACGCGGCGCACAAAACGAAACTTTCGCGAAAAATCGCGGCTTTTTCCGCGATTTATCCGTTTTCAAACGCCTAGAAAAGGCAGACAAGACTTTAATTTGGCACAACAAGATTTGTTTACGTTTTCCCGGAGGAAAAATGTAAAAAAACGTAAATTCCGTAAAAATTTCGGGTCGATCTGTAAAACCGTAAATTTTGGTGCAAATTCGTGAATTTTACGGACAATCCGTAACATTTGGCAGCTATGTGAAGAGAAACCATCTTCAACTACGTGCTGGAAAAACGGTACTAGCGCGAAAAATCGCTATTTTTCGACTTTTCCGCAGAATAAGCGATCCTAAACACCGAACGACGGCTTCTAACCACTATAAAGTTGTTTTTTCCACATGGCAAGAAGCCAACTTCAATTTGGCGCCCGCCAGCCGTCCAAGAAAAAATATCCTAAGAATAGAGCATAATTGGGAAAAAACTTGCGTTTTATGATAAGATTTCCGATTTTCCGTAGCTTTTTCGATGTTATCCGTAGTCCGTAGTTTAACGACGGCATCCGTAGAAACTACGGAGAATCCGTAGTAATAGTCTCTGAAAATGGCGCAGTTTTGGCGCAGGAGCTGGTAAAATAGGCAATTTGTATCAGTATGTATCAAAATTTGGTTTTGGCGCAGTTTGGCGCAAATGGCGCAGGCGTGTGAGCCCTGCATTTATAAACTACAATAATATTTAGAATGTTTCAAGTTCAATAAATTAGATACATGAAACTTGCTTCACATAGAAACAAATACAGTGAAATCCAGTTACAATGAATACCGATACAACGAAAAATCCCGTTATTACGAAAGTCCCCAACCGTTTTTATTTGAATTAGTGATAGTCTGATAGTATGGTTACAACGAAATTTCTGTTACACTGTTACAACGAAGAAATTTTATTGTCCTGTGAAGTTCGTTATAACGGGATTTACTGTACCACCAGAGCTCGATTTCTAGAAAAAGATATCTGAGCGGTAAATTTGGAAAGGGGTATTCCAAATTATTCTAATTTTAAAGAAATTTTGATTTCTAAATATAAACCAAGCATTTATAGTACTTATTTAAAGGGTATTTTGAAAAATCCTGTCAATGCCCATAACATTTTAACCCTTGGTCTGACCAAGGCAATTTTACTACCGTTTTTCAGTACCTTCACAATTTCACCATTTGATAAATAGGTACTTTAATGAATTCACTTTTAGCTAAAAAAAAGTACCTTCACACAATGCATTTTTGAAAGAAAGTTCTCCAGGAAGCTATGTTCTCTTAATAGTTAAATTTTTATCCATTCTAGACTAAATTTTCTTTTGCTTTTAGTGTTTAAAAATTATTTACTTGTCATTTTGAACGAAAATTTTCACCAATTAGCACTAAATTTTCACAAAATAGATACATTTAAAAAATCCTAGACAGACCCCTGAAAAATAACTGGAGTCGGACCTGGAAAAAGTTGTAACCTTCCCCGAACCTTATGTATTGCACCTATGGAGGCTGGCAGTGGCTTCCATTGAACCAGATTTGCAGGTTTGGGCACTATTTCCAGGTCCAACTGGAGTCTTTTAAATTTTGCATATTTTTTAACTTATTTACAATAGAACTTCAATTATCTGATCTTTGATTAAATGACTCATTGGATAATCCAACCTGATGCATATCAATTTTATGAATGGATTATTCTCCAGTTTTTGTTCCATTTCATTTAGAGCTCTATAAATGACTTTGTTTCATTCACCCTGATTTATTATCCAACATTTGAGCCATTCGGCCATCACTTGGTCAGAAAAGTGGAGGATAGTTGAAGTTTAACATTATTACTGCCATATAATTTTTAAGCATTCAGTGGAACAAGAATTAATTTAAAAGACTGCCCTTGATATAATTCTATTGTGGTCCCTTTGGATTTGAATTTAGTTAAACTGTAATTATTTATCATTAGAACTTGGCTTGTTTGAGCTTAATATAGAATGAAAAATGACAATAAGGATCTCAAACAAAAATTAATGACAACAGTAGGATAAGCTAGTTAAGAACCTATTCCTTTAAGTATAAGGTTATCCGAAAAGTTCTGATAGTTTTCACTAAGTTTCTTGTTTGAAATTTTTTTTGAAAAACCAGTTATAGGTGGAGATTTCAAAGAGAGGGGATTTTAATTTATGTATGTTTAAGCATCTTAAACTTATCGAATGATCTTGAAACTGACATCTTACTGTAAACATTGTCAATATACAACAAAACTTTTATTAGCCATGAATCACGCATTCTTCCCCCAGCTTATAAAGTGGACGAGTAAAATTTAACGAAAATCGTTGTTTGCGCTTCTTTTCCAGTCACCATTTCGAAAATAAATATTACCACCAGAACTACCAAAATCATACATTAATATATTCTTAAATATACCTAAATTAAAATCTCCTTTGTTGAAATATCCACCTATTACAGGATTTTCAAAAAAAAATTTCAAAAATGAAGCTTTGTAAAAATTATCAGAACTTTTCGGACAACCTTATATTACAATGATAGTTCAGATATGTTTTAACTTTGAAATAGAATGTCTTACTTTTGAGCTTTTAAACTTGGTTTTTTATTCTTGCTTCCAAGAGGTCTTGGCATTGCTGAAATGAAACAAATATGTAATGAGCTGTGTAGGATGAAATTTGACCTAATATTACACAACTTGATAAGAATGGGTCAGTAAACAATTCTATGTGCACTTCAGGGAGGGATATGAGGTAAATTTAGTCGTTTTCTATAAGCAAAAAGAAACTTTTTGACTTACAGAGTACATACTCCCCAAATCTCTACCCTTGACTAACCCTGAAGCATGACATCTAAAGGATGAAGTTTTTATCTAAAATTAACCAAATATTCATTATTTTTGCTGTAATTATGTAAAAAAGCAATCTTTGCATAACATCTCTCTACTTTTTTATAGTTAATATTACAAATTTCGACTTAGTACAACAACAACATAGCAGTTTTAAGTAATATTTGCAAAAAAACACTAATAAGGAATTTATGGATAATAGATCAGGGTATTAGAAAATATACAAAAAATAGTTTATAGAGATTTAACACAGGACCTCAGCAGAGGTGCAGAATATGTCCGAACGCCCGCACGATGTTCGGGGGAAATTCGAGCAGCTCTGGGGAAATTTTTCCCCAAGATAGAAAGAAAAACTAAAAAATCCAACATGATTAGCTGAAAAACATATTTTGTGCCGTGACTACATCATAACCTCCTATTTCCACGTGAAAGCAGCGGAGTTACGGATGTAGAGTGGGAAAAACTACGGATCTGCGCTAAAAAACTTAATTTTCTAGGTTCTTAACCTGGATGTTGGCTTTTCCTTGCTTTTCGATTGGTATGCAGGAAAAACGATCTATCCGTGGTAGAATGGGTAATTTTCACTATTCAATCACATCGATGTTCTTAATTAAAATGTTCAGTTCATTAAGGAGAAATTTACAGGTAGCTCAAAGTTGAGATAATTAGAAAATTTTTCATATTTTAGGGAAAGGGGCACTTTCTTTAGCAAAGACTATAAGTGTGTAAGAAAGACTAAAAAAAGAGTATACAGATCATTAAAATTTAAATTTATGGATTATTTGAAAATTATCGAATCTGAAAGAAGTTTAAGAACTGAATAAACTATTTTTTAATGAAATTTCACTTTGGGGGAAATTTTGGGGAAAAAATTGTGTTCTGGGGAAATTTTGGATCCTGGAACATTATCTGCACCCCTGGACCTCAGTTGCAAAAAGGGCGATGAGTTGGCAAGAATGCGAGACCGGCCGGGTAATCCAAATAAACTGAGCCAGATTCTTTTCTGGCAACCCATTAATATTGAAGTTGAATTGCTAACTTGCAATAAACAGCATTGGCAACACCAAATTTTACCCAAAATGAGGCTCTGATCCAGTTTCTTTGGACTTATTGAGCAGCTGATAAGTCACAGCAAGAGAGCAGTCACCGAGGTACTGTTTCAAATCTGCTTAAACAGTCTAAATTAGTCATCACTGGCATCAGGGCTTAAATTCTAACCAAAGAAGTACCAGAGCGCTACTATTCCAGCATTTCGCTTAATTAGGACAGCTCTGCTTAATAGGGATGGAACATTTTGTACTACCTATCTATTTCCATATAAGGATGAATCGAATTATAACTGAAATATTACGAATTAATATTACTGAAAACCCTGGCTGGGGCATCATTAAATAACCTTATATCTCTGATTTTTGGAACATACAGTACAAGACTACATAGAATCAGTTTCCTAACCAAACAGATTTTCATGAGCGACCAATTGAATTGCATTTTAATAAGCTGTTAGAGAAAACAGCAGATATTTCAAAGGCTCAAAAACTCTATCTGACACAAACACTGATATATATTTCTTTTATCTTAAGTTAAAATTTTGAGACCAGTGCCACTCACACCAACGAGATAACACCTAAGTACGGTAAACCCGCCAGAGAAGCAGGAGGATGGCTCTTTTCCGTTTCAACCCTAAAGTCTTTTTCAGGTTTGTGAGATTGGTAACAGTCTTGAAATATTAACCTTATCTTACTCTACTAATGCAATCACCAGTGAAAGAAATTTGAAAAGTTATCTATATTGCTATATTCAGTCAATTCAGCAGGTATCAAAATATTTTCACTCAGAAAATTTTATTCTTGAAATAAATTCTTATTTTGACATTATTAAAGTAAAAGGTCTACTTCTAGCAGATTCACTGTTCGTAGGAATGCTACAACAATTCTCCTATTCTGCGTCTAAGGATCAAATTTTATTACTAATATACTCGGTACAGTATGCCAAGGGTACTGATATGATATTGGTACCATCCCTTGACATGAATTCACACAAATATCTCATACTGTATATTCCCAAAATCAAAGATATGAGGTTATTCGATGACGCCATCAATATGATGAAATTTTCATGAAAAATTGGGTGATCCAAAGAATTTGAACAAGCATCAAAATTGACCATAAAATAATGTATTCTAGCAACCCAATTTTAAAGAATTTTAAGTCATTACTCTCAAATACATTGGAAACGCCAAATTTGGTGAAAAATGTCACCCAGACAGAATTAACCAAAAGTTGCACTATTAAGCATAAGAAAAGCCTCTCCAGGCAAAAATACACTAAGAAATCTCGTATCGTCCCAGGCGAGTTCAGATTTTAAAAGAAATGGTATACTTACGGATTAACGCCACTGCAGCTACAAATTTGGCGGTTTTAATTAAGATTATAAGGTTTTATTAGATTTTTAGGTTAGATTTAAATTATAAGGTATTTTTAAGGTCAAATCTGTAGCTGTGGTGGCGTTAATACGTAAGTTTCAAAGAAACATTTAGAAGGAAGGCAATACAATAACAGAATGCTTAAAACATAACCATGCCCGTTTCAACATACTTTTCCTTTTATTCCAACAAAAAAAATTACTAAAAATAAGAGGAGTATATATTCAACATCAAGTCAAGAAAACAAATTTTTTGCTTGCACCATCCTATAAATAATCTGCATTTATTGGAATGCATATAAATCTAAGAATGAGCGTTCAGCGATTTCGGATTCGCTTCAAAATCAAACCAAAACAAACACGCTTGGCGGTTTTACATCTCAACTCGAAATATAACGGCCAACGCCAGAAATACTGACTACATACAGAAAAAGCACTCTCACGCCCGGAGAAGGGGTCATTCCGACAGGGGGGACGCGTCCCCCCAACATTGTTTAAAAAACTGTTTTGAACTTTAGAACTTTTAATCATAAAAGATTGCCAATTTTTAGAACATGATCTTATTTAGAGTAAGGAGTAAGTTGAAGCAAGTGAGAGAAAGGGAAAACATTATTCCATCAAAAAATTATGCTTCTAGCTAAAAAAAAATAATAATAATGTAATGAGAATGAGACCCCCGACCACAGAGTACTGGAACAGAGAGTCCGTGGCCTGGAACAGAGAGTCCGTGGCCATAGGCGCTAATGGAAATCGAAAAGTTGGATGGATGTGGGGCTTTTTTGGCGCTGTGATCACACCTACGTCACGGAAGGCGGGAAGAAAAAGGCTGATTGGGCAAGAAAAACTTTTTCCTTCTTTGAAAATAGCAGATTGAGTGACAGCCAATCACAGGTTCGGACACCAAAATGTATGCTGATCCATCTGTCAATCATTTATAGTTCCTCGTGGCGCCCTCATATCCATTCAACTTTTGAAAATGTCGTTTTGGACCCTCTGTTAGGATTTTTCTCTGTGCCCCCGACCCCCTCAAAAAAAATCCAGCTACAACACTGGTTAAAGCATAAAAAAATTTGATTTTGAAACTGTAATTTTATAACACAGAAGCTGTCACCGCATAGTATAAAGGTTCATATTCATCTCGGTCTACTACTTTTCGGCGCTGGCCGTTTCGGCGCCAGAAATAAAATGAAAGTAAATAGAACCAGTACCCTCTATAGCTTAGAAACCCCGAACACTGATTGCTGACGTCAGTAAGAGAAGGCTGAAGCTCGCCCCGCCTCTCCAATCAGGGATCTTACCTTCTGAAGCTGAGCCTCTTAACTACAGAGGATAATGCCACTGATAGCTACTGAGCCTCTCAGCCTACCTCTGATTGGAGAGGCGGGGCGATTTTCAGCCTTCGCTTGCTGACGTCAGCCATCAGTGTTCAGGCTTTCTAAGCTATAGAGGGTACTGATAGAACTCTTTCATAATCCATCTAAAAATCCGGAAACGGAAACCGGAATTCATCTCCATAGACGCTAATGGCAACTTTTTTAACATGGGATAAATTTCTGATTTTAAGGGGGGCATTTATCCCCAAATCCCCCCCCTCAAGGCGGCTTTAGACCATCACGCGGTTCACGACAGCGATTCTGCGACATCCGGTTCGCGACAAAAAATTGACCCATGTTCAGTTCCCAAAACGGACGGGCCCGTCAAAAATGGTCAGTCTCTTTTTCAGAAGTTTCATCTCCAATCAAATTCTGAAACATGAGAAAACAACCCACAACCCCTTCCCAACGTGACCACTTCCCGCACACTGGAAAAAGCTACCAATATTTCTTGCTATGGCATTTTATGCACCAAAATGAGTTAAAACCCTGTTATTTTAAGGTGAAATTTTGAAAAATTTTCTGGGGGAGAACCCCCTGGTACTTGTAACTCTATTATTACAACCTTATTTTATATTAAGTTCGTCAAAACGCGGAAATTCTACCATAAAACCTATATCCGAAATTCGAATGAGGCGCATCAAAACGAGTTGAAAAAGAGGGTTTTTACTTTAATTTCCAAAAAATTTTCTGGGGGAGGACCCCCAGTCCCCCCTTTTAGTAGTATGAGCAGGATAACTCCACTACCCTTTCCATATTAAAATCAAAAAGAAGATTCAATTGGACTTTGGAAATTCTTAGCCCTCCCCCAAAACCAAATCCTGGATCCGCCCCTGCAGGCAGAATTTAATGAAATTCGGTTTACAGGGGTTTTTTGAGGGTGCTCTCTCCGAATCTGTAATAATAAATAAAGTTTTCAGTAGAATAAAGTAGTTATAAATGCTACTCCTTCTCAAGCAAACATTGTCCTCTAGCGGACTTAAGTTCCTATGAAAATCTTGTTGGTCATGGCATGACAGACATGCATGCTAATTTTCTACTCGACCTTTTGAGATACCCTGTATATTTTACTTAAGGGATACTTTGTGAAATGTAAATTCCTTATTATCTCTCTATTCTAAAAAAAAGTTTTTGTAAATGGTTTCCAGAGAAAGGCTTTTTAATTACTGATCCGTATAACATGTTTTTGGTATCAAACTGTTCGGATTCTTTTGAGGATGTGCAAAGTGCCTTTAGAATTTCTAAAAAAATTCTCAATTCTAAGATATTTCCATTTTTCTGGATTACGGATAAGGTTGCAGTTAACAGCAAGAAACTGTCGTACAATTTATTATACCTCCAATCACAATGACCAACCGACGCTACTCATTAACGATGAAAATAATTCCTTTCACGCTTTGAAAATGCGCTTCAAAATATGTACTTTCTAAATAAAATATTTTTAAAAGACTGATAAGAGTTTTCCAGAAACTCACAGATCTACTATTCAAGTATAGAATTTCACACACCAAAATTAATTGTTTGTAAACATTGAGTGCAATGTAGATTTTGTCTCTTATCATTTTTAATAGCTTAAATAGTATTGTTTAAAAAGTCTGTTTTAAAACTAAAACTTGAATGATAAAACACTAGATATTTTGACGAGTTACTAGGTACTATATTAAATTTAACAGATTCATTGCTGAACGTTTTTGTAAATATTGAATAAAAATAGCACGAGCAGACTTGATGGATATTTTCAAGGAAAACGTGTTGATTAAATTATTGATAATTTAACCAATAAATATTCTAACTTTTAAGAGAGTGTGCTTCAAGAAAGTTGGTTGAAGTTTTTCTACTAATTGTTATAACGAATGTTTTATAAATAAATAATTTTAGTGAGCAGGGTTTTGTGGGGATTGCGAAGCGATCCGAAAGGCCCTGCGTCAGCAGTTAACGGGGGTTGGCGAGCGATAGCGAGCAGGGGGCGGTAGCTCCCTAGTACTTCAAAAAAATTAAAAAGTTAGGGGGCCCGTAAAAAAATTTTGTCGGGGGGCCCGGTAGAGTTATGGGCGGCCCTGCTTATTCAAAAGGTATAAAAACTCACAGGAATAACAGAATATACCTAGAATTGTTTAAGTAAAAAAAAGATACCCATTTTAAAGAGAATTAACCTAACTTTAAAATAGTGTAATACATTATACCTCGATTTTTAAAATTTGAAACTAAAAATTTTAACTTTAATTTATTTAAACTTATTACAAAAACACTACATAATTTAAAATATTCTCTGACTATCATCTGTTTTTTTTCAACTTCATGCAAAATATCAGGATGGGAGCTCTTCAGGATCGATCATATATTAAAAAATAAATTCACTGGGCAATTCTTCAGGGCACACCTCAAAATACACAATTTAGGTAAAAAAAAAATAGTGCACATCATGACATTTCGGTTTTTTTATCACCATTTACAGATTAAGAATGAAGAAAATAAGAATTCATAGAATTATTTTAATAGTTTAGAAAGCAAAAAATGTTTTAAAATTATACCTCACATGACTATTCAAGTAAAAGTAATAAAATAAACATAAATCCTCCATCTTGTAAACCCTCAAAAGCAGTGAAAAACTTTAGCGTTTCATCTTTTTAACATGATTTCACAGAGATCCCATCCTGAAATTTTTAAAAATTATAATGAAGTCTTTTATTCCTGATTTCTATGGTTTGAATAACTTGAATCAGACTCAACTAATTAGGAAAAAACTTTTTATTTCAAAAACACATAACTAAAGACATTTTAAAACGTTTGAAAAGAGGAAAGGAGATTTCTTCGATACCAAAATCCCGAAAACGGCTATTACGTCTTGGAATACTTATTAATTTTCATTTCATTTAGTTAAATTTCTACTATTCTCAACACATACTTTGATCTTAAGGATCAAATCCTCATTTTCTAACTGAGAAATAAACAGTTAACACATAATAACTTTTACACATTTATTTTAAGCATGTTCCTGTTGATGGTAAACATACAAATATGGAACTTTTCAACATGAATGAATTGATCCTATAAATTAAATTTAACAGATTCATGTGCCACTATTGTATATCATATCATTATTTGTCTAAAATTTCTTTTCATTCATATTATTATTTGTATTAAAAACTTTTAATTAGTAAAAGCTTTAATATGGAAGAGATGGTCTGGGGGTTTCTAACTTAAATTTTTTTTTAATTTTATCTTTAAAAAGAAGACTAAACAAAATTTTTGTATGTAAGAATTAATGGTTTTCAAAACATTTTGGTGGTTCAGGAAATAACCTCATGTGGTCCAAATGTGGACAGTGGTCGCCAGTTGCCAACCCTTAGGTTAGGGTTAACACACTTTTTTCTACTTGTGGCAAAAGCTTGCCAACCCTAAACTCAAGTAAAAAAATGCAGCTTACAAATACCAATATTAACACATTTAGAATTTTAAAAATAACAATATTAAGTGAGTGGTGTCCCCAGTTTTTATCAAGCTTATAAAAGCCCTAGAATAATAAAAATGAAATAAAAGATTAGTAGTATAAACAAAAACCCTACAAAATTAATCAATAAATTGGAAAAACACATGAACCACCACCTACATTTAATAAATTTGCACACAAACACAGAACATACACAGTATTAAATAATTGCAAAAACTACTAAATAAAACAACATGAACACATAAAAAGTAAAACAAAGTTGAATGCTCAACTATTCCTGAGAACTAAAATAGTACATATAAATTTGTATTTGCTAAATCAATATACAGGGTGTTTCAAAAGTCTGTTTCGCGGCTTTTATTTGGAAACAACGTGTCCTAGGGTCATGGAAGTAGGGTGTATCTCTATGTAAGTGACCCTGGAGAATCCATTGAGATGACTTACAGCGTGACTAGCGGTGAAATAAAAAAGTTAAAAAAATTAATTTACAAACTAAAGAAGATAGAGCAAAAACCTTAGTGAGAGTATTGCTGCCTTGGTTATGAAGAACTCACTGAAAAAATTCCATGAAAATATCGTGAATATTCTCAGAGATGTTAGCATGAGAAAATAGCACTTTCAGGCCTCAAAAAAGAAAAGGTTCGCAAATGGGCCAGTTTTTTTTTATTTTTAGATTAAATTTTGCCTTCATTCAACTAAAAAAACCCAAAACTATACAATAACACTGAAAAATTTTCAAATTTATGAATTTTTCCTTTTTTGAGGCCTGAAAAAGTGCTATTTTCATATGCTGATCTCCGCGAATATTCACGATAATTTCAAGAATTTTTTCAGTGATTTTTTCATAATGTTGGCAACAATACTATCACTGAGTTTTTTTTCTCTATCTCCTTTGTTTTCTAAATTAATATTTTTAACTTTTTTATTTTCCACTAGGGGCGCTGTAAGTCATATCAATTGATCACTTACCTAGGGGTAGATGTTACTTCCATGACCCTAGGACAGGGATGGCGAACCTATGGCACGCGTGCCACCCAGTGGCACGCGACTGGTATAACGGTGGCACGCGACATTCCTTAAAAATGACACAAAAGAAACCTTTAGTTCTGGACCAGAGATTTCTTACTAGTACCTTAAAACTAATCATAATCAATATTAGCTTCAGAACACTTTTAAGCCTCCTGAAATTCAAAATTTTCTTGGGGGAGGACCCCCGAACCCCCCACTCACCTCTAAGGTGCCATTGGGCAGTTCAAATATTACTTTTTTTTAAAAATATGGCTTTATTGGAATAAAGTTCACTATGAATTCAAATATTATGTAAATATATTTTATTGGTCATTTTGGACCCCCTTTTCCCAGCAAAGGTAAGCAAATCACGACTGCCCTTATAAAGGAAACTGGCATTTGGCCGTTAGAAAACAAAATCATGGATGCAAAAGGAGCCTGATTACTTTACACAAGGGCGGGTATATAAGGGGGCAAAGGGGCCTCCCCCCCTCCGAAATTCAGACAAGGTATACCAACACCAACACAAGTTCAATCCCAGTTTTTTGGGGTGAAATTTTCAAAAAATTTTCTGGGGGAGTGCCCCCAAACCCCCCTTTTCTACGTGAAACATTATTATTCACAAACTTTTTTCTAAATACTCATGAAAATCAAAATCCTAATTTAAAATGTATGTCCAAAATTCGGACTAGATGCACCAAAAACTAGTTCAAAACCATGCTTTTAGGGACAAATTTCCAAGAAATTGTCTGGGGATGGACCCCAGACTTAAGTCGGAACTTCATTATTGACAACATGAATGAGAGGAACTGAAGAATAATTGTTGGCCCCTCCCGAAATAAATTTCTATATACACCCTGAATTTATGGCCCACCACTAGACTTGTGCCTTCGATTGGAGCCCTTGAGTACTTGTAAGTTGGAAACTTCTGTCCTGAACTATCGACCCTCAAAGGCGCGGATTTCCTTTTCCAAGGGTTTAAAGATAATTTATTAAAAAAATAACAAGTGGCACACTTGACACCTGAAAATCATAAACCTTATTATAAATGGCACACTAATCGAGAAAGGTTCGCCATCCCTGCCCTAGGACATGTTGGTTTCAAATTAAAGCTGCAAAACTGACTTTTGAAACACCCTTCATATTATATACTACGGTACTATACACAGTATACACTTTTAAGAATCAAATAATCACCATGGGATTACAGGAGAAAGGCAGTTTATCAAAAACAGCCTAATTACTAAAGGGTCTAAAATATTTCATAACACTGTACTGAAATATTTTAGTTTCAACCGCTGTTATGGTGTTAGCTTTGAATTAAATTTAAAACATAGGAAATAAATTCAATCATTTAATGGAAATTTAATAGGTATCAAATGGAAAAAAAAATATTTTAAATGTTTGTCACATACGATTGCTTTTAAACTTGGTGAAATATTGGATTTGCTCGAAGGTTGGCACTTTACTACCGCTTTTTAAAAAAGATTTGTAACTTCGTGCCTTTCTCATGAAAGCTCACATTTGTACTTTCAAGTATCAAACAAATTTTTTTAACCTGATTATCAGCACTGTAACTTTAAAGATGTGCAACTTTTAAAGATTCCAGTTCCATATGGAACTTTAAATACTGATACTAAAAAGTTTCAATTTTACCGTTCCCATACATCTCTAATAAATACCACAATCCCATAAACAAATCACACATAAAATAAATTCTATATTTCTTTAAAATAATCGCAGTACAATGTAACTAGGTAATGAAACAGTTTATACATTTCAGACCTATTTTTTGTAACTATTTTATGGAAGTGGTTATAAGAAAAGCATGCACCATATTTGAAAGATCAGTTTACTCCGATAAAAAAAGGAAGGGGTTAAAATGAAAAACAGTTGGGGAGAAGTTATCTGAAGAAATATGCGGGCATTTTTAATAATGCCAAAAATACAATTGAACTTTAAAAACAGATTTTTAACAAACTTTTTGACATTCCTGGAATAAAAATCCCAGGAGATTTTAGTAGTTAACATTTTATAACACATGGCTTTTACTTTGGTATACTTATTAGCATATAAGTTAGCATAATGCACACACACAGCAAATATGGACTTAAGTCATAATCTTGCATTTTGAAATTGGTTTGAATGATGTCAGACCAATATACAAGCACAATATGAAAACTCAATTTTCACAGCTTTTTAAAAAAGGAGGTAAAAAATTTTTTTAATGTGTATCTTTATGGAGAGATCAATAACAACTTGGCAGTGATTCAAGTGGCTTTTTAACAAAACTGTTTATTTCAGGCAATCTGGGGTTCAAATTTGAATATTAATTGATGCCTTAACTCAAAATAGCCAAAAATTGAGCTATATCAGATTGTACCTAGAGCAACAATGTGCTAACCCTGTATTCTATGCAGTTGAGTTTATTGTGTTATAACCCGTACCATGTCATTCACCTGGTTAATAAAAGTTTATATTCTCATCAATGTTGTTACGCTTTGCAGTGCCTTCTCTTGGCAACAGTTAGGTGAAAGGTGAACAAGTTTTATGGTAAAATAACGCTGTGTGATTGGCTAAGTTTTATGAACTCGCTGGAGACACACATGCAGAATGGGACCTTCACAAAGGTGTCCCCCTCTTCTACCAGGTCTTGAAAGGACCACGATGGGAGTGACTAGCATGACAAATACATAGATATAGTTGCAACCAATGAGCATCATTCTTGCCAAAGATAGTCTGTCATGCATGCCCAAAAATCAAGGTTGGAAAAAAACCTGGTTTTAATGGGTTTTTTTTTCGTTTAAAACATGTTTTATTTGTTTATTTTTTACCCTCAACACAGAAATGCTAAAAAAAATATGACTTTCAAAAAATTAAATTTTGTTTTCAAAATTGAAATTAGATTAACAGAGCTATACTTTCTAAATACAGTACAAACAGTCTGTCCTTTCTAATGATCTTTGTAAGCTTTCATCACAGAATCTGGCTGTTTTTTAAGCAATGTACCACTATGCCATGGGGATTTGTTAGCTTGTTACCCAGGCCTTATATTTCACACCAACTTTTCAAACTTTGGGTGACCCACACAGGAAAATGGAGAGTTCCTTGCATAAATAAAAGGCATGTGTTTTAAACAATGTTTGTTTTGCCTTGTTTTAAACAACGTAACAACCCTGCTGAAAATAGAGTAATACGACTTCCAACCAAATTTACCTGCTCAAGATTTGCCACATGATATCTGTTTTTTTAAGAGGATAAGAATACGAAAAAGTCCAAAACCCCAGGTAATAACATGATAATGGGTTAGAATATTTGCATAGAATACGGCCGTAAGAGTCGATACACAGAACAATGACATTATATAGGTCTAAGACAATTCTCTACTTTTTGAACCATGATAAACATAGCTCATCATAGAGTAAAAGAGAAAAGTTTGCAATGAAATGTTGATCGATAGGTTGGAAAATCCTCAGATTTTAAGACATGTGTCTACCTAGAAAGAACAAAAGGGTAAGAATTTGACCAACGTGAAACACTAAAAAAATGTCACAAATACAAGGTATTTTATGAGTAGAAATTTTCAATCCAAAATTCATTTAAAAACAAGATTTCAAATGTTAATGGCTCATATGGGCAAATTCATGAAGACCAAAGCGGGCCAAGTTGTCCCTCTGATAGCTATGGAAGTATCTTTAATCACAAAAATACATACTTATTTAGTCATTGAAAGAGAAATTACCTTTCATAAGCAAAATTCCTGGATTTGGCATTCAATACCTTCTTCTAGAAATCCTTTTTTTCAGAGGAACCTGAAGATTAAATATTTTTATATAAGAGTTTCAGAATTAGTAACTCTATTGCTGTCCAAAACTTTAATCAACCCATGAATTAATAGTAAATCTTTAAGGAAAATAGTTTTAAAATATTTGTTTTTTTTTATAGTAGTTGTATATTTCAATAACACACAATTATCTCTTAAGGTGCAGTAATGTAGATGTGCAAGAATAAAGATAATTTGAATGCTTTTAAGCCTGTTAACATTTTATAACACTTAGTTGTAATACCCAAGTAAACAGAATTTTTTTTAGTATAGGAGCTTACAGTTTTATGCTTATACATTTGCATTCCAAACCTATGATTTGTAACATAAATTTTCAAAAATTAATAGCAGAATTTAAAATTGCTAAAGTTGAAAGCAAAGAAACTATGGGTCCCACATTAAACCTTTCTTTGAGTTATCCTTATAAAACTAAATAAAAAAAACAAGAAAATGATCTAGTATAAGATGCATAGATATATTAAAATTAATACCGGCCAATATGTCTGTATGTGTCCATGATTAGTCTCATTCAAAGTAAATAAATATTACTTACCATATATACTCCACAATCAGTAGCTGTATTGGATCTTCTAAAAAAAAAAACGTTGTTCGCCTGGTGCTTTAAAAGTTCAGCAAATTACCTTGATTCTGCTTCACTTAGATACTAGTTTAAATTTTATAAAAGCAAAGGGAGTCATTTTAATAACATAGAATAACTTTTTTTAAATTTTATAAAATTTAAATCAGGAAAGAAAAATTTATTAGTACTAGAAATTAGGCAAAATTTTGTTTATTATAATGGCGTAATGAAGAATTAGACCGCCTCATATTAGCTTAAGGTGATACAATGGCAAAGAAGCCTCTTTGAAATAAACTCTTCACATATTTTCCTTCAATTGGACATAATAAAATATTGTCATCTAAAACTGGAAAATCCTTCTGAAATGCCAATATAGAAGAACTATGATAAAACAATCGGCACTTCTATCAATGGTTGTTGTATTGCATAAGGTCCTATATATCCTCTCATTGGGAGGATATAGTTTAGCATTAATGTGCAATATCAAAGATAATTTTAATATACATCATACAAACAAAAAAATATGGTTGTGGTAAAACTTACAGGTTCATTAAATTCTTAAGGCTATATTAAGGTTGGGGGAAAATGTGCTGATATCAATTTATTATACTCTGTATATTTATGCATGAATGGTGTGATTTGCTTTTATAGTAGTGAGATCCTCCAATTTCATAAAACTAAATTTAAAAATAATGAAAAAATTACTAATGTGTGAAATGAATAAACAATTACCACACCCCTTTCAAGAACATCATACCTCAAAATTTGTGATTTTTAGTTATTGTTTTCAGAAACCCCTGAAAGAGTAGTGTAACCCTGCAAGATCGTCATACCTATATGCTGCATTGTAAAAAGTTCAATCAGATGCTTGATATTTTTTTCAATATATTTTAATTTATTTTTGAAATCACTCTCCTGAAAAATCAGGTTTTTTGACGTTGTTGAAAGGTGTGAGCAAATTAAAAATAATTTCAAATAAAGATGTATGCAAACAGATTACTCATAAAAAATTCCTTTAATTTCAGAGTCAGAATTAATGGCAGCACCCACCTGGATGTAAAGTTACAAGATAAAAAATGAGTACAAATTCAATGTTATATCATATCTAAATATCTTTCGATGCTCAAACTTTATTAAGCTACATGGAAATCAACAGAAGGTTTCTACTTTTATAAGAAATTTTTACTTACGTTTTAATAAATTAGGGAAAAGGGTTCAAAACTTCTGGTGATGATAAAATTCCCCTTACCTTTCATTCCAATGCCTCCAACATGAAAGATGACTTATCTCAAAAACTATACTGTGGGATTTATTTCAAAAGTGTAATAAGTCGAAGAATTTCAAAATGATGTTCATTTAAGTATTATTGGCTTTAACTAAAATAAACCAAGGCATTTTAGAGGATTCTTTTTCTCTTTAAGCAATACAATTTAATAATTAAATTTGTATAAATTCAATTTTTAAAGAATATATATGTATATATAGTATATTTAGAATTTTACTTTTGCTTTAAAATTTGAACGAAATTATTTCATTCATTCCAAGAAAGAGTTTGATTTCAGACACATAAATAACCAAGGTTGCTGAACTGCATTCCTTATTGTCATTTTTTTTTGTTCTTTTCTATTTTAACACCTCAATTATACGCTTTATTTCTGGATTTTCTTCTTCCATATCTTTATGCTGTTTTCTTTGAAATGTAAAAAAAATATAAAAAAAGAAAATGCTGTGTTAGTAGCTTCTATTTAGAAATATTCAATTACTTGATTTTTGGGAAGTTTCAAGCGATCCTCCTCTTCGTCTTTTTGTCCCGGGAAAATACGAGGACTCTTGGCTAGCATCTGGTCATCATTCTGCCTCAGCCGTAAAAAGCAAGGAGAGATTGAGAGATGCAATACAATGAGGACCAAATGAAATTTTGGACCATATTTTAGAAGGTGACAATGGTGACTTTCAGCTTAATTTAAAACTTAGATTAAGCTGAAAGTCACCATTGAAATGTCTTTTTATTGTTTTATTAGGAAGAGTGGTGTATCTTTAAAACACTTCACATTTGTTTTTAACGAGTTATTTAAATTGGATTTAAATTTTTTTAAATACTTTGAAATAGCAAATTTCACTAGTGTCATTTTTTAAAAATTTAGTCTGTCTGAAAATGAAATATTGAGAGTCATTTTACATCAAATTTGCCAAAATGTGTTGTACTCTATTTTAAATTCTACCATTTAAGGACTTTAACTACACATTCTCTACTCCTCAAATTTGACAAAATATACAACACTAATGGTTCATTGATGATAAGTGATAAGCCGTCCCTCCCCTACAAGAGGCACCCTGTTGGGAAAAAATACAACCCACTGTACATAAAAGGTGTTCCACAAAAAAAATGTACAAAAAATTCATCTTATAAAATAATTAAGTTATAACACTCTTCCCAATCTAGTACAACACATTTGAATTTATTTTGTAAATTTAAATTTGAAAATAAATGCTTTAGATTTTGTAATAAAAAGTATTCACTTTTTTAGTTTTTAGAGCAATAATTTTACCCTTCTGGTACCTCTTTTTAATAAATATATTCCAGAACCTCTTTTTCGAAAAATAATTAATAATCTATTTTTGGGGTCTTCTATCCCGCGAGACCCTTTCATCAGGCCCGCGGATATCTTTCTATGTATGTACGAAAAAAGTCCTAAACTTAATTAAAATGGTGTCTTAAAACATATCGCATCCAGTGGAGTTTTTTTAAATGAATGGTTCAAAATAATTCTTACTAAAAGATAAAACTTTTTTATTACAAACAGTCTAACATTTGGCTTTGAATTTTTCAGGGTAATGCACCAAGTATTATTTTATAAGAATCTTTCATGAGTTACTCACAGATGTTGAGGTTTGCACTTTCTTAACTTCTTGGTATGTCACAACTTCAATGGTTTTATGATATCCTTCCTGAGATACCTAAAACAAAAATAAGAGTGCAATATTAATTATTTTCATCATTGATTGATGTGTTAACTTTGATCTTCAATTGAGAACTAACAAAAATTATGTATTTAAACTTTTTGACTCAAATTTAAAAAAATAATGTAGTTAAACACAGGGAGGCAGAAAATGTTTTAGGGACCAATATTTCCCCAGAACATAGGCACCGACTTCATAGGGTTTGAGGGGGCTTGAGCCCCCCCAATGTTTGAAGAAGGGGGGCTAAGCCCCCCCAATATGCTTAGTAAAAATCTACTTATTTTCTTTCATGAACTAAAGAAGGCAATGTATTGGACGTCGTTCTTTTGGTCCCGTTCACTTGGTCTTCACAAAGGGTCTCAAAATGACTTAAAACACTACTTTCTAGGGTAAAAATTTTTAAAAAAATTTGGGGGAGGACCCCCAAACCCCCCCTCAAATTTTAAAATATATTATGTACTGTTTTCCCCTGAAAACTCCGTGATTTTTGAGGTGTGATCCTCCTTTTGTGTAACATAAGAAGAAAGAGTATAAAAATGAATTTAAACACTATTTTTAGGGACAAATTTCCAAAAATTTTGCTGTTTTATATACTGGGTTTCTTTGAAAATTCTGCTTCCTAAAATGAGCCCTCTGCTCTAAGGGTGGAACCCAAATAGGCTTCAAAAAGAGATAAAACGCTATTTTGTGGTGGAAATTTCCAAATTTTGGGGGGAGGCCCTCAAAATATCGCTTTGCTTGGAATTTTCAATGTTTATAAAATTTTGAAATTATTTTCAACAAAATTAATGTAAAATGTGCAAGTCATCTAACACTTGAAGTAAAAAAGAACTCGTAAGTAGGTACCTCAAAAAAATATTTAAGTCAAAATCCCACCCGAAACAAAACTCAAGTTACGGCTTTGTGCAGTTGATTTTAAAAGCGATATAAATCTACTTTTATACTTCGCGATAGGTATTTAATTTTTTGTGTTCGATTAAATTTTAAAAAATATTGTGCTGCTTTTTATTTGAATTTTTTATAGCAGTAGTCCACAGACCGCCGAGGGTCCTCAGCACCTTCCTAGAGGGTCCGCGAGTTACCTTTTGATAGTTTCAAAATTAATAACACTAGTTTAAAGAGACAAATTTCAAAAATATTTCTAGGGGAGGACCTCTAGCCCCTCTCGAAATTTTGACGTCTCTAGTTGTAATATTTTCCTTAGAAATTCTATGTTTTACAAGGAACTTCTCTTTTGGGGGAACCAAAAATGTCTAAAGAAAAGCTGTAACACTACTTTTTTGAGGCAAATTTTCAAAATTTTTCTGGGGGAACCCCCATACCCCCTATTATACTTCGAGTAAGTGTAAAATTTTAACATAATGTGGAATATGATTTGAGTACTACTTTTAAGGAATCTAAAACTTTATGTATAAATATACTCCTTAGGGGTACTTTAGGAATAAGCCTTTTGGTCTTTGGATGTTCAAAATCTTGGAAGGGGGCTATGTCCAGCATTAGTGGCGATCGAAAGTTTAAGGACTGCTTTTATATGAAATAACTAATATCTTTTGTCTAGTACTGCGCTCCCCCAATATTTGATAAAAGTCAGCGCCTATGCCCCAGAACATAAGTTGTTTTGGTCCAAAATTTTCCAAATTAAACTAAATCATAGTTTTTCCAGCATATCAATCAAAACCCAAGGAAAAGCCAGCTTCCAAGTATTCACCGAGGAATATCGTAACTCCAAAGTTTTCACCTAATTTCCGTAAAAGTCGGAAGATATGTCTAAACAAAAATTTGCTTGTCATTAATGACATTTGGATGTAAAAATATTTTTCTTTATAAATTCGGGCAAAAATTTCCCCACAGCTGCCTGAATTTCACGAACCTTGATTGGGTATTCGGACATAACCTGCAATCCTCGTTAAAAACGTTCATAAAATAAATAATAAATTAAAATTTCCTGGTAATGAAATTTAAAGTTGTGATCATAATAATTTTTTATTCAGAGGAGCAACTGCTTCTCCCTATGCCCTCCTGGCTATGCCCATGTTTTCATTTCAGCTTTAAATGGAAAGTTTAGTTTTGAACTTTTTCATCTCGCAAGTAACAAATTTTCTTCTTCCAATCTCATTCAATGCGATCAAAATATCAGATAGACTGTTTTAAAAATAGATTTGTATGAACTTTTTACTTAACTCGGAAGTGCCCTTCAAAATATTACCTCTATTCAGTCATGCAGTCTTAATTATAAATCACTATACTTGTTGGTTTCTGTGAACAGGTCTTACAAATAGATATAATATACACTTATAAAAATTAGAAAACTTAGAAAATATTTAAATTAGAGAACTAAGTTTTTTATACAATTATTGATGATAATTAACCTTTTGAATCATAATTGACAAAAAAATGCAAAAGTATCTAAAAACTATCCGATTCCGAAATCAATAAAGATATAGAATTTGAAAGGTATCATGCAATCACGCACTAAAGTCTTAAAGAGAAAAAAAATTCTAGAGTGAGTTCATACCCATATTCCAGTAGTTCTAAACAGTAAAAAGGCTGAATTCTTGAAAATTAAAAATAATGCACTAATGAATGTGGTTTACGGCCACATGGTTTTTAATAATGATAATCTAATTAAAGGAAGTAGAAAAATCATATAGGGCAGGGATGGCAAACCTTTTTCGATTGGTGCGCCATTTATATTACAGTTTATGATTTACAGGTGTCAAGTGTGCTATTTGTTATATTTTTTATAAATCATCCTTGAACACTTGGAAAATGAAATCCACCTTTGATGGTCGATAGTTTAGAATCAAAGGCACAAGTCTAGTGGCGCGCCGTAAAGTAATCAGGCTCCTTTTCCATCTATGATTTTGTTTTCTAACGGCCTATAGTCGGTTTTCTTACATAATTATGAGGGGGTTGTGGTTTGCTTATCTTTGCTGATAAAAGGGGGTCAAAAATGACCAAGAAAATGGTTACGAAATATTTGAAAGGGCCCTAACAAGGTGTGAAAATACAATAGTTTTGAAACATTTAGAGGATATATAGGATTTTGCCCCTGCCTCTTTTAATAGTAAATTTTTTGTAAACTAGGGAGCTACCGCCCCCTGCTCGCTATCGCTCGCCAACCCCCGTAAACTGCTGACGCAGGACCTTTTGGAATTGCTTCGCAATTCCTACCCATTCCAACTCGCTGAACTTAATACACTTTTTAAAACAAACAATTTACAGAAAAAACGTCAACCAATTTTCCAAAAATACTTCACTAAATCCCCTCCATAAATAAATATCCCTTAAAAGTTTGAATATATATTAACTCGAACTTATCAAAAATTTAAACAAAATGTTTTTAAAAATATTCATCTTAATTATTTTTAATCTATGATTATAAAATTAACTAATTCTAATTGTTTATCATTATTCGGACCAAACGAAAACCATTATTTTTAAGTAACTCGTTAGTATAATATGCCTAGTGTTTATCATTCATATTTTTGTTTAAAACCAGACTTGTTAAACAATACCGTTTAAGCAATTGAAAATAAAAAGAGACAAAACATAACTCTATGTTTACAATTAATTTCGATAAAATCAGACAAAAATGGTGAAATTTTAGTATGAAATGTTGTACATGTAAGTTTTTAGAATATGTTTTTATCAGTCTTTGAGTGATATTTCATCAAGAAAGTACTTTATTAAATGGTGAAAAAACATGTTTCATCTTAAAATATAGCGCCAATCGGTCGTTGTGATTGGATGCATCTTAATTTGATTGACAGTACTTGCTTTGTAACTGCGACCTTATCCGTTATCTAAAAAATTGGAAATATTTTAAAATTGAGAATTTTTTTGAAAAATCGAAGGGCCTACTCGGAAATCCGGAAAGAATCCGGACATTTTGATACCATATATGTGTCATTCGGTTCAGTAATTAAAAAGCCTTTCTCTGGAAACCGTTCACCAAAAACTTTTTTTTAGAATAGAGAGATTTCCCTAAAACATAATAGTTAACCTCACTTTTGGATTCTGCCCCCTTATGATAATGTTGGTCTGAGCCCCCCTTACCCCTTGTTGCACTAAGGAGGAATTTCAATCTTTTTTAGGTATACAATTTTTTTCCACCATAGAAAACGACCAAAACTACTCCATAACATAATGAATGTGGGTGGGGGGAATTTTTTTGAATTTCAGCAAGCTAAAAAGTGTTTTGAAGAAGTTTTTGGGGAGTTATCAGGGGTCTTTGCAGGCTACCAGTAGGAAATCTCTAGTCTAGAACTAAAGTTTTTTACGTTATTCTTAGTGATTGTCGCTTGCCACCCAAATCCCGGTCGCTTGCCACAGGTTCATCATCACTGATATAGGGGAAACATATGAAATTTCAGGGGGTAGGCATATAAGGCATTTAGGGATGCTACTGCCCTCCTTACAGGCATAGTCAAAACTCAATATTGGGGCTATGTTTTAAAATACATTTAGGTATACATTTATGATTGTTCTATGATGTTAATCTCTTGACTTTTAAGGGGAGGGGGACTTCTTTGCTTTAGAACCTTCTTGGACTTCAATTACATAAATTATCATTAACTGAGAAAAAGTATTTGTCTCACTCAAGAAATTTAAATATTATGTTACCAGCGGATTATTCTTCAAGCAGGTTTTTGTATGCCGTTCTTTATCTCCGTCTTGGCATGGCTTGCTACAGTAAGCAGCATTAATGCAGCATACTCTATCTGCCGATTTAACACAAACATAGCACTGCAAGATAACAAAGAAACATTATAAATATACCAATAATAACTGGATCATTGTACCCATTTTTAAAATTGATCATTCAATATCTACTAAAGGTTTTAATACTAAATATTAATAGTACCACACATAGAATGTGATATATACTAAAGTTTTAAATTTCAGACTGACTTTCACTCCTGTTATTCTGAACCGCTCATTGTATAACAATGCAGATAAAGTACTAGCCTCTGTTTTGACATTAAACCGTGAATATATTTAGAATTTTTTGAACATTCTACTTGGATTCAAAGATAGCTTGAATAAACCTTAAAGCCATGGGCCATTACAAATCTCATTGACAGCAGCATGTTTAACACCACAAATCAAGAGGAAAGTCGTATGTTTTCATTGTTTTTTATGAGTATTAATATGATTTACATAATAAACATAACAAAGAAATTCAATGATTGACTATACATACAAATAAATTTCTTTTAGCTTCATCTATGGACTCCCTTTCAAGTTCTTTTCTTTGTTCAATATTTTCAAGTTCTTTTTTTAGCTCGATACATTCAGCTTCCTTCATCCTTAATTTTTCTTGACATTTTTCTAGCAACAATTCTTTTTCACAAAGGCTATTCACATATTCCTTTTCTTTTATTTTCAACTTCTCACTAAAATCAATGTTAATGTTTCTTACCAGCATTTCTAGACAAAAAAAAGTCAAGAATCAAGAACAAAAAATAAATCAGTTTTAAAAACCACAAAAAATGCAACAGCTTAAAGAAAGCATTTTAAGGTTTAAGCTATACTTCATTTCTCCTTATGTTCTCCATACTTGGATAATATAGACGTGCAAAGCCAAATGTAGAAAATTTTAGGATTTTGCAGAAAATCTTTTTAAATATTGTAAGTTTTGGATAAATAAATTGATTTTTCTTACTGTTCTAGCTTAAGAAGCATTATCACAGTATCTAGGTAAATTAAATGACTAAATGGGCATTGCCATATTTAAAGAAATTGGGGCACTTATTTAACCTACAGAAAATTTTGACATTCTCAACTACCCCCTGTAAATAATGCACACCGTAAACTATCTCATCAGGACATTACGGGGATGGAAAGAAAATACCAGGGGAAATTTAATTGTACTACAATGCCGAACTATTGTTGAATACTCCGTTCAGCCATTCTTGTTACACTCACTCACAAGGGAAAATGTACCAGGAGGAGCCTCAGGGAGGAAAAATAATAAATTAGGGAGTTTTTTAGATCACTTTTGCTTAGTTTGACAATCTCCTAAATAAAATACTAATTTAAATTGACCTTAAAGAGCCACCCCAAGAATACTGTTTTTATAGGAACTACAGGCATTTTTTTTGTTTTTGTTTTGAGGGGAGGAGGGTTTGGTTCAAAGTTATAGATGTTTATGTTTCACTCATGTATTGTGCGTAGTATTTTTTAACACCCTCTAATTATAGTTTTTAATCTTTTTACACTTAATGAAGAAATCTACTTGTTCACAATATACCTTGTCTATACTAAAAAGAGGGGGGCAGGGCCGCCCATAGGGGGCAGCAACCCCGACAAATGTCGGAGGGCCCGGAGCTTTAGGGGCCCGGGCCTACGAGTTCCACTTTGTCTACTAGATGTTTTTTTTTTATTTTCCAAATAAAAATTGAACTCGCTGAATTCATATATCATTTAGCATCAGTGGCGGATCCAGGATTTGGTTTTGGGGAGGCTAAGAATTTTCATTATCCAATTAAATCTTCTTGTTAATGGTAATACGGAAAAGGTGGTGAATTATTCTACTCAATCGACTAAAAGGGGGGTCTGGGGGTCCTCCCCCAGAAAATTTTTGGAAATTTAAGTCAAAAACCCCACTTTTCAACTCGTTTTGGTACGCCTCATCCGAATTTCTGGTATAGATTTTTTTCGTTTTCACAAACTTAGACGTAACTAACATATTAGACGTTTTGGGGGGGCTTCAGCCCGAAAGCCCCCCCCGTAGATCCGCCACTGTTTAGCATATTCAGTTCCCGAAACGGACGGGCCCGTCAAAAGTGGTCGGTCTCTTTTTCAGAAGTTTCATCTCCAATCAAATTCTGAAACATGAGATAACACAACCCCTTCCCCACGTGACCACTTCCAGCACACTGGAAAAAGCTACCAATATTTGGAGGGCTCAGAATTAAAATGGACCAAGTCCACTTTTTGTCATTTTTGAGTTAGCAACGCTATAATAACATGCACAAAATATGTAAAATTTCAGTGCAATAATGAACCAAGTCCTAGTTCTGATAATATCCGCTTGGCAGCAGCAAGTTCTGTTGCGTTAACATGTAATTTCCTATGAAGCTTTAACTTTAAAAGTCTGTAGCTCAAAAGTAGCTAAAGTGGACTTGGTCCATTTCTATTCTGAACCCTCCATTTCTTGCTATGGCATTTTATGCACCAAAATGAGTTAAAACCCTGTTATTTTAAAGTGAAATTTTGAAAAATTTTCTGGGGGAGAACCCCCAGACCCCCTTGGTACTTGTAACTCTATTATTACAACTTTATTTTATATTAAGTTCATCAAAACGCGGAAATTCTACCATGAAACTTATATCCGAAATTCGGATGAGGCGTATCAAAACGCGTTGAAAAAGAGGGTTTTTTTACTTTAATTTCCAAAAATTTTCTGGGGGAGGACCCCCAGTCCCCCCTTTTAGTAGTTGGAGCAGGATAACTCCACTACCCTTTCCATATTAAAATCAAAAAGAAGATTCAATTGGACTTTGGAAATTCTTAGCCCTCCCCAAAAACCAAATCCTGGATCCGCCCCTGCAGGCAGAATTTAATGAAATTCGGTTTACAGAGGTTTTCGAGGGAGCTCTCTCTGAATCTGTAATAAAAAATGAAGTTTTCAGTAGAATAAAGTAGTTATAAATGCTACTCCTTCGCCGGCAAACATTGTCCTTTAGCGGACTTGGGTTCCTATGAAAATCTTGTTGGTCATGGCATGACAGACATGCATGCTAATTTTCTACTCGACCTTTTGAGATACCCTTTATATTTTACTTAAGGGATACTTTGTGAAATGTAAATTCCTTATTATACTTCAAAAAATTAAAAAGTTAGGGGGCCCGTGAAAAAATTTTGTCGGGGGGCCCGGTAGAGTTATGGGCGGCCCTGGAGGGGGATCTGGCAGGCATGTGATTGCTCAAGAAAGAAAGAATCTGAAATTTTTTTAGAAGTGTCTAGATAAGTTACAGTGGTATAGAAATTTATTTCAGGAGGGGCCCAAATCCCTATCCCATACAACAGGTTCAATTTAGCTTTTTAATACTCTTTGGACTCAGAAATTTTTCGAAATTTGAGCCTAAAATACAGAGGTTTATTGTTTTGGTACACTTTATGTCTGCTCCGGAAACAAAATATTCCGATTTTTTCCCACTTTGAATATTAATTCAGCCCATAATTGAGCGGAATTCTGATTCTCAACACCTATAAAATTAGCGGAATCACATCATGGAAAAATCACATGCCTGCTCTGGGGGTCCTCCCCCAGAAAATTTTTGAAATTTTACTTTTGAGAGTAGAGATTTAACTCATTTGGAACACTTTTGGGCAACAACCTAATAGGATTGTTACCCATGATTTTCATGAGATGAGTAGAATTCAGGATTCCTAGATTTTGTTATTGGGGTGATGGGTATGGCATTGCTTCAGTGTATGATTATGGTTTCAGTGTGCAGTTAAAATTTCAATCAGATTCAAAATATTTTTTTCAATACATTTCAATGCACTTTTTAAATTTCAAATCAATCTCCTCTGAAAAATTAGGTTTTTCAAGATATGACGTTGTTGAAAGAGTGAGCGATTTGTTTTTGAATGGGAAAGAAGGTAGGAAAGTGCATTGGGACAACGAAACCCCACACTTGAAATAAACCACAGTGCGAGATTTCTGCCCGCCGCATGACATGCGTCTGTTACTAAAATGGGCCAATACGCATTGGAATAATGACATGCGACGACAACAGAGAAGGGGTTAAATGAGGGTTAGATAAAGAAACATGTATGAGTAAAGAAGGATGAACTTACGAGCATTTTGAGTTTTATCTCTTTCAGCCATTATTTCAGATTCACATTCCTCTCGAATCTTATCCCCATGCTGCTTCTTTTCCTCATCAAACTGACTACGCTGTTTCAAAATTTGCTTTTGAAGTTCTTCATTCTGTTGAGCAAGTAAAACTTCTTGCCGAGTTGGATGGTTGCATTTAATACTGGAGAAGTGTCGCAGCATTTTTTTTGAAAGAGCTATGACGTCCTACAAAAGAAAGAGGGTAATGGAAAGTGTGTCGTAACAATATACAAGTAATGGACTCCTTATTTGGCTTCCAAAACACTGAAATGTTTCGAAATTATTATTTTTTGCTCTGAATTCGCAGCGTTCAAAAAGGGGTTCGATCATAGCTGCCGCAGCTCCGTGAGGAAGGAGCAGCGAGTTCCTGTTCCGATGTTATTTGTTGCGAAAGAGAAAAAGAACCAATGTTCAGCGGAATACATTGTTTTCACGGTATAGATCTCTCGATTCCTGCATGAGTGGGTTAATTTAGGGAAAAAAGACCAAATTTTGAATAAATTGGATAGCAGCAAGAGTGCGAAGTCCATGAGTCAATAATATGGAATCTACTCTTCAGGCATGTGATTACTCAAGAAAGAAATTATCTGAAATTTTTTAGAAGCGTCTAGATAAGTTACAGTGGTATAGAAATTTATTTCGGGAGGGGCCAAAATTCAAATCCCCCTATCCCATACAATAGGTTCAATTTAGCTTTTTAATACTTTTTAGATAGGATTCCCATCTTACTAAACTCAATCTCAGAAATTTTTTGAAATTTGACCCTAGAAAACAGGGTTTTAAATCTTTTGGTACACTTTTATGTCCACTCAGGAAACAAATATTCCGATTTTTTCCCACTTAGAAATATTAATTCCGCACACAATTGAGCGGAATTCTGATTCTCAACACCTCTAAAATTAGCGGATTTCCGCTAATTAGAGGAAAAATCCCATGCCTGACTCTTACAACTTAAGCAGCAAAAAGATACTTATGAAACTGTCTGCGGTGCAGCAAACAAGTGTCACTTGACCAGAAATTAATTGATTCACGTAATTTTGTTCCAATACCGACGCAGTTTGGAAAATGTAGTCTTTTAGGGTGTTTTTTATCCATGATGAATTTTTCCGAGGGAGACTGTAATGTGGAATTTTTCCAACGACAGAGAGACAAAGGTTATTTGTGAAGGTACTACTGTAATTTCAAAAATTTTTAGAGGATACATTAACCCATTAACGCCCAAATTATCATTTTTTTGTGCGAATTTAATAAAAATCATGAATCTGGTGAATTTTGCCTTGAATATGAATATTATGAACAAATTTTGTGAAAACAGTCATTAGTTTCATTAAAAAATGCTGATCTAAAAATAGATCACTGCGCGTTCGGAGGATATTTTTTGTCACAGAGCTACGTAATAGTAGAACCTCAAAAAATCATAAAAAATATAAAATAAATAGGCCTATTAGTATTTTTCTTTAAAAAATGCGTATTTATTTATAAATATGTGGAAAAATAATGAAATAATTATAAAATTAAATAATTTACCCAAGATATATTACATGAATAGCCTATGTTGAAAGTAATAATAAGTGAAAAAGTGGGAATTGAACCAAGAACTTTAAATTTATAAGTATATTATAGAATTAAGCTTTCATAAAATTGTGTATTTAAGTTAAATAAATTGCATCAGGTTATTTTTTTTGTGAATTTTATGGATTAGTTTTATCATAAAATAATGATATTCACGAAATAAAATGTAACTTATTCAGCAACATTCAAAATTGCTGTGTGTTGAAGCTTTTCGCAGGCCTATTCCAATTAACTACTTATCCAATTAACTTACTCTCCTGCCATAACGGCAATTTTAAGGTTGTAAGAGCAGTTTTAGGGCAAATTTTAAAAAAATATTACAATTTTCAATTTGAGATTTTTACATCTCCTCAAAAACCTTTAATTGTCTAATAATTTTACCTATAATGTATTTTAAAAAGAATGCTTGCATTGAATTAAGTTGTAACAACAAATAAATGCGAATAAATTTGAGTACATAATACTATTTGCAGTCCTGTGATTTACTAAGTAATCAATCAAGATTGTCTACCTTCCATTCATCCACCAGAAGAAATTATAAAATTTAATTATCAATAATATAATAATCAATTTCTTAAGAAAATCAATATTTTTGTCCATCCTGAACATTACTGAGTATTCTCATATTCATTTTTTACAGTTTATAGTAGAAAAATTTGAATAATCGTATTGTAAGCAACACAGAAAAAATGAACGCCTGAACGCCCAGTGATCTATTTTTAGATCAGCAATATTGGGACGTAATTTTTCACTAAATAAATTAGTTTTCACAAAACTCTGCATTTTATCCTAATAGCTACATCTATAAAGATAAAATAAAATCTGAAAAGGATTCAATTGGTTGTATATTTTCATAGTTTTCTCGTAAAACATGAACCAAGATGAAAAAACTGCAAAATGAAACCCCTAGACAAAGTTCTGCCCATCACTGTAACAAAATAAATGTTGCAAACGAAAAAAACACATGATATTATTCTTAAGGAAGGCTTTCTCTTGCCATATGAGCAGTTTTGTTTTTGTGGGGTAAATTTAAGGTAATTTAAAAGACCATTTCTGACACTATGCTTAGCGATCTAAAAATAGATCAATGGGCGTTAATGGGTTAAATTTACCCTGTACAACTTTTAGCACAGAATATTATTTAAATTGGGAAGTCTTCTGCAAGAAAATGTATGTAAATTTCCTTCAAAATAGTGTTTCACCTAATTTTTTTTGGATACTCCCCCTTTTGACCCTTCACAATTTAAAGGTTGACATCAGTCTTCATAAACCCTTGCAACATGAAGGAGAATTTCAGGGTATATGTACAACCTCCCTCTCGAAACCTCAAGCTTATAATTTTTCTTCATAGAAAACAACAAAAGCTACTCCATAATTACAAGATGTAAAAATAGGGGGGTTCGGGGTGTGTTTTGTGTTAAAAAATTATCTGGATCAATTTTTTGGAGGGGGTTCAGAGAGCTTCGCAGACCACACAAAATGACCTGGTGGGCTGCATGCGGCCCGCCAATTGGAAACCCTGCTTTATAGTGTATTCATTTTACATCTACATGCATTATTGGTACACAGCATGCATTGTAAACTGCAAATTTGGATTTGGAATCATAATACAGCAGGACCTCTTTAAATTGACCCCTGATATAAAGACCCCTCTGATAAAGTGGTCAGTAAAAAAAGTACCAACTGTTTCATCATACATTAACTGAAATAACAATTCATAATTTTATATGCTATAAAGCTCTTTCATAAAAAACAATCGCGTGTTGATGGCAGTGCCGGATTAATGCAATTTTGTGGGTGGGGGTGAATACATGGAATATTCAATTTACAATAAGGCCTCCCTGGGAGATAAAATATTTTTATATATCTTTAAAAGTAGCAACTCACTGGCCTAATGGTTATGTGAGGTTTTTCTATGTTATATGCGGAACACATATGCCTGATAAGGGCAGGTCATAATTTTTTTTCAGTTTTTCGATATCTTAATGAAACGGAAGATTTCGGGAATAAATTTTGCATGAAATACACTCCTAAACTAGTTGTTTCGGAATGAGGGTAAACCAATATCAATCAACCTGTTATAAACACTGATCTCACACACCTAATAAGGTAAAGCAGTGGTCCCCAACCTTTTAACCACCACGGACCGGTCAGCGTTTGATATTTTTACCGCGGCCCGCTGGTGTGGCGTTGATTGTTTACATTCTAAATTATTTTGATTTATTAATTTTAATTTAATTGTATTTAAACATGCTTTCAAAATAAAATACAGTTACACCAAAAAATAAATATAAAGTGATTTATAATTCATTTCATTTATTAATTTGGACTATAAAACTAGGAATTTAAATTCATTTTCAATGAAATGGTCGGCCCACGGCCCGGTACTATTTGATCCACGGACCGGCACCGGTCCGCGGACCGGGGGTTGGAGACCACTGAGGTAAAGGATAAAACTGCGTAGGCTTCTACGGCCGGAATCGTAAATAAAACTTCGATTTTCTGGGCAAGTTGACTGTATTCTAGTAGATGTAAAGTTTCCAAATGTTTCAACCCCAGCTGCGGGGTCATCTTCAGTGGAAAGGAAGAAAAAATACTAAATAAATACTAATAAGTTTGGAAACTATACATCTACTAGAATACTGCCAACTTGCCAGGAAAACCAAAGTTTTATTTAAGGGAAAGGATGTTTTTAAGATCATTGAAAAATATTTGTTTAACGTTGTATTCAGTTTGAATGTAGAGAAATCCTAGTAGAAAGGAGGTCTGGGTGGTTCAACCCCCCCAAAAATTTTTGAAATTGGACCCCTAAAAACAGTATGTAAGCTAATTTTTCTCGGGGAGGCCCCCTTTAATCCATCCTTGCTTGTTGGACCCACTCCATAGAGTTAGGAAAGAATTATAGAGTGTGAATTGCATTCAAATTTAACAGAAGCTGCAGTTGTCAAGATTGTCTAGCTACTAAACCAGATCCATCCAATGTTCGTTTTATAAATCTAGAAGTAGATTGACTGAAATTAATCTTAATCTTACCCCCTAATAAAGCTCTTAAAAGTCTATCATATTCAATGCGAGGTTCTTTTAAAATTACCCTCTACCAAAATCTTACGGAGATAATGTGAACTTTTACCCTCAAAATAATCTTTTTTCTTTTTCCAGTCATTTTTCTGAGTTACAGTGATTTTTTGCCTTTGAAATCGACACGTCTATGGGAGCTCCAACGATAAAGAATTCTTTTTGCCTGTCATTGATGTTGGGAATACAGGGTTGCCGTCCATGCTGCCTCTATTATTCTTCTACCTCTATGACCCACTCCCTATTGAGTTTCTACTGCATTTTATCATGATAGTAAGTTTTGGTCCACATTATTTAGTTCCAGATAAATTTGGTCTTCTGAAATCGGTGTTGCAGATTGATACAGAAATTTTTGTTACTAGGCCCCAAAATAAAGAATATTGTTTTAGCAATGACAACAATACAGATAAACTTACAAGTATCATTTGAGGTGTCAAGGTGACTTGATGATTTCCAGTTGAGAAAAATCTGTGAACAGCATTTATTTCATTTTGTCTTGTGTTTTCTCTAGCAACTGGGTGATTTGATCCTATAAAAAAGAAAGGTTTGAAGATACATTAATAAGCTAAATTCATAACCAAATGTTAAATGTATTTTTAAAGGTCAGGTATTAATTGAATAAATGATTGATTTGTCGTGGAGGGGTTGCGACCTGAAAAATCTACCATGTAAAAATTAAATATTCGAAATTTAGGCCCTTTAAAATTAGGCTAAATTCCCTAAATTATACAGCAAGAGCAATTCACTCATGGAGAAATCATAAAATAAAATTGCTTGAGGGTGCTCATGATTTAAAACATGCAAAAATGCCACATAAATTTCAGAAAATACAACAACTAACAAATTAGGTACAACATCCTAACAGAGCTTCTCATCTGAATTTCGGATATAGATTTTATAGTAGAATTTTTGCATTTTGGGACAAACTTTATGTAAAATAGAGTTGTAATCAAGGATGGATTAAAATGGGGGGGGCAGGGGGGACGACCGCCCCCCTCCAAGAAAAGAGGTAAAGTTGGATAAAAATGTGTAAAATACTAATTTAGGGGTCAAATTTCCAAAAATTTAATGGGGGGACCCCCAACCCCCTCTTGGATTTCTTTGTTAACCAAATACTTATTAAACTAATAGAGGAATGAAAACAACTGGTATTGCCAAAAATTTTCAACAACACAGGCATATTTTTACGATACATCAATGTATGAAATTAAAGGGGCTTGAGGGAACTTTTACGTGACCCGGTTTTCTCCCATAATGGACAGTAGCGCAAAAAAATGGATGTGGTGCTCAAGTTGTCAGTTGGCTTGTCTTACCTTTGTTGAAGTTATGGGAACTTATCCAGTTTTAAAGCTTATTCAGTCAAAAAGAAAAATAGGCAAATATAAAACCAGATTTTTTTAAGTTGAAGGTTTCACCACTTTGCGACGATCTCAACATTTACGTAAGAGAAAATGTTTTCACTGAAGATGCCTCACATGGTTTCCGGCAAAACGTCTGAGCTTTAACAAGCAAGACCTCAGCAATATCGCCCAGAAAATCTTAATTAAAATTTTGCCTACCGAAAAACCCTTTGTTTTGATTTTGTTTGTTTACAAGGTATTTTCAGGGGAGTATATGAGGGGGGACGAGGGTTCCCTGTCCCCTGGGGGAGATCCCCAGACCCCCCTTTGGTACTGGGACCTTTTTTCAGCAACAACTTCTCTAATATTAAAATATCTCTGATGCAAATTCTACCTAAAACTGAATTGAAATAAAACATTAAACATATTAAATGTGCATGGAAGGGGCTGACAAATTTTTTTGGTCCCCTTCCGCAATAATTTTCTAAATACGCCACTGGTATTTTTAAACTTATTTCTATCACAGTTTTAAGTCTCTAAAACCTTAACAGTGCTAGTTATAAAGATATAATTTGAAAACATTTTATCTCCTAGGGAGGCCTTACTGTAAATTGAATATTCCGTCCATCCGCCCCCTCTTACAAAATTGCATTAATCTGTCGCTGGTTGTAATAATAGAGTTATGGGGGATTTACACCACCGCTGCAGGAGCTGCAAGTCATGCAAAAGACGGCAAATTTTAGTACCCGCTACTCACAAAAGATGGCGCTCGTCAATTGGTTTTATTGGAATAACAAATTCCCGTTTCTTGCCGCTCTAGCCACAAACCGGTCTTGCAGCAGTGGTGTAAATCCGCCATTACAAGTACCAAGGGGGTCTGGGGGTCTTCCCCCAGAAAATTTGACCATAAAACAGGGTTAACTCATTTTGGTGCATAAAATGCCATATTATATAGAGTAAAACTTTTCCTCTTGAGGGGGGCTAAAGCCTCCTAGCCCCCCTGGATCCGCTAGTGGCTCGGTAGTTAGCGGATTGGCTCCGGCGGGAGCCTGAGTTTAGCATCCCTGAGTTAGAACATCAAATTATGCTTTCTGCCATGAACTCTGACACCCACCTTCTTTATTTGGTGTCAAATTTTGGAGAGAATTACCCAATATAATTGTCGGAAAGTCTGAAAAGATGCACGAAAACTCAATAAAACAAAAACAAAAATTCATACCTGTTTCCGCAGTTTCTCCTGAACTTGGTATCTCTTCAACTTGGGGATGAGCACGAGAATTATATTGATTAAAAACTGAAGGTTCAAGCTCATTGAAATAGGGTAGAGACGACGATGTTGAAGAAGATGTAGCATGAGTAGCGTCAGCAAAATCTGGTCTATCAATTGAAGACATTTGGTCATCAGATAGTTCTGAAGCAGGGTGGTTTAAATTTGAAAAATCCGCACCTAATCTTAGGTCATCTGATATAACAGGGGAATCTTCTGTAACAGAAGGAATTGGTGTAAAGAGATACAAAGAGATTTAACAGGAAATATCATTAATATACCGTAAAACGGGGTGAATCCAGGGGCGTCATTTAGGGGGGGCAGGGGGGGGCAACCGCCCCCCCCAAGGTTTCCACTGTAATGTGAAAAATAGCTGCAAGTCCCTTGAAAATTCTGTAACTTCCACAAGGAGCTTTGGGTGCAACTCAAAATGTCTCAATAGGAGTTAAAACCTTACTTTTGAGGGTTCAATTTCAAAAATTTTCTGGGGGAGGACCCCCAGACCCCCTCTAAAATTTTCATGTCTCTTATTTAGTGTTTTCATCCTTGAAAACCATTCCTTTTACAAGAAGATTTTTTCTTACGAAGTTCCCCCAAAGAGTTTGAAAAAGAGATAAAACACTAGTGTAAAGGGGAATTAAAATTCCTGGGGGAGGACCCCTAGCCCCCTTAAAACTTTGACGTTTATTTACTACTCTTTTCCCTAGAAAATTATGTGGTTTACAAGAAACTGTTCTCTTTGGATGCAGCCCAAAGGGTCTCAAAACGAGCTAAAACACTACTTTAAGAGCCAAATTTTCAAAATTTTTCTGGGGGTGAACCCCCAGACCCCCCTTTTTCTTTGGAGTTCACGTTGTGAAATTTTGACATGATATTACCTTAAAAATGAAGTTCAGGCAACTCCCGCGAAAAAAACCCTAGTTACAGCAAGGTATAGACCCAATTAAAAAAAATTCCTTGCCCCCCCAACCAAAAACTGAAATGACGCCCGTGGGTGAATCGGATCACTTTTGAAATTTGAACTGCTGCCAAAAGTTTAATAATAAAGATTTTTGAATGCTTTGAAAATAATATTTCGAATCCCAATTAATACTTAAAGAAGCCATTGAAAAAATTCAATTATCTTGAATAGTTTATTTTATACAAATTTTTAAGTGCCGTGATCCAATTCACCCTCAATACGGGGTGAATCGGATCACTGCCAGTTTTTGTGGGAAAAACCCAATTTTTACTTCATAAATTTATACAAGATCCTGAAATTATGAAATTAGCCTTAAAATAGTCTTATGAATAAATTTTACTAAAATAAAATGAACATTTTAAAAATAAAATATAAGGTTTTCCGAAAAATTCTGATACGTTTTACCAAAGGTTTGTGATTGAAATTTGTTTTTGAAAAACCGGTAATAGGTGGAGATTTCAAATGAAGGTTATTTTGGTTTATGTATATTTAAGAATATAATGTAAGGTTTTGGAAGTTCTGGTGGTATTATTTCTTTTCAAAATGGCGGTTAGAAAAGACCGCAAACGACGATTTTCCTAAATTTTTTTCGGACGCTTAAAAACTGTGAAGAATGCATTATTTCATGGCTAATAAAAGTTTTGCTGTATATTGGCAATGCTTACATTAAGATTTCAAAGTTTTGAGATGATTTGATAAGTTAAAGATTGTAAATTTTAGCTTTAAAATTGCATAAAACCATATAACTGGTAATTTCTCATAGTTCTTTAGCATTTCTCTCGCTCCGTTGAGCAGCTGGGAGCTGGTGTATGAAATAAAATCAAGACGGATGTTTTTCTGAAATAAATTAATTGTTAAAGCATTGAAAGTCTTTCCATAGCATTACTGTTTTATCTGTTTCCAGTTTCGAAAAATAAGTGTTTTTTTTAGTGTTTTCATATGAAGAAAAGAATCGCTTTGTTCGCTTTACTGTAAGTAAAATAATGAGCTGGCGCTCCTAAATATCGCACTGATTTCTGCACCTATATTCAAAGATAATTTAATATACGGCATATTACTAAACAGCTGGGTCTATATGAAAGTTTTCTTGTTAATTTTGATGTCGTTTTAGTAAAAATTTCTTTCGAATGACCAACAAACACTGAGAGAGGTTTTTCGCAATAGGTGTTATGTTTGAGATCAAAATTTTCCATCTAAAACTTATCGGTTAACTTTAAAACTTTGACACATTAATGTAACCATACAGCAAAACTTTTATTAGCCATGAATCAAGCATTGTTCCCAGTTTTTGAAGCGGCTGAAAAAATTAAAACGATTCACCCCGTTTTATGGTATTTAAAAAAATATTAAAAATTTGATTAATAGTTTTGCTTACTCTAAAAGAAAGTTTAAAATCATTAGCAGTTATTAATTTTTTTGTTATTCAAATAGATATAATGAGCAGTATCTATAAATTACCACTTAACCCCAACAGGGAAATTAGCGCATGGGTGTTGTGCTAGCAGCAAATTGCTTCCAGGAGCCAATCAAAACAGCAGGAGAATGTGTAGCTCATGTAAGATACTAAAACTTTATATCTTTTTTTGCTATTATTAAGATAAATATTGTCGTTTTAAGATGTTTTCTTAGACAGTAAAACCTATTTTAGGGGTGGAAAAAATATTATTTACAATTAATTTTTTTCATTTAATAATGTTTTAAATCTAATCTGAATTAGCTTCTTAAGTTTTTCATTCTAACGAGCCAAAAACTTAAGTTTTAGAAAAGTTCTAGTTTTTGCAATCTCTTTCCAAAGTGAAACTTAGCTAGGAGTGCCATCCTGTGCAGTGCTGTAGTTGAAGCAAAATATTTGGGGGAGACTCGCATCTTCTTTTTATATTTTTAAACATTATTTAAACTTAAAATACCTATTTTGAGGAGACATTCCAAATATTTTTTGGGACGGCATCCCCTACGTTCACCCCAAATATTTTGAGGGTTAAGGTACAAGACAAACACCACAAGTTTCAAGTTAAATTCCTAAAAACGAATTATTTACAAACCAAAGCAATAATGGTCTATGGATGAGAATTACAATTTGAAAATTAATGAGTGCAATCCATAAAATCTTTTATAGCACTAATGTTGGTAGATGGGCATTCAAGTTTGGTAGGAAGAAGTGATTGACTGAACAAATTTATATAAATTAAGATTATGATAAAAAATGAAGTTACTAACAAGATGTAAAATGCAACAGTGAAAAAAATTTTCAAATGCAAAACTGAAGTAGGCAATTTAAAAAGGATTGACAAGCTCACATAAGGAAGAAAAAATACTTACCCTGTGGTGAACCCATTAAATTCAAATTAATCTGGAAAAAAAATGTTGCTAAAAAAGATCTTATTAATCTCACTATTTGTTGCAGTCAAATTTCAATATATCAAAATTATTTTTGAAATAAGGAACAAGGTTAAATTACAAAAACAAACCATTTTACAATTTTTAAAAACAGGAGAATAGTGATGGATATTTTCTGATCTCTAGTGAATACAATTACCTTACGTGCATCTCAACTCTGTTGCACGTTATAAATAATATGTGTTTACAAATAGCAGGAAGATAATTACAGCATTGTTTCAATTAATTTAGTGCAATTAAAATTTTTATCCTTTATACCTAATTAAAATCAATGTTTTCATAACCACAGCTTATTTGATTTGACTAAATTATTACAACAAAGAGTAAGACACAATTTAAGTCAGTAATTAAAAAATCTGAAAATTTGTTAATGTAATAAGCTTAAAAAATCAAGGTCAAAAATATAGTTATAATTCTTAATAATAATAGCCGAAGAAAAATTAAAATTATGGTTTACAGCCCAAACATGCTTAGCAATCAAAGACTTCTAAAATTCTTGCTTTTTCACATAACTTTGATGTTCCTTAAGTTATGTTTACTTATCTTATCAAAGTTAAATAAAAAAAATAAGAACATTGGGGGATGTTATTGCTCCCATGACCTTCCATAAATCTGCCCATGGACTTATGGTACAAAAACTTCACACAAGAAATTCGGAGGAAGATTATAAAGATATTAGGAGGGAAGTAAAAAAGACTAGTCAAACAGAAGAAGATAATTTATTTTAAGGCTATATAAGAAAATAAAAAATATAAAAAAAATCTAGAAAGTAGAGAACTAAGCCAGCCTTAAAAGAAAAAGTGAGGCAAAAAAGGATTAATTATCACTGCTTCTTAATTTTAAATTCTTAACTTCTGGTGGAAGCTTAGAACAGAGGATTAAGATAAAAATTTTAAATATTTGTGGGATTGGTTAGTAAGTATTACTAGTATTTAGGAACTAGTTACTAGTATTACTACTACTAGTAGTTACTAGCTAGTTAGGAGTTACTAGTATTTAGGAACTAGTGTGATACATGATGAAGTGAAGAGTGGAGTCAAGACGTGATAATTTAAATATTTTAATTCAACAGGTTTTGGTTTTGATGTCTTTTTGTATATACACTACCCTACAATAATTGACCGGACACCAGACAATTTGCATGAAACCCGACTGCATCTCAATTTTTTTACATTTCAACGCTTGCACGTGACCTGTTGAGTCCCTTCTTTAGTTCTGCATGAAATTGTGATGATATTTCGAAAAAGGAAATAAACTTAGGGACTTAGAAAGAAGTGATGAAGCAAGTAGTCAATTTAGATGCAAGTCTATTCATTCAATTTCGGGAGAGTTATTAATGTTACAGCCAATTTTCGGTGTTGTAGAATGATTACGGGAGTTGGGACACTATTTGCACTTGTTGTTTGTCCCTCAAAAATGACTTAATGGCATCAGCATGCCCTAAAGTGTGAAAATCTTAAAAACTACGAAAAACCATTTCAAATCATTCAAAATGAGTTTAAACCGGTATCAGGGGTTAGGTCCGCTACAATACTCAGCAAAAAGAAATATCCGTCTTTAATATCCATTGTTTTGTTGCCTCAAGTGAACCAAGCATCACGTCCTGCAAAAAAGAAGGCAGACTTGCTTGGCATTTGCAACATCGTAACTGGACTTAAAACAACTAGAAAGCTGTTTTAAGAAGCATCGAGTTTCACTCAAAACTCCTCCAGTTGATTGGGCAAGCTTAAGTTTAAAAATGAGAAAGGCAAGTCTTTTTCTCGAGTGGATTGCACAAATCGTCATGGTGTCGAGATGGTGTTATCTCGTTTGGGGGTGTTTTTCGTGGATCCCTTAACTTTTCTTATCGGTAAATTAAATACCGACGCCAGGATGAACATTTCGGACTGTTAGATTCTTCCCACTATCTGTCAATTTCATAAAATGGACAAATGTTACTTTCCGGAAGGCAATGCTTCCTGCCATGTTTGAGTCTCTGTCAAGCAAGGGGATCAATATATAGATGTGAAATTTTTTCTATGGCCCCCTTCAGAGACCCAAAACAAACCCTAGGAAACATTTTTGAGACAACATGACACAACATTTAAGGAGTGAGGAACCACGGTCAAAATCTACAACTGAGATAGCAATGTTCTCAAGGCAGAAATGGACTCAAATTTCTAAAACTGATTAAAATACTATTGAGAATATGCCTAGAAAGGTCAATAATGATATTGCAGCACATAGAAGTCAATCACTTCAAATTAAACCATTTATTTCTTCAGTTGAAGCATCAAACCTTGGTGCCCGGTCAATTATTGTAGGGTAGTGTAGTAGTAAAATATGAATATTGTCCTATTAAATGTTTATTTTATACGTATTTCCTCTACTGATACCTTCTGCACTCCCACAGATATTCATTAACTACTACCAATACTCACCTATTTATAACTAACCAATCCCACATATTTTATCTTCAAAATATAATTTGCATAGTTTCCACTGTTTTTTTAGTTCAATCCGTGATTACAGAATTTAAGGCAAAATGCAGAATGATTCCACAAAATCTGGAATAGTTGGCATACCTGAATTTCCAGTTGTTTGGATGAGATATTTCTTTGCATGAGGTAAATACGAGGTGTTTTATAATTTTTATTATTTTCTTTACAATTTATCTAAGATATTGAGTAACCAAGAAAATCAATTTACCTCCTGATTCTCTTTACCAGCATTCTCAGGTAGGAAAGCAATTTTGTGAAGGTAGTATTTAAACGGCTCCCTTGTCAGTTCATATAACTTGATATACTTTTTCAATTCAGCCATAGAATCATTATAACTTTTTGTTTTGGGACCACTTTTAGGATAATTTGGATGATTTCTTGAAATGTAATAGCATTTACTAACTGAAAGCTTCCCACTAAAAATAAAAAGGTATTTATAAGTAAAGAATATAATCATTAAAAAATTGGAATATTCAGTTCTATTTGCAACAAAATAAAATACTTTTGAAAATGCTTTAACATTTAAGTTTACTAGGTATTTCAATCATCTATGCCTTAGTTTTAAACATCTAACATCTTTAACATCTTTTGAAACATCTAGGTAATGGTCTTGGAAGTACTAGAAGCAAAATGACTATGCTTAATTTATTGAGACAACTTACAGTACCATTAGTGAATAAAATTAAAGAACTAAGAATAAAAATTTCAGTTAAAAAATGCACATCATACCAAAAGCACACAAAAAAGTTTCAAATAACTTGAACATTGGAGATATTATCAATCAAAGTTAGTAACTTTTTTTGGGCTTCAAAAAAGGGGCCATTCACAAATATAGCAGTCCCAAGGTTACAACGACTAGTAATAAAAGTAACTATTGTATTATTATAGTGCTAACTTTATTCGTCCTTTAAATAAAACAATCATATTTTGTTGGTCCTAGAAGAGGTCTCTATCAAGGTTCTTTTTGTACTTTAAAAACAGTATTTGAGTGCAAAATCTTTAGCAAATGTAATGGTAGAAGAGCAATGTGCATTATTCAAAACAACGATTAAAGTTCTTGTTATCTTGACAATGACAAAATTAACAAAAACAAAACATTTAAGACTTAAAAATGTTTTACATAACTCACATTTGGTGTGTTCCAAAGAACTTCACATACACAGTTTCATTGTTGACTTTTAGGCACTGTTAAGGAAAATATAATTAAATTATTTATTATTTGAACTAAAATACAATGAGGTTTTTAAAAGTTATGCTGACTATTTTTTGTATTTTATATAGACTATTAAAAAAGAAACAATGTAAATCTTACAAACCTTAGCTGCCCAATGTGACCATCCACTTATCTGAGCCCAAATAATTTGATGGGGAGGTTTCTAAAAAAGCAACAATGGGGATATTTAATTAAAAACATTGATCTATCAAGTATAAGAGTTATTTCAAGATAATTATTTAAAATTTGTAAAAGTAAGGGACTCCTTATTTTGAATTTTTTGTATTTCCCTAATTCCACTTGTACTATTGAGTCTTCAGCACAAATTCAGAAAAAAAATTTCTTTTTAAGTTTAAGTAATAACTCTAAATACAAATGATCATAGAAGAATTTCTTCCTACTTTTTACTATTACAGTAGAACCTCTTTACAACGACTGGTTCTTGTTATCTCAACATTTTTTTTGCCCTTCCCTTCAAATTTATAATCTTGAAAGTATGCGGTACATTTTAAGAAACTTTAAATCAATTTTTAGAAGAAAAAAACTGTTATTGAATGTGTGAATACAAAGAGTATTCCATTGTATGTACCCATTATTCCACTGTATCCAGTGTTGCCAGATTGGGCTATAAGTAGCGGATTGGGCTCTTTTTGAAGGTCTTTTGCAACTAATATTTTGTTTTGGGTGACAGGCTACTTGAAAATAAAATTTGTGCCACGAGATTTCTAATCCGCGACTTTTGTGTTTTGAAAAAAAATTATAATATTTACAAATGCATACTTCTAGTGTTGTAATGGATAATATTACGGGCAAGTGGAGTAAGTACACAAAACTTTCGAAGTTCTTTGGTATCAGACAAGGAATTTGGTAAATGGATAGAGGGAGTGAAAGAGAACTCCAACAAAGGTAACCCCGAATATAATAGGTAGTGTGAACCTAAGCTATGTTATACATAAATTGAGTATTTAACAATGAGGAAGTTGCATGATTTTTTTAAATAAGCAACTACCCAAAATTTGAGGCCAATCAAGAAATTTTTTGATTGCCAAAAAAACTAACAAAAATCCACTTTTTAAAAGCGCACGAAAACCCCAAGAGTTTAGGATCATCGTATGTTGACGTCAACACATTGTTGGAAAGCAATGGAGTTGATGGTATGATTGTTGACATCTTTAAACGATGAGCGTTTCAGTCACGTGTTTTTTCTCGACTTTTAAATTAAAATATTTAATTACCTGTACATTTTTTTGAAAAATTTACTAGATATTTAATTTTACCATACAAAAAACCATACGGAACACTTGTTTGTTTTTGAAAATCTGACACATGCAACTTCCTTATTGTTGTTATGAGGTTTTTAATATTGTTAAAAATTTTAGCTATGTATGGATTCCTTTTCAAATAGCAATTTGTGTAATTACTTTCAACTAATTCGTTTTTAGATAAACAGTGTATCTAGCTAATAAAAGATTGAAAAATTCTAAGATATTTTATTGTAGAAGTTTCATTTTATGAAAGAAAATTTAGAAAACTAGTTTAATTCTTGCTCAATTAGTGATTTAAAAAATTTAAAGGTGATTTTTTTTAAAGTTCTAGACTCTAGAATATGAGTTTATGTAAAAGCGATTCATTACCATTATAAACGTGAGTTACCTACAATATTACTTCTAATTTAAAATTTGGGTTCCAAAAATTTCAAATCCGCAATTTTTAGGGCATTGATCTGCGACTTTTTTGTCCAAACGTCTGGCAACACTGATTGTATCTATCCATTGTATGTGTATTTGCCAAGTTTGCAATATTTGCATCTTTAGTAAATGCTACTTCAGATTCTCTAATAAACTAACTTTTGGTAGTACTCAGGCAAAAAAGTATTCAATCTACAAGATTATTTTTCAGGGTGAACTTATTACCAAATTAATACATGACTGATATCAGGTCAAAAACTACTTACACAGAGCTTGATAAAAAAGTCTGGATTTTGAGAGCCATGATAACAGCATTCGTAGCAAGCTTCAATATCTAATAAATCAGCCTTAATAAGCTGAACCAGTTTTCCAGCATCTTTAGTGACAGTTGATTGAGCTTAAAAAATTACCAAAGATTTATAATTAATGGTTGAAATACAGAAAAATCCTGACATAAAATTTCTTTGTTGCATCTGTATTTTGATAATTCAAATAAAAACGGTTGGAGACTTTCAGGACTTTTATAATAACAGGATTTTTCATTTTTTGGTATTCATTTTAACAGGATTTCACTGTATTAACAATCATTAAAAGTTGTGTTTGCTATAAAGACAGGAAATTCCTCTACAACCTTAAAACTAAATTAAGTTAATACTATTTATATTAATGATTACAAATTAAATTTCAAAACTATGAGGTAATTTATTAAACAAGAAGAACCATTTCATTTAGCTAACTGAAGATAACAAAATGAAGACTTCTTAGTTTATTTTATTTGCATACAAGTATGCCGATTTGCCATGAAAATCTAGTGAAAACTTAAGAACTTGTAAATTGTGCTTGAATGCAACTTTTATAAAATGCTTTCTATAAATATTACTTCTAAATGACTAGTTCAAATGCAATGTACTAAACAAAAATCAGAAATTAACTTACCTCCATATAACAAATGACTGTTGTGAAGGATCCACTTGACATCCGAAAAAAACTCAGAAGCTTTAGAATAAGTGTCATTGCGAATTTTCTAAAGAAGATGGGAAAATAATCAATAAAATACATTTTTAAGCCATCATTAATTGCTACCACTATTCCACTGGGCGGTGTATTACCAGGGTTGCTGATTTTTTTGATTTTTTAAAAAAAATCAAAAAAATCTGATTTATTTGATTCAAATCGGACTTTTTTGATTTAAATCAGATTTTTTTTTATTTAAATGAATTAATAGCTCTGAACTTCCTGAAACTGGTTAATAATATACTGATATTGTTATTTCAATGTGATATAATAGTTTAGGATTCTTTAATATCCCAATTTTGATCTATTTTATGCATTAATTTATTGAACTAATTAAACGGAGCGGTTTGCTGCCATTTCATGGTGAGGTGCCCAAGCCCATCCTAAAATGGTGAATGAACAATTATTATACTATCAGTTACTAAAATTTTTATCTTTTCTATAACTTATTTCTTTAAAATAATAATTAGTAATAAAAATAAAATATCTAATAAGCAACTTATTGACAGTCATGTACATAGAGAATAGAGCTCTATTCGCTGTTGTTATGTAAAAGAAAACAATATTTTGGAAAACATGACTAACTATAGAAAAGCAAGCTTAGGATAAAAGTCATTCACATGCTTGTATTTTAAAAAGTTGATGTACCAAATAAAAAAATTAAAATATTTTAATTCTTGTTTAGTTTATCACAATTATTGATTCCAAACACTGCTTTACCCCTTTTCGTCATAAATATTTTTGTTACTGGCAGCAGAATTTTATATGTTATTTTATACATATCTAGCAGAATTTTTTAAAAAAATTTAATGGAAATAATCTTGCAAACCATTTTAAAGCATACAACTATTTTTTTATTTAAATTGTGGCAGTTAACATTTTTGATTTATATCAGATGATTTTTTTTAAAAAATCAAGTGATTTAAATCGTGATTTAAATCAAGCAACCCTGTGTATTACATACATAATGTTAGCTAAACTCCACTAATTTCAGTAGATTTATCAAGAGGGATTATCACCCAGAAAATTAAGAATCCAGGGGCATATACAGAAATTTATTTCTTTTTTTGGTGGGGGAGAGAAAAATACTCTTAAAAAGTTTAGTTTACCAATACGGCACCTAAAATGCTTTTTCTCTTTATAAAAAAATCGCATGTTTTACTTAATTTAGATTTCTTACGTCATTTTGAGCACTGAAAAATGACCTGTTTTATTATAATAATACAAATCTAATCTGTATTAGTATCCAACCTTTTTAGCATTCTGACCAGTGCCAGGTCCTAAAGTTGATGGATTGTAAAGGTTCTACTGTATTATCAATAATTTGCCTAAAAATATGGGGTTCTCAAACCACTTAATTAATCAATATTCCAAAATATATCAGTCATTAAGATAGGAAAAATAAAAATGACATCGCACAGTGTCAAAATGAAACTTTGACATAACTCATGACAATTAAATACTTGCATAAGGATTATGTTAAATCTTTGATGGTTATTGAACAGTTAAATATAACACTTCTGACTTGGTGAAATAGTAAATTGCAAAAGAAAATTCTAAAGCATTATTTACAAAAGTACTTTGCATAGTTTCCTTAGTTTTTTTAGCTCTATCCATAATTCCAGATTTAAGGGCCATATGCAGAAGGATAGCATGAAATTTGGAATGGTTGGCATCTCTGAAGTTCTGAGCAACAAGACATGAAAATTAAATTTAATAAAAAAATCAATAAAAAAGAATTCTTACATTGATCAAATAAGTAAAATCTACAACTTTTACAAGATCAGTTTCAGCATGAGGTGGCCACTGGTAAAATACTGGCTGAAAAAACACAAATAACACATTTTATCTCACAGTAAAGCTGAGATATTTTTTTTTATTTAAATACAACCCCTATTTTTATGTATGACTAAAATAACTAAAGTTTAAAGCTCTGTAATATCAAATTAATTGAAGCAAATACTTCAATCATTTAGTAGTTTAAAAATGAGTAATGCTTACAAACAAGTGATTTAAAAAATGTAACTCAAAATCAATATTTGCTTTTTAAAATAACTGATGATCCAGAAGCATCATTTGAAGGCTATTACTACCCAAGAATTCTCTTTGATATAATCATCTATCTATTCAGAAAAAGATGTAATTATCACAAGCAATGAAACTTATTTTATTAGAATCCACCAGCATGGAAAAAATCAGTTGCTAAAAAAATGCCAATATTAGATTGCAGACTTGGAAAATTTAATTTAGAAAAACAGTATAAAACAATAATTTGATTATTAAAATGCTTTTCATAGGAACAAAGAGTCATTTCAGAAACCACAATGCACATCCAACATTTGAAACATCTAGGAATATTATAAAAAACACTTATGCTTGGAGCGAAAAGAGGGTGTATTTTTACACAATTAGCAATAATCATTATATTTACAAAGTATGTTGGATTGTTTTGATCTGAATTTTGACGACTGCTGTCGTCAAATATATTTGCTGTTCAAAGTGTTAGAGGGATTTAATGTGACTAAATTTACTATTTCAAAGCTTTTAGTAATAAAAGGAGTAAATTTGTTTGAATGGAACATGTTTAACCATAAAATTGGGATGTCAATGTTGATAGTGATCAGCAAAGTTTCTTTCCAAAACGTGTTGGTGTCTTAATTTCACCAAACGAATTTAACGTTTAAAGTTTCACTCAGATCACCCTTTTTAGTTCTTGGGACAGAAAAAAGTTGTATATTGTTGACTAGTGTAATTGGTTGAACCACGGCTAGTCTATATTTTAGAACTGGAGTATTGTTGATGTTATATGACGTTTTTTTTAATTAACGCAAGTCCCTCACCCCCCACAAGGATGTTATTTCATTTGGAGAAAAAATTATGTTTTAGAAGTCTGAAGTAATTCCAAACAAAAAAGTAAAACTTACTAGAATTTTAATTTTTTTTTCAGTTTTCTTGTCAGTAGATTTTTTTCCTTTCCTATCATCATCCAAATATTTTTGAATGACAGACAGCAATAACTCATTGAGTTTTATGCTGGGAACTGGCTTTGAGAGTTCCGTCCCATCAACAGATTCCAATTGACATTCAGGGCAAGTTGTTTCTGATTCAGCAGTAGGGTAATCACTCATGCAATTGAAGTGATAAATTCTTGGACAGCAAGGCCAAAAATACCACATGTCATCAGTTAGTTTCTTTGAGTGACAAATCCAGCAGTATTTGTCTTTCTGAAAATAGTAAAATCATATTTATTATTTGTATTGAGGTTACAACTGAAATTTCCCATAAAAAGCATATTAATTCTTGCTTATTCATAGAAAGCAATTTGGTTTCAGAGGGGGCAGCAGTTCTAATACATGTGTTTCAATCAACAAAATTAGATTATAGTTCCAGGGATGCCAACCTGAGACAACGCTCATCCGTAATAGCCCCCGTCCGAAAAAAAAATCCGGCGTGACGCGTGGCCGACCAACGCCACGCCTTCTGCTTGTAGAAAAATGACCCTATCTTTTGATAAGTTTTAGAAAGTCCTGAAAACGAAAATATTTGAGAAAAGGCCCTTTTTTCCATCCATGCAGATTAGAATATTCTGAATTCTGATTGATTCCCTTTCTTATTGCCCATATTGCCCATCTCATCAGTTACTAGCGACTAGCGTTATCATTTTTATATTCGCAATTCTAAGTGAAAAATATGTATAAAAGGATTGAAGGCTAAAAACAGAAAATTGAGAAGCAAAATTTAATACATTTTCTTTAAAATATAAGTAGTGTAGTTTCCGTAGTTTTTCTAGCTTTATCCGTAATTGCGGAATTCGGGGCCGAAATGCGGAATGATTCCGCAAAATCCGGAATGGTTGGCATCTCTGTAGTTCATTAATAATCTACTAAAAAAAGGTTTAAACCTGAAAAAAAATTTGGAAAGTTTTTTTAAAATGGTATTTATTTTGAAAAATGGTCTCTACATACTAAAATGGGTCAGCAAAAAGCATAATTTTTAAGTTAAAAAAATGGGCAGCAAAAGAGCTGAATGTGAATATTCCACTTAAATAAAAAATATAGTACTGCATAAAACTTGTACTTACTTTGGAAAGCTCTTGTTCATAATCATCCTTTTTTTCACAAACAAGTCGTCTTTTTTTAGGTTCTAAAAGAGATAAAAAAAAAATTCATGCATAATAATTAAATAGTTTTGTTTGAAAATTAAAAAGTATTATTCTATGTTTGTTTTCTAAATTAAACTTAATGGTAAATCTGAGTTTTATTTAAAACAAGGGTTCCTCTCTCAGAAAATATTTGAAAATTTCACAAAAGAATCAATTGTATTCCAACTATAATTTTTTATATCTGTGACCCTTTGGGTGACACCCGGGTTTTGTTGCTACACCAAAGGGGTATACCTGCTGGCGTATACAATCTGGGTATACCTCCAAATCTCAGAAAATTTCACCACCTAAGAAAGACCTAAAAATTCTTCATATCCATTGCCCGAAGTAAGATCCTTCCCCATAAAACATATAAATTTTACAATGCCCAAAAAAGTGTGTTTAAGCTTCTTTTGAGGATTCACAGAGGGCAATGGCACCATAACCCTCTTTCAGAGGCCCCACCAAATAATAGTTTTAGTTTATCACAGGTTTTCAAGCATTCCACAAGCTGGAGGTTGCCCATACTCTCTAAGGTCTCAAAATTGTATAACACCTTTGATTATGTATTCAATCAAATTTGTTTGATTCATCAAATGAATTGCTTGTGCACTTAAATGAATAATACATTACGCGTCAAAAACTGAAGATTTTTCTTCCTAGATAACTTAAATACCAAGCTTCAAAAAAATCTTACCATTTGACAAAGGTGGAGATTCTTCACTGGTTCTTTTTCTGGAACTTCAGAAGAAAATTATTATTAGTTATCCATAATTATATTTAAAAAAGATCAAAACTAAATATCAATAAAGTAAAATCAATAAAACACACGAAATGCAATAAAAAGTATCTTTTTAAAGAAAACCCACTTTTTAATAGTTAAACCTAAAGTTCACTAGCCTATTTCAAATGAACAGAGTAGAACAGTGGAGAAACACATCACTGAGATTCAAGGGTGGTTCCAGGACAAATTTGTAAAACAAGAAATAAATTTAATAAATATAAACATCATCTAAAATAGTTTGAGTAATCATCGTAAAGTGCCCCCCAGAACTAAAAATGTTGGAAAGAAGGGAAAAAAGAGTACTTTTTAAAAGAATGAAAAACTTTGAACTATTTGAGGAAAGTGTCCTACAGACTAAAAAGAGATTAAGAAAGGGAAAAAATAAAAAATATTTTGATTCTTATAAATTATATTGATGACTGAACAGCTGAATTTGAAACCATTATCAAAGCCCATTGACATTTCTAAAGCTGTACCACTGATAATACCATTAGTACCAAAACTTCTTTTTTACAACTTTTTCACTTTTCAACCTCATTCTTAAGCCCACGGAAGCCCAACATTATCCGGATTGCCCCCCCTGAATCTGTGCCTTGTTTCAATGACATTACAACCAATATTTCAAAATTGCATCTTAAGTACAGTAAAGCACCGTTTATACCTCTTTCAAGGGACCAACTTAAAACGACGTACAAATGAAAATATCTTTGATTATTAGGTTTCTAATGCTTTCAATACATATTTACATAAATACAATAAATTTGAGGTTTTTCTAAAGGAACAATTACTTCAAAACAGTTTTTAAACTGAAAATAATAATTAAATTTTAAAATACTAGAGAAGCATTTAACATAAAAATGAAACAAGCCACATCTTTATAGCATACCTGCCAACATTTCAGAAACAGAAATAGGAACAACAAGCACGACACATTTTGAATGTGTTAAAGGGGTATTATTAAAAAAGAGCTCGTAATTCATAACTTTTATCTCTTATCTAAGGTATCTTATGGTTATTAAGAGGACTAAGTGTTTTATATACCTTTATATTCTGACTAATAATTATCTACATTTATACTAGGATATAATAAAGTTAATTTTTTCCCTTTTATCTGGGTTTAAATTTCTGCAAATAGAATAACAAAAATGACTCAAGATGTTACACACTGGGAATTTCATACATAATAACTCAGAAAGATTTAAAAACACTTAGTAAGTACTAATAAAATGAAACAGTGAAATAAGCAAACATTGTTTGGAAAATAGAAAAATTAATCTTTATTAAGTGCTACAAAAGTAGCTGATTTTGCCCTTTTTAATAGGTCAGCACTGAAAGATTTATTAAAGCATGGATCAGAATTACTATTTTCACAGCTAGCAATGCCTGTAGAGTAGGGTGTATCAAAAAAAACTTTTTTTCGATTTTGATGACGCATTAGTGCGGAAAAGTTGTCTAAGGTGCCAGAGAGTACCTGTGAATTTTTTCAGAATTTTTGGATAATTTCTTAAGGTGCCACATTGGCCCTGAAGTTCATCATGTTAATCCAATGGGGCGCGCCGCCAGGGCCGCCGAGAGCCAAGTCGGGCCCCGGAGACAAGGTTGGGAAGCGGGCCCCCAAGTGGCATACCTATACTTCTCATTTTGGGGTAGGGGGCAAAAATTTTTTGAAGTACCCCCCACACATGCATTCATAGGCTTAATGTAATTTTTAGAATATTTCTAAACAAGATTTTACTCAACTTAAAAATATTGTTTTCTTTTGATAATACAATGAGTAACAAGCAATAAAGGGGGTCTGGGGGTCCCCCCATAAAATTTTTGAAAATATGTCCCTAGAAAACTGGGAATTTTCTCATTTTTGGACCTTTATGTGAACAAATTAATTTCCAAAATATTCAAAAATATATCCCTCTTAGAACTCAATATGAAAATCTTTGGGTCCCGGGCCCCCTACAGGTCCGGGCCCGGGGAAATCATACCCCCTCGCCCCCCCCTCTCTCGTCAGGCCTGTGCGCCGCCAAAAAAGCCGAAAATTCGTTTTTCGCCCCTCATTTCTGCCCTAATCACACGAGGAATGTCTTCCCTCGAGTTAAGGACCCTATATGATCTAGGCCAGTGGTCTCCAACCCCCGGTTCGCGGACGGGTGCCGGTCCATGGATCAAATGCTACCGGGCCGCGGGCTAACCATTTCATTGAAAATTAATTTAAATTCCTAGTTTTATACTCCAAATTAATGAATGAAATGAATTATAAGTCCCTTTATATTAATTTTTTGTGTAACTGTATTTTATTTTGAAAGCATGTTTAAATACAATTAAATTAAAATAAAAAAAATCTAGAATGTAAACAATCAACGCCCCTCCCCCAGCGGGCCGCGGTAAAATTATCAAACGTTGACCGGTCCGTGGTGGTAAAAAGGTTGAGGACCACTGATCTAGGCTATCTGACAAAACTTGAATAATAGCCTAAATATCTATATTACGTTTTTAGTATGCTCAAATTTCGTCGAAAATCGCGTATTTCCTCGTTTAAATCAGAGCCCACAATCAACATAATATAGAGATTTAAGTTATTATTTAAGTTTTGTTGGGTAGCATACATCACATAGAGTCCATAACTCGAGGGAAGACATTCCTCGTGTGATTAGGGCAGAAATGAGAGGCGAAAAACGAATTTTCGGCCTTTTTGGCGGCGTGCCCCATTGGATTAACATGGGGAACTTCAGGGCCAATGTGGCACCTTAAGAAATTATCCAAAAATTCTGAAAAAATTCACAGGTACCTAAGACAACTTTTCCGCACTAATGCGTCATCAAAATCGAAAAAAGTTTTTTTTGATACACCCTACTGTAGAGTATCAGAGTCCATGGAACTCTGAGAGTCAGTCTTGTTCTTACGAACTAGACTTAACACCCTTTCACTAAGACTAAACGCCTTATTATTGCACAATTCGAGTACGTCGAAAATGGCGGGACAGAGGGACGTAAAAACGGAACATTTGGTACTGAAATCGTATTTTGGGAACAACAGTGAAAAATTGGAACAAATACGATTTAATCGGAAAGGTTGGCAGGTATGTTATAGTCTATCCTAAATACTTATTTTATTTTTCATATCTTGAAGTACTATATTGCACATCCCAAACAATACATAATTGAACACATTGCATTGTATAAGAACATCAAATTTTCAAATTATTGCATTTTTTTAAAAAAAAATTCTTCATTCAGACACTTTGAAATGACGTACATAACCGATATTGCACATTGTATGACCAAATAATTTTTTAATTAAAATACATAGGAATTAATTAGGACTTAGCGAAAACGACGTATAAATTTAATACATTATTACAAAATTTAAATTACCCTTTTAAAAAAATTCTTCATTAAGACAATTTGAAACAACGTATAACCGATATTACGTGTCTTATAAACGAATAATTTTTCAATTAAAAATAAATAGGAATGAATTGGGACTTTGCGAAACCGGCGCATAAATGGAAAAGTTGTATAAACGAGAAACGGTGCTTTACTGTATAGAACAGTAAAATGTAATTCTCTTTTTTCCTTCTCTGGCCCAAACCTCCAAATAATAAAGTTTGATTGGCCCCTGGGTAGAAAATAACTACAACTTCAAAAAAACTGTGATGCCAAAGATAACTTACCCAGAACCTGCAGATGCTTTTTTTCTAGCCATTTCTAAAAAAATAAAATTTATTATTTAAGGTTGAAAATCGCACAATTTTTTTTTACAAAGAAATTGAAATGGATTAATATAAAGGCAATAATATACACATTGGAGAAATGCAAATAGCAGGATAATCCATTACACGCATGCGGACATACACTATATTTAAAATACTTGTGCTTTTACTGTAGATGGAATAGTTACGATCATACCAGAGTTGAAATTTCAGAGTAATATCTCGATTTTCACATGAAAAACAATAACAATAAAGAACCTCATGTGGTGCAGACCACCAGTTTCCAACCCTCGTTACACAGAAGGAGATCTAATAATTTCTCAAACATAACTAGATATTATATGGAGAAAAATATTTACAGATATTGATTTCCACTTTTAAAAAATAATCTTCTAAACTTTGAATTTAATGCATATAAAGTAGTTTTTATACCTTAATAAGTTTTTTGACTCATTTGTGGAAAATGATGTTTTGATGCAAAAATTCAAATTGGAAATGTTTTTTGGATGAAAATAGGGGGGTGAACCCCCCCCCCACTTTTTAAAGTTATCCACCTAGAAAATTTTTTTTTAAAAGATTATTATTATATATAGAAATATTTTTTAAAGCATTTGAGATTTACATATATTTGACTTGATTCAAAAAAGTTTTCCTAGATGTTAGGGTGGCCCGCTTTTCTATGGGAAAAAATAAAAAAATTATGAAATTGCCACTGCACCCCCTAAATTTTTTAGACCAAGAGAGAAAACTATTCAGGCAAAGTTTGGGCTCTGTACCTTAACTAGAAAGCGATGACCAAGAAGAGTGAAAAAGTCCAAATTCAAAGATTTTTTACAAAACAACTAAAAATCCAAAGATCAAACCCTCTCATTTTGTTCAAGATGTTTTTTACAAGAAATTACTAACGTTATAGATATAATGTTCCAGGTTTGGCTTTTTTATCACCTTTATTTTGGTTGAAGTAATTTTCTAACGTCCAAAGAACTTTTGTAAAGTTCTTTTTCCTGCATTTTTAAACAGCAATTCACTCATGGAAAATTCATAAACTCGCTTGAGGGTGTCTATATGACTTAAAACATGCAAAAAAGGTCACACAAATGTTAGTTGTTTTGAATTAAAATATTCGAATTTGGATTTTTTTCACCACTCTAGGTCATTGACTTCTAATTCGAAAACAGAGTTGAAATTTTGGTTGTGAGCTTCTGATTAGCTTCAATTTCTATTAGCTGTTCGAAAAAAAGTAGAGGGTGCCCAGAACTCTACCTGAATAAAGTTTTTTGGGCCACCTTACTGGACGTACATCATACAACATAGTCGCTCTCATTTCTAATTTAAAATTAGATATATTTCCATGCAAAAAAAACATTTAGGCTCCTTTATAAGAGCTGAGGTGAAGTTACTTTTTTGAACTACCACTGATTTGATTTAGTGTAGATCATGCAGTAATGGACCCTTTATCCGGAAACATAAAATCCGGAAGGACCTGAAATCCTGCTCGCGTCTCGAATTTGTTTTCATTTATATTTTGAAGAATTTTTAGTGGTAAATGCTGTTTAGATGCGCCATGTCTTTTGCGACATCATCTTGGTGCGGGATGGGACGATTCGGCGCGGGTCGATGCTGCTGAATCGTATCGTCCCCGCGCTTAAACGGCCGTTCCAAAATCGGCTGCTGCCTCGCTATCAGTCTTGCCACGACCCACGTGCTTTGACGGAAGTTTTTTGGCTGGTTCCGTTACGATTTGCACAGACTATGACGCCTCAGCGGGTATTTTGATTTTACTAAAGCAGCTGCGTCTTTAATGTCATTTTTTCCCGGAACGGACCCGAAATCCAGAAAATTCTGTAATCCGGAATGATGTCGGCCCCGAGCTTGCCAGATAAAGGGTCCGTTACTGTACTATACTCATAGATTCTTAATATATGATAACTCCAAACTATAACAACCAATTTCATAGATTTTAAATACAAGCAAAGACTTGAAAAAAGGCTGTTTATAACAGAGAAGGATAGTGGTAGTAATAATTATGTGGTGAATATTGTGCCTCAGGCAATGTCTTTCCATGTGGTACAGAGAAGTGATTTTAGGCTATTTCTTGAGAGGGCGCCTTTGCCCTTTTATTAGATAAGCTATTGTTAGCAAGCTTTTTCAGATGAATATATAGGTCAACCACTTTAACAAGTGAATTAATAGACTAAATCAAGACTTACAATTAAAAATAACTAGATAATCAACAAAAATGGATAACCATAGGTTTATTGATATGAATTACAAGAAAATACGAAGTATAAAATACTTCCTAAGGCCAAAAAAAAAGTTAGCTTGAGTATGTTCATTTCAATAGCACAAAAACATTAATAAGCACAGATGATCATACAATTTTTATAAGTAGGCTTGTTAAAATGCATTGTAAAATATATCTGCGAATGTTTTTACTTCTTTTTAAACTGAAAATTAAATTTTTACAAATATCATAAGTTTCTACTTAATACAAGCAAGACTGTAACTAATAACATGAAGTATTAGACTTAACTTACTATTTAAGCTTAATAAAGATGATAAAACAAATATCGAACACTCAATTCGTACAAAATGTTTAAGAATGCTGGAACTAGAACACGGATTTTACACGAATACAGAAATTT